>OZ010597.1:54921151-54933651 GCA_963932145.1 Acanthosepion lycidas | reverse complement strand
TAGAAAATAGGAAAGAAACTTGTTTGGTAAATAATCCAAAGTTCCTTCGTATTTTTGTTATTATTTTTAAAAAAATAGTGCTCGATACGAAAGTAGAGCATAAATATAATTATTTATTTAAAAATATGATTCCAGCTCGCTACATAAGAGGTCTCATGTTTCAAAACAAGAGCCGAAAACTTCAAAATAAAATTCAAATATTATTTTGAAGTTTTCGGCTCTTGTTTTGAAACATGAGACCTCTTATGTAGCGAGTTGGAATCATATTTTTAAATAAATAATTATATATATATATATATATATATATATATAATTTTTATTCTACCATTTCTTCATATAATCTCCACTACACCTCATATTATCTGACAATTCATGTTTTATCGATAACAAATACGTACTTATTCGTATTTTATTCCTCGAATACAAGCCAACATCTATCTGAGCAGTTAGGATAAAAGCCAGTCCGTTCTCCTCAGATCTCAGCAAAAGCCGGCCATTTGCATTTAATGTCCGTGCTGTCCTCGTTTAAAATAGCCATTTGGTGATTGTAAAGCTTAAAATTGATCTTAAGGTAAGTTTGACGGATGAAATGAATGTTTAATAATTTCGGATTATGAGACAGATAAAATGACACTGGGATTTGGAAGAATAATACAGCACGGAACGTCTGATAAGTTCTTTGACTGTCATGTACAGTCCTGACTTAATTCAAATAAAGGGTAATTTTAAGACTATATCTCGCCCACTAGTGTCACTTACCAATAGCGTCGTTATAACAAAACTCCGCCTTTGTCAAGCTATGAAATGTTCAAGTAAATTTCAAAGTGAACAAGAGATCATGTCTTACTTCAAAGAAAAACGAATGAAATGCGTAGCAGAATGCAAGAAGACCGATTATTCAACCGTTCTAGATGTAAAAAATGGATGTAGTAGATGCTGTGTGACTAATAGCGAATACTGTCCTGATTGATACCGGGCAGGCGCATGCTGTACTTACTTGAAAAATGAACTATTCCGATCAGGAGCGATCAAGTTTCCTTTACTTAATCGATATTTTATAAGTTTGTTCCTGTTGTTTTCCGGAGAAAATCAAATTTGTTTTCTTTCTCTGTGGTTGCTTGGTTTGTTGCTCAGCCTGTCCGTCGGCCCGTTCAGTTCAGTTCAGTTCAGTTGTTTGATATTCGATCAAGACTTCACACCGACAAATTTATCATTGACTCATGTAGAGAATTTTCTTAGATTTTCTCAGGGCAAGTTACGTTTTGATGTCTTAAGGGAGCAAGACATTGATCGCATTCTTGATGCGAAACGACTTGAACTGAAAGCGAAAATGTGTGTATGGGGAGGATTGAAAGGGGAGGATTGATTGGATGGCTGAAAGTAAAATCCTTCTCTTGGAAAAAGGTTGTTCCACTCTTAAGAGTTTCCCCACCTACTCGTTGGTTGAAACGAAGATTTCTGCAGCAAATGAGTATTAAATAAACTTAATTTTGAACACTAAAACATTTGCAAAATTCGAACAGGATACTGAAAAGGATGTTAGATTTTATAACCAATTTCACAAAGCTTCACAAATATTCAATATGTGCAACACCCGTGACACGAGATATGTCAAGTCGTTATTCCAGCTCCTGTCAAACACTCTGTAGCATGTATTGCGTAACTTTCTCCAGCACTTTTAAATTTGTTGTAACTTGTCCAAATCTGCTTTCCAGTTCGTTTATTTCCTTTAATTTCATAGAAAATGCATGCTACGCACTCATTCTTCACCCCGAAAAAAAAATTCAAAATCCGACTTAGTTTTTAAAACCTTTTGTTAAAATTTGAGAGCAATTGAGTGAGAATTGTCTACGTTATTAGACTAGAAAATGGTGTCAATTCTTTGAAACACCATATATATATATATATATATTTATTTTATTAAAGACATTTTTATGTTTAACGTTCTTTTTTTAGATACAAGTATTTAAGTAAATGCTCTGTTTATAATAAACAGTATTAAATAACATTTACCGGCCTGAATGTCCGAGAAATTTTCATAGAAAAAATTCGACCTTTGACAGGATTCGAACCTGCATCCTATACGGATCTATGAAAATTTCTCGGACATTCAGGCCGGTAAATGTTATTTAATACTGTTTATTATAAACAGAGCATTTACTTAAATACTTGTATCTATAAAAAGAACGTTAAACATAAAAATATCTTTAATAAAATAAATTGTCGGACTTTGTTCATTCCTTAATATATATATATATATATATATATATATATATATATATATATATATATATATATATATATATATATATATATATATATATATATATACGTGTTTGTGTGTGGGGTTTATGTGGTTCAGCAATCTATTCAAATGCAGAAAGTTTTATTTTTTCCTTTAAAAATGTTAAACATCCGTCCTTATGTATATAATCAAAATGGGTTTTGGAGGCTTACGCAATGCATTTTCTTCTTTAAACCTTCAGGCATCCTTCCTCGTTCTTTTATTAGACCAGAATGAGAGATCAGTCCTAACAGATATGTGTTCTGAAAGAAATAATCTTAATTTATTGCAGATCGAAAACAAAAAAAGAACCAAGGCTTGAAAGTTCAACGTGACCAGCTGATAGACAGACACCAGAACATGTGCAGTATTTAGTCACGATTAATACATTCGACTACATTTTGCTTTTGTAAAGAAAATGCATTTATTGCAACATGGAATTTCTATTTTTGATTATGCAGGCCGGGGATTTTTTTTTTTTATACCAAAAATCGGCCACAACAAAGAAAAATTTGAGAAAAACTGAATTATCTCATCTAAAATTTTGATATATATATCAATAATATGTGAACATGCTGTCGCTGAAGTGAATTTCAATAATAATAATAATAACTTTATTACAAATGAAAATAACAAATGGATACATTTTGTAACTAGTTGAAAAGAAAAAAATATCAGCTATGTGTTGATGGAAACGTACCGTATTTCTGAGAGAATCTTGTTTCGAACATTCCCCAACGTCGAAAAATCCTCGTCAGAATGAAAATTGATATGGTAGAGAGTTGAACATAGTTATCGCGGTTATCAGGGCGAAAATGGCTTGAATAATTGAGACAGTGTTACTCAACGGCTGCATTTAAGGATCATATTTTAGCTCCTAAGATTGGCCTCGTTAACGACCATTAATAAATAGGAAAAAGGAAGAAATCGGTCTGTTTATCACGATGTATGTCACAGGTTTGAATGCTTCTTTATTCGACCGTGAATTGTCGGACAAAATAAATTATCAGTTAAGAAATCAGCGTGATATTTTTTTTTTTTTTTTTTTTTATGAAAGGATTTTCTATTCGCCTCATAGCGAACAGGCGGGTCTGAATCAACTAGTAATGAGGAGCAAAAAATAATTTAAAAAAAAACTTGAAAATATTGAAAGTATCTTCTTTTACTAACTTCCTCTCTTATCTTCACCTTTAAGAATTTCCCTCGTGACGGCAATAAAAAGGACACTTCAGACTATATAGGCTGTCCTGCTTAACACCGCGAGAGAAAGAAATTCTGCCCGGTGATAAGGTACCCGGTCTGATATTAAGCCCGAGACAGTGACAGATCATCTCCCGTTGATTGATCCAAAGAAAGCTGTTGACCTGAACATGACAACACTAATGACGCGGTCCACTTTCGACGAACTACAACGGTCGCTAGACATTCTTTGAAACCAGTTCGATCATCTCCAGACGTACACAGGAATTACCGCTCGAACCACGAAGCTACATAGCCAAACTCATAAGATACCGTGACGATGTCACAATTGGTAAGTATTTCTCTTACTAACGACCGTTATTTTTTCTGTCTGTAACGAAGCAGACATAAATTTGTAATAGCTCAAATATATTATTGAACTGACGTGAAAAACACTGTGCGATCTATAAAGAGATTGAGAAAGAAATGGCAAAAGGTCTCTTGGGCAATATCGCTTAATGTCTTCAGACACACAGGTCAAACGATTGATGGTACTGGAGGTGAGTCGGATGTTTGACCCATGCCAGATATTTTTGCTTTGCGGTCGGACTTATTAATTAGCATAACATATGATGTCCATCATTCGACATCTGACAGTTAAAAGCCGACGGATACAGGCGTTGGAGAACGTGTCTGATTTAAGAAAACGTAAAATGATTGAAATGACCAAGCTGAGTTAATTCTAGATTTTACAATATGTGTCTATATTTCTGAAATGAGGTATTATGTTTCGGCCTTTCAGTATCTGTCTATATTTCTGAGATGAGGCATTATGTACACTATTTACATTATTTGGACTATTGTCCTCATCTTTGTTGCCATATTTATCCAATCCTTCAGTATCTGTCTATATTTCAGAGATGTGGTATTATGTACACTATTTACATTATTCGGACTATTGTCCTCATCTTTGTTGCCATATTTATCCAATCCTTCAGTATCTGTCTATATTTCAGAGATGTGGTATTATGTACACTATTTACATTATTTGAACTATTGTCCTCATGTTTGTTGCCATATTTATCCAATCCTTCAGTATCTGTCTATATTTCTGAGATGAGGTATTATGTACACTATTTATATTATTCGGACTATTGTCCTCATCTTTGTCGCCATATTTATCCAATCCTTCAGTATCTGTCTATATTTCAGAGATGTGGTATTATGTACACTATTTACATTATTTGGACTATTGTCCTCATGTTTGTTGCCATATTTATCCAATCCTTCAGTATCTGTCTATATTTCTGAGATGAGGTATTATGTACACTATTTATATTATTCGGACTATTGTCCTCATCTTTGTCGCCATATTTATCCGATCCTTCAGTATCTGTCTATATTTCTGAAATGAGGTATTATGTACACTATTTACATTATTCAGACTAGTGTCCTTATCTTCGCTGTCATATTTATTACAACGTTTCGGCCGTTGTACGCTCCGGCCTTCTTCAGGTGGTTGGACTGTCGAAATGAAACCTTTATTTCGCTCGCTGGGGTAGACTGTTCTAGTTCCACGTGCCATGTTTAATGGATGTCAGGATACATGGCGCAGTAGATAAAGACGTTGGTTAGATCCAGTGACAGGACCCAAAGAGTTGTGAGTTCAATACCTGGCTAAGGCAGTGGAGAACTTGGAGAGGTGAATTAACAGGACCTTGTTTATCAAGTATATTTGGCTCACACTATCGTTACTTGGATTTAAACATTTTAATAAACGAAGTTATACTAACACGCACAGACTATTGTAGAAATTGCGTATTTGAAAAAGGAAGATATTAGCAAAAAATAAAAAGTGTGATTTCGAACGAGGAGATGCAATGCAAATGAAGAAAAAATATATTGATATCAATGAAAAACTTCAGCGGAAAATGCATTACAGTCCAAAACAATATATATATATATATATATATATATATATATATATATATATATATATATTATGCTGTTATATACACTTTTATTATTTATTTTTTGTTTTCATTAATTACAATCTTACGAATAAGCTAACAAATTACCTTTAGTCAGTTATGTGCCATGTGTGATACACTCTTAGGCGATCATATATCTTTCGATATATGAATGACGAGGAAGATTTTTTTTCCTGCAGTATGTTGCTATTTCTTTCTGTAGTAGACCAGTTGCCATCCAAGGCTATAGAACCCGGTCTCTCCTGCTATTTACCCATCGATTACATTACTGGCCCTTATTTGGAATTCATCATGAATATCGACATATAGTAGGAACTCCAGACCAGCAGCAATGCGGATGTATGAAAGAACCCCAATGAAAATCCCTTATTGCGCTTTCTCGGGCTCAGGTTCTCTGCAGATATGACGTAGAATGACTATATTGAATTCATTGCTAGGTCAAGTTTGCTAAAACTTGCACCACGCCCAGGTTCCCCTGTACATACATACATACGTACATACATACATACATACATACATACATACACACACACACATATATATATATATATATATATATATATATATATATATGCACGTTTCATTAAATAATATAGACAAGGGTTGTCTATTTATTTTATGTAAATTTTTTTCGTAACTTCTGATAAGTTTAATAACATTATCGTTGAAAGAAGAAAGAAATTCACAGTAGTGATCCATATTTTTTTAATACAATCTAAGCTTTCGGCTTACTTAAGCCATTATCAAAGATGTCAATTACAACATATTAAACAATATACGGACACGACAGTGATGATAGTCTGTCAATGTTTACATAGAAGATTTCTAAGCAACGATAAACACGCGCATGTAAGACGCAAAATGCGAAAATCGCACCGCATCTCATGACGTCACACATGACCACACAAGAGTGAATTGCAGAAGTATGGATCGAAAGCCGTTGGTATAAGTAAGCCGAAAGCTTATATGCGCGTTACGAAAAAAATTTACATAAAATAAATAGACAACACTTGTCTATATTATTTAATGTAACGTGTATGAATGAGAAGATGCTGCCTAAATATACACAATACACGCACACACACACACACACACATATATATATATATATATATATATATATATATATATATATATATATATATATATTTACGAAGCATTTATTGGAATTTGAACACATTTTAAATTATTTCTTTGTTAATTTGGTATATTTTTAATCTTTAATTTTTTAAAAATAAATGTTTACTATTTGATTACTATTTAATTTCTTTTCTGATGTTTGACGTTGTAAAAAGCATATACATCTATACTTGATAACAAGGTACTCTGCATATCAAATTGAACATTTCTGCAAAAGGAATGTTCAAGATAAGGGTGTCGAAAAAAAAAAAGAAAAATGCGATGAAATTGTCTCACGGCAAAAATATTGAAATGAAAATAAATGTAGAAGCGAAAGGAAGCGAAGTCACGGCGGTGATAATGTGACTGGAGACGAGATGTCCAGTCAGTCCTGCTTGTATTCCAGACCCTTCTTTGGACTGTGTCCAGAATCACGAGATGCACAGGCTGAAACCGAAATGCACAAAGTCCGAGGTAATATTCCCATGAGAAATAAAGAACCTCTCCAAATACATTGCTATTGACCTATCTGGTGCTGACCAGGTATGTCACCATCATTCAATACTGTGCAAGATAGATTTTAACAAGACAATATTTCTTGCATGACACAGTGAATCAAACTTCCTTGGAGCAGACGTAAGAATTGAGGCAATATATTCGCTCTATTTCATGTCAGTGGATAAAGTGAAGCTAAGTACTCTGTTACTCTCCTAGAGTTCGGCTTCAGCCATCCGTGAGGTTGGCAGATAATAAAAAGTGAAATCATTTTCAGTTTGAAGGCGTTGAATTTTACAAACCATTTCTTGCCATTTCTTGCCCCATTAAAAAACACTGGACGTTATTTTCAAGAGTAGTTGTAAGGTTTCTTTTGTCGGATCTTTTGGATTTACTACTAAGGCAGGAGTAAATAGTAATATCATCTGCATAAATAATGGACTCTCCCATCGTATGAGGATCAAGAAGCTCAGTTCCTAGGAACTGACAGCCAGACATTACCACATATGATTTGATTATAGTGGTGAAGGCTTTGTGCAGAGCCAACCACGCTTTTTGTCGAATAGAGAAGACTTGGTTCACAAGTGCTACAAATATCCTCAAGGCAGGTTTTGAATTTAGTTGTCCTTCTCCTAGACCAGTTGCCATCCAAGGCTACAGAACCCAGTCTATCCTGCTATTTGTCCATAACTGGAGGGAGACGAAGAAGATTCATACCTTTCCCAAGAATATTAGCAAGTAAGTGACTGTAATGGATTCGGCTGGAATTCGAACTCGGCCCTGCGATTCCTCGATCCGAGCCACTATCCACTGCTCCTGACTCCTTATTATCTGCATAAATACCTAGTTGGAAACTAAGAACATTGATGAAGACCAGAGTACCCCGCGTTAGTATGTGAGTGATCTAAAAGCCTTCCCGTTTAATACAAACTTCAATACTTGAGTGGTTAGGAACGATTGGATATATCAAATATACGTCTCGTGACACCGTGGCCCTTGAGCTTGCGTAGAAGGCCAAATTGACGTTCTCTGTCCCATTCTGGTACTTGAAACTGATTTAACTCTTCTATCACTAAAAAGAGGCCCAAAGAAATTTGTTTTTGTCTCCGCTGTAAAATTTATCTGAAATTTGACAAGGCATTGTTATTGTTGTATCTTCGAGGTGAATAATAAACAGAAAAGAATGAGTGATTAATATATTTATTCAGCACCATTATCCAGTGCTAATGGATACATAGAAAAACACAGAACAATAAGTTACAAAACAATTAACAAGACAACTTACAAGGAATAGAGGAGGGTTAAATGCCGTATAGCCAAACGAAGTAAGATCAGTCCGAATATTAATCAGCTTAGTATTAACTTATTAATCAACAGTTGAAGTCCTTAATCGTAGACTATTTAAGGATACGAGCCAGACATCTGGTAGTGTGCTGAAGGGGTGCTAGCTACTCTACAACAGATAGATTCGGGCGTTTTGCTTTGTAGTTAAGATTGATCTTGAAAAACGTCAATGACATACCAATCATTAATTTTTGTCTCCGTAATTCCTACTAGTGTATTGTTCTCTCTCCATAATAATACTGTATCTATTGTTTCTATTTTTGGTTCGTAAACGTGGTTCAGGAAATAATATTGGTTTTGTTTTTTACTTGTTCTCCTATATAGTGAAATTAAAAAAAACAAAAACAAAAAAACAAAAACACCGTAGACCGAGAAAACCGACTTTAGAAAATCTGCCAGCCGACTGGAATGAAACCTGTATCCCCTTTTTTCCACAGCGACACTAGCATTCTAGTCGAAATGTATTCGTAGCAATTTGGCTAAGTGGGAACATCTTGATTATTTAAAATTTAATTAAATCTCTAGATCATTTCTTACTAATTTCAATCTTTAACAAATTAGGTAAGGGGTTCTAACTCAATCACGTGTAACCGATAAAAAGAAACTTTAGATTGATATAAGTGTTAATGACTGATTAAAAATCCATTTATAAAAATCAATCGATCGATCGGTAGAATATTTTCCAGTCTGTGTTGTATCGTCGAGGTGAAAGATACACAGAGAAGAACGAGTGATTAATATGTTTATTCAGGACCAGTATCCGGTGCTAACGGATACATGCAAATAACACAGAACAATAAGTTACAAAACAATTAACAAGACAACTTACAAGGAATAAAGGAGGGTCAAATGCTGTAGAGCCAAACGAAGTAAGATCAGTCCGAATATTAATCAGCTTAGTATCAACTTATTAATCAACTGTTGAAGTCCTTCATCATTGACTATTTAAGGATATGAGTCAGGTCAACTGATAGAGAGCTGAATGGTTGCTAGCTACTCTACAACATCTATTAAACTTGTTTAAGCCACGACTTGCAACAGCATTGTTAGTGAGATATTTTTCAACAAAACGGTGCACCTCACTCAATTAAAAAAAAAAAAATATTGTTCATGACTGGATATTTCTTCAGTGATCAGCTCTTCCCCCGTGGACCTCCAACAACCCCTCAGATTCCTGGCGACTCCCATCCAAACAACATATAATTTCCCACAGAGATTTGTGGTGGCTTATTTAACAGTAAAACTACATAACAAAAATAAACACAAAACACTATATAAAAAGAAATACTAGGTGAGCCGTTCACTTAGCGACAAACTATGACAGTCACCCTCTTGATGCAGAGCAGTGTTACCTCCTCCAGGTATTTGATGTAGACCTTTGTATTGCGTCTGGGGCTCTGTAGGAAGATAAATAGCGCCATAACGTGACCACCACTAGTGATCACTCCAGACACCTTCGTAATCAGCATCCAACTCTTTCAAAATTCTCTGTCTCAGATTGACACCCAGACACTCTGAAATGTTCGTAATGGAGCTTTCGGCACGAATGCCAAGCAGCACAGCATACCGTTTCCAAATTTCTGGCGGAGTAAATAGCGTCTTGATGCTCTTTTTTTCTCACAGACAGTGCCCAACTGACCCTACTCTAGTTTGCAGTTTACAAAATTAAAAAAAAACGCGGATGTACTAAATTAAAAATATAAAATGGTGATAATTTACCCATCGCATCCTGCATATATGATAGGTACTGGTGAGGAAAATTGTCTGGAACGACAAGAGAAAAAAGTTTTTTTCCAACAGTAGACATTAAGTTTCTATTAAAAATCCGTATACAAACATCATCCATGCACATCAAAACGAACCAGACCTTCGAAAACAAAATCACTTCAACGTGGAGCGTGGGAAAACAACATTTTAATACCAACCTCTGAACATTAGTGTGAGAAAGTGAAATTGCGTTTAGCATCAGCCATGTTGGGGGAAATAGTATTTTCTAATTTACATAAATCTATTTTTCCACACAATAAATTGAATTACTTTCCGTTTGAACTAACGATTTTTTCTTGCAAAAGTTTATGAAATATTCGGACTTAAAATTCATTTTTTGTCTGTAAATATTTCACCCTATTTTCAATTTTGAATAAAACATCTTTCCTTTGCGCTATTTTATAGTTAAAGGCTTTATATAACTTTTCCTTGATATTATTACGTCGATGTCAATCCCTTTAATCATAAATATATCTAACTATAACTTTTGATATAGTTCAGTCATTTTTTGTTTCGCAATTCGGCTCCTACAATGCATAGCCTACTGAATAAAACATATTATATCCTTGGAGTGGACGGCATTTAATAAAACCAAAAGTCAGAAAATAAAGGCATAATGTGAATAGTAATAAGCTTATGTGCATTAACTGATTAATATTTCATGAACTAAGAGTGAAGTACTGTTTTAAACAAAGTCAACTGACAAAGCTGCTTACGAGTTTCGCAGAGAAAACACCTGTTATTACTAAATAAGTTCTAAAACATTGCGGAAGAACTAAATCTTAAAATATATTTATAAATAAATAATAACTGACAAATGATTAAATATAAAAATGAATTTAATTACAATATAAGATATTTTATCAATATAGGAAAGGGAAAAAAACATCAATCGTACATATGCTTGTTGTGAGCCATGCCCTTTCTCGATAATGCTGATTGATTCGTTTCTTACGACTTATCAAAACTTTTGCACGTTATTCAAAGACAGAAATATATTTTTAGATATTAAGATTTTTTTTTTTTTTGTGAAAATAATGATTCAGTGGTACGAGTCTTACTAATTAACCCATGGTTAGGGTAGAATATTCAAACCTTTCCCAGGGGTATTTGCTCATATGTGAATATAACTAACTCAGAGGGAATTGGAACTCGGGTCTCCGATTAAAAATTCCGAACCATTACCCCTTACACCTCCAGCAGCACCTGCTATTCCCAAGCGGTCACAAATATAGGTAGTGACCAGGATCGACGATGCACATATATATATATATATATATATATATATATATATATATATATATATATATTTAGTTTATGAAAACTAGGTAATCTGTATGGGTAAACCTAAGGAGGATATAATCCAGAGAGATCAATGTAAATCCAGAGCAAATAATTTAAATCAAAACAGACCAATTTAAGGTTCCATGTAATAAATTATTTCACCACTGTCCTTTTAAAAGGACTGTGGATCATCAGACTTTACTTCCAAACCTTGGTTTAAATATATATATATATATATATATATATATATATATATATATATATACAATCGTCGGTAATCTAAAACGGAGTACTAACAAGAAATTTTTTTATTAATACCGTAATAAAACAGGATGATAAGGGGTGGGGGAATTGTTTTACCTCAAATCATGTAAACGTTTCCCCGAATAAGGCCAACTTAAACTTCATCTCCCGTTGTACGCAAAGGGCAGGTCTACGTATGTTGATGATAACAGACTCCAAGATGTCGAGGTGGAGTCTGTTCCTAGCCCTGTGCAATACCGAAAAGAAATGGGGAGAATACTCAGTCCTACAAACACCAGAATTTAGTAGATGTTCACCGATAGCAGAGGCGTGAGTCTGCGAACACCCGGATGTCACAAGCTCATGCCTGCGCACACAGCCCGGGACATGTTGGGCGATTCTAACCTCAAGCCTCTGGATAGTTTTGCCCACATAGTCGAGCACGCATCGACATTTAAATTGATAAATAACTAAATTATTTTATTACGGTATTAATAAAAAATTTTCTTGTTAGTACTCCGTTTTAGATTACCGACGATTGTGTTTCAAAATGTGTCGGTCGAAAGGTATCTTACATTTTAAACGTGGATATTATTGTATCTTATGTTTAATATGATCCCATATTTTTATTCCTCAAATGTTTGATTAGATTTGGCAGTACTAGAAATCTGTTTATATATATATATATATATATATATATATATATATATATATATATATATATTGAAACGTTATTTTTCAAGAGTACTCGTATTTGAGTAGATAAGCCTTTTATTTTAAACATTATTTATTTA
>OZ010597.1:54908651-54916151 GCA_963932145.1 Acanthosepion lycidas | reverse complement strand
AAATTAAACAGCACCCTGTTCAAAAAGCACTTCACACTAGTACATTTTCATTGATATGTGTAATGGCACACATCTTAATCAAACTGTTGGTTTCTTATTCTTTACAACCACAAAGGACAAATCAAGCGTACACAAACTTTATGGACATATGGGCCGAAATTTCGCCCCAAATGGATGGGAATATTGTGGAGTTACCCTTCTTACTTTCCTTAAGAAATGTCGCTAAAGGACACTCATTAAGCCTTTAATTAGGAAGAAACATTTTCTGTCACCCTCTCTTTTCTATATCACCCAGGGATAGTAAGATGTAGGTCGATATATGGAGAAATGTGGCCCACACCTGTGTACGCACACACAGATGCACGCACGCCAGCCGCTTACTCTTCTATTTTCCATCTAGGAATCCTTCTACGCAACTTCAAACACTCAAACAATTCAATAGTTTAAATGTTTTCTTCGTTCATTTTCATTTTTTGTCACACACAGCAGTCTTCTGTTGTCTATGTATACCCTTGTTTTATTAATATGCACATTAACTTTTTTTTTTATATGTATCTAGTTTTGTTGTTACCTTATATTTTATTTCTCGGACTCACACGCGAGTCCACAATAATTTTTGTGGGAAATATATACCACGAGACACGTGTTTTCGGACCTAAATCACGATCAGCCAGAAAATTTTCAAAAAAGTTCTCTTCCTAACTTCACATATAAACTTAACTATAATAATAAAATGCATTTTTCGGGAAGTATTGATAGACACTAATAATAAAACATTTACTACCTCCCCATATTTAAAAAAAAAAGAAGCTATTGTTATATTCCGTGGTAATAGGAATGTATACTTGAAAAACACGGTGGATAAAATAAGTAATGGTTTATTGGAAAAATTAATACAATAAGGGTAACAGTTATGCACAAGGTCGTCGCAAGTAAATCCAGTAGTGAGTGCTATTATTAAAGGTTGGTAGTTCTCGAGTAAGTCTGAATCGTGCTCAACAGATCTCAGCTAAAAATATTTGTATAGACTCGTCCGTGTTCCTCTCTGCCCGAAGGCAGAGACTTCGGTAACAGCTAAGAGCTCAGTAACAGATTCCAGCTATTAGGTTGGTACAAAAATAATGACGTAATAATGTCGTCTTTTGACGTATTTTTAACGTCAAAAAACGACATTATTACGTCATTATTTTTGCACCAACCTAATAAAAGGTATCTAGCAACTGCCCCACGCAGTCACATGTGGGATAAGGCCAAATTTAATGTGGGGTTAACGAGCCAGATGTCTACCTCCCCAGATGAGACTCTGCCCTTCGGCATAGCCTCGTTTGGATTCCTATCTGACCGAAGGCAGAGACTTCGACCAGCACTGTTGGAAAAAATTCCAGCTAGAGTAACTAGAACCTGTCCCACGCACAATGCCAAATTTAATGTGGGCTTCCCGAGTCCGTAAACTAGACCAAAAAATCCCCGTAGACCTCTCATAAAGGGGATCGGGTATGTCTATCTACCCGAACGAGACTCTGCCTTTCGGCATAGCCACGTCCGGGTCCCTCTCGACTCGTTGGCAGAGAGTTCGACCGTATAGCTGAAAAGATTTCAGCTAGACGGTATTTACTAGCCCCTACTCCCACGAGGTAGATGTGGTAGAAAGCCGAGTTTAACGTGGGACATCCGAGCCCTTAGGCTCGGCCAAAAATTCCCCGTAAAATCCGCATAAACAGGATTGGGTCTGTCTACCTCCTCCAACGTGATTCTGCCCTTCGGCATAGCCTCGTCCGGGTTCCTCACTGCTCGAAAGCAGAGAGTTCGACCGTATAGTTGAAAAGATTTCAGCTAGAGAATCTAGCAACTGCCCCACGCAGTCACATGTGTCACAAGGCCGAATTTAATGTGGGGTTCCCGAGTCCGTAAGCTCGGCCAAAAAATCCCCGTAGACCCTGCATAAAGGGGGTCAGGTTGGTCTACCTCCTTGAACGAGGCTCTACCCTTCGGCACAGCCTCGTCCGGGTTCTTTTCTTCTCGGAGGCCGAGAGTTCGACCAGCACAGCTGAAAAGATTTCAGCTCGAATATATGCCAACCGACCCACGCAGTCGGATGTGGCACAACGCCGAATTTAACGTGGGGTATCTGAGCTCGGAGGCTCGGGTAAAAATTCCCCGTAGACGCCGTAAAAAACGGGGTCGCGTCGGTCTACTACCCCAGACGAGACTCTACCATTCGACACAGCCTCGTCCGGGTTCCTCTCTGCTCGGAGGCAGAGAGTTCGACCAGCACAACTGAAAAGATTTCAGCTGGTATATTTAACCCCCCACGGGGATCGTATGTGGCACCAGGCCGAGTTTATCGTGGGTTCTCCGAGACCGTTGGTTCGGACAAAAATATTTCCTTTGAACCCGTATAAAAGGATTCATGTTCAGTCTACCTCCCCTAAAGAGACTGCCCTTCGGCAAGGCCTCGTCCGCGTTCCTCTCTGGCCGAAGGCATAGAGTTCGACCATCACAGCTGAAGAGATTTCAGCTGGAATATTCAGCCACCTCCGCCACCACAAGCATTGCATGTGGCACAAGGCCGGGTTTAACGTTGGTTTTCCGAGCCCGTACGCTCGGCCAAAATTATTCCCTTTCGAAACGTGTTCAGGGTCAGTCAAACTCCCCGAACGAGACTCTGCCCTTCGCCGGGTTTCTCTCTGCATGAAGGCAGATAACTCGACTCTGTAGCCGAAAAGATTTCCGCTGGACTCTATAGTCCGTTCACTTACAGATACTTAGAGGTACTTACTACATATAGTGTAGTCATTCATAGGAGTCACAGGTTATTCCATTACATCAACTATAAAAGTGAATGCCCTGATTATTACATTTTTTTAATCGGCATCACCCCATGTAAGACAGTGCAGCTACTAACACGCAAAAGGTTACAGAAATAGGACCATATAAGGGAGCAATATTCTAAGCATGGATGAATGCTAGACTTATAGATATGCAAGATAGATTCCGGTGAGAAAAATTTTCTCGCTCGATACACTTAACTGATTTCTTGTAAAGCAGATCTAGCAATGGATCCAATATTGTTTTTCAACTTCCTGTCAACGGAGATCGTTAGATGCAAGGTGCAATGAGTAACTTTCTTGGAGTATAGCATCAGCCATGCTGATGGAACGCAAGGAGGGATCTCTCAGATGATCAATGGCGAGCATTTTAGTTTTGGTGGCGTTAAAATTTACAAGCCATTGTTTGCCCCAATTAACAACGGTTTTGAGTTCGTTTTGTAAATCGGCTGCTATTTTGACCTTGTCTGGCGGATCAGCCTTACTATCGAGGCAGAAGTAATCGTTATTGTCGTCAACGTAGATGTCAACTTGACATCGGGAAGGTTGTTAATGAAGATTAAAAGAGTAATTTGCTTTTTAATCCCCACGGTAATTATATAATAAAAAATCCCCAAATAGTTATATTTCGCTATAAATGTACATGCTTAACTCGAAAATAACAAAGAAATTTTGATAAAATCTACTGTTTTGGAGTTATCAATAATATAATTTTGAACTCATTCGCGTAGCGGCTGCATATACTGGCGTTCTTTGCGTATATTTGCTGCGGAATTAAGATTTACTTGTCTTGATGATTGCGCATACAATGACTCCTCCGTTGCCCAGAATTGCAGACTAGAAGAGCAGTAAAAAGGTGTTACAAATTCATGACGGCTGTCTTCGAGTATAGAATGCAGAGGTTGGCAATGAATATTTCGGAGACAGTAGGAAAGTGTAGTTCAGGTTCTCAGTGGATATCGTAGCAGAGCGTAGTTCTTCCTTCTATCATCTTCGCCTTCCAAGTTGGCACTGGTCCTTCTTTAGGGTAAACAAAGATGGCCGCCTTTATACACGACGGATACAATGTTCTGCGGCTTCTGATTAGTTAACCTTCTATTGGTTGAATATAAAGTGAGTCCAGGCATTTTGACTAACTCACTAGTCATATATATAGATACCCAAAAAACCGTAACAAAAGGCAGTTACCTGAGTGATCTTCTGCGCAAATTTAACCAACAGCGAATATATGCAAGGAACACCAGTAATGGTTGCCGTGCAGTAACGCAAATGAGTCCGATATTTTATTGTCGATAACGCCAAAAAGGTAGATTTTATCAAAATGTCTTTGTTATTTTCGAATTAAATATTTACATTTAAACGTAAATATAACTATTCAGAAAAATTTTATTATATACATGTGCGGGTCTTAAAAAGCAAATTACCCGAATAAATATAGAAGACTGGGGGAGAGCCGCGTTAGTACAAAAGGATGGAGACGAGTGGTCTTTCAGATCATCTTTCATTTCACGATTTCACAGGAATCGACTGGATGCTCAAAAATGTGCCCGGAAATACCGTAGATTTTCAGTTTGTGGAGAAGACCAGAATTCCAGGCACAGTCAAAGGCTTTCGCGATGTCCAATGCTTTACTGCGTTTCATCCGTTTTTTATCTAAAGCACGAGAAAATTTAATAAACCGTGCAAAAGTTAACTCTTCCATGAAAAATTTTTCTGCACTATATTATAGAACAAACTCTCATTAATAATGATTTTCCTAATTACAAAGTTGATGAAAAATTACACCAGCCATTTGAAATATTAACATAAATCAAAAAGAACATAACACATCTTCAAATAATCCTAAACATATCAACCTGCTATACCGTAATCAAATGTATTCTAATTATAAAGAAGATGAAAAATCCCCCAAATTCTCGTGAATACTAATGTATTCCCCATTCATCAGAGTAAAAAATGAAACTAATTTTGTGCTATATTAAATATTATACAACCAAATAAATCATGAACAATAACTCTTCTCCGTCAACTAGTGTTTTCAAAAAGACCAGTATATATATATATATATATATATATATATATATATATATATATATATATATATATATATATACTAGACTAGACTTTACACGACCCTTGAGGCACTAAAAGTTCAGGTTAAAAAACATTGAAGTTGATTTCAACATTTAAGTATTGTCTGATTGGAGAAAGTTGAAATACAAATGCTTGCTCTCTAAACAACTCATCTCTTTAAATCTTATTTACCTACGATATTTCACATTAAGTTAAAATATATATATTTTAATATGCAAAAAAATATTTAAAAATCATATTCATTTGAAAATATGTTTTAAATATGGCAAAAGAAAAGGTTAAAAATAATGGAAGCCTTATTAATGAAAACAAAAACAAAAAAAAACTTAATAATATTAACTTTGAACATGGGCACAATATCTTGACCGTCTTTTGAAAAATGAAAACCTTTTATAAAACATACATACAACAAACTATTTCTTATTTAACAGTTAAACAGTTTAATCCTTGAAAATGGTTAAATGTATAGTCGAAAGCGCTCGGCTAAAAAGAACATTGGGGCAGTTTTTATATAATTAATCATCCGAAAAGAAAAAAAAAATATTATATCGCATAAGAAATTGTATAAAAAACTAAATAAAGCACTTTGTCAGTTGTATTCAATGAAATGTGCATTATATATATATATATATATATATATATATATATATATACACAAACACACACACACATATATATATACACACACACACACACACATATATATATATATATACACACACACACACACATATATACACACACACACACACACATATATATATACACACACACATATATATATACACACACACACACATATATACATATATATACACACACATATATATATACACACACACACACACATATATATATATATATACACACACACACACACACACATATATATATACACACACACACATATATTATATATATATATATATATATATATATATATATATATATATATATATATATATATATATATAGGTAGATCCTTTGTTTCATGTTTAACATTGTGTTTCCCGTTCATTCTAAAGTCTTTTTACTTTTTCTCTTTCTTTGCCAGTAGCTGCTTTGCGTCTCAGTGGCTTTACAACCTTGCTTGGTGTGAATTGATAAAGAAATAAGAGAAAAAATAATAACGAAATTAGAATCCAGTACCAAATCCAGGATTCCGTTCAAAAATTTATTTCTTTTGTATCTGCTAGGATATGAAATATGTCATCCATTACGCGTTCGTAGAACACGAAAAGGTATCCCTCCAGATTTTATTACTTGCGACCTGATCCCATAAACGAAGTGTTATGTCAAAAGATTCATCTATTCGTTTTATACTCTGGAGTATATATGTATATCGATGCAAAATTTCTGAAGTATGAATGTACAAACCAAAAAATCTATTCTTAAAAGTTCGTATGTTTTAAGGTATGTCCCCACTGCCTTACGGAAAGAAATAGAAACCTCATGAATTTTGTCGCCTGGTACGCCATAATTAAGTATGAACGCGTTTGGCGGGCAATACGCCGTAAATAAATCGATTAACAAGTCAGAAAAACAAGACCCCGCAGTGAGGAAATGCTTGTATACAATATTTTATGTTATAAGTAATATTTGTTTCAAATCAGATTAACTTAACTTTAAATTTGAAATTTTCCTCAAATAATGTTTCAGTAATATACATTTTATTTTTGCAAGATTTTTATACGGAAAATTGCGTTTTGTTTACAAATGTTTAAAAACTGCTGACGTTATTGGTTTTACTGAAAGGAAAATGCAAGTCCATTCCAATCGATATAATTTTTGTCTGAAATATTTTACTTACTGGGCAGAGTAAATCTTTAGCCTTCATTTAAAGCTAAAGTGAAAGGAAAGCATTTTTATTTTTAAAAATTCATATTAAAATTACGTCTACCCAATTCGTGAAGGTATCTATGTATATAATGTCCAAGATAGTTTCTGACAAGGAAAATGACACAGTGAAATAAAATTTCTTCACAACAGATCTATCAATTAATTCAATATAATCACTTTGCTTCATGTCAGTATAAAACTTGCGACCCAGTAGTTGTAATTAGTTGCTCCCCTAAAGGTTAGCATCAGATGAAGCACAAAAACAGGTTTTATGATGATTTAATGGTAGTTGTTTTGTTTTGAAGATGTTCAAATTTAATAGCAATTTCTTGCCCAAGTTAATGAAGGTCATGGGAAATAAAACATGGAACAATTTTTCTGCGTAAAGTTCAGAATTCATAAGAGGTTAAATTAAAATGTTTTTCCTGTGAGATCGCAGTCGTTAGAAATAAAAGTAATTATATATTTGATAAATAACATTTAATGAAATTAGACTTACATTTGATTTTATATCGTTTTTTGGTAAATAAATTATTTAATTAATGTCGGGAAAACAGTATTACTTAACAAAGAAACGCTTAATAATATTTAAATAAATTTAACTTATATTTAATGTTATATACTCTCTGTTACGAGAAAGACTTTATGAACACTCTCGAGTTCCTTTGTCTGCTGCATCCTCGTTCTCTTTGGGAAGCTCGACGTAAATGCCAAGCTTCCCAAAGAATTCTAGAAGGCA
>OZ010597.1:54738651-54903651 GCA_963932145.1 Acanthosepion lycidas | reverse complement strand
AATGAAACACCAGACGCCTTTTTCTGTATTCCGGAAAACGTTTTCATTATTGTCTTTTCCTCAACCTTCCCAACTAAATTATTCTCATATTCTTTTCGTCCCAGTCCACTTTTGCGTCCGACTGGCTTGAATCTTGATTATAGTTTCTATTTTTACTTTGATTGTTCCAGGATCCCTGGCGATACACTTCATAAAATATGCTTCGTATCATTCGATATTATTTCCATTTCAATTGTGATTGTTCTAGGATCCCTGGTGATATCCTTTATAACACATGCTTCGTATCATTCGATATAATTTTCATTGCTTATTTGATTGTTCTAGGATCCCTGGTGATATAATTTATATGATATACTACGTATCATTCCGTAATATTTCCCTTTAGATGTTATATATATTCAACGAAAAATGGTTACGATATATATTTGAAGTTACAAATATTTGTCTTAGCATCCATTCATCTTTTTATACGTGAACTTACAATAACTAGGATTTCTTTTGCAACACGCTGATGACTGTTAAATTCTTCAAAGTATGTAGTATTGTTGAAGTTATCGCTGACATATTTTTTGTCGAGATTTAAAAACTGTTCGTGTCGTTCAACTTTGCAAACAAATCGATGAAATTTGAATAAGTTGATCTGTTTGAAAAAAAATTTTTTCTGACATATTCTTCGGATATTTCCATATATTATAAAGAATATCATCAGGGATCCTAAAACAATCAAAAAAGAAATGAAAATAATATAGAACGATACGAAGAAAAATACTTTGACAAAAATCTTACTTGCGATTAATAATATGTTTAATTTAATTTAATTTTATTTTACAGGACTTCACCGTAAACAATAATTTTAAGAAAGTTTAAACTTTACATAGTAAGAAGAAATAACAAATTCTTAGCATTTCTTACTCTTGAGGATGCAACGTGCAACTGGCTAGCTGTAAATATTTCTTTCCGAAAGCAATTTTCAGTGCTGAAATTATTATATATTATATATATATATATATATATATATATATATATATATAATTTATTCAAAAATTATAACATAAGTATTTTATAACATCACTAGAAAACTAGCCATTTTGTTTCAACACTTCTGGTTTCTTATCAAGCGGTGGTGCTGAATGTCATTCAATACCATCAGTTGATAGGACACCAGGAGTGTGGAAACAAAATATTTATTTTTGTAGTGATTTTATGATATTTTATGTTATAATTTTTGAATAAATTTTATTTACTCTACTCTGTATTGAGCACGCTTTTCAGAATAGAATTAAAAATAAATATCAATAATTAAATTTTTATATATAATGATACTTAAAGATTAACAATCTTTGACCAAATAATTTACTGGGGATGTATCCGATCTCTATTATTTAAATATCAATCATATTATATTTAAAGTTTTCATGATGTTCACACCCACATGCACACTTATATATATATATATATATATATATATATATATATATATATATATATATATATATTCCGCCAATTATTTGTTAGAAGATTAATAATAATTATATATAAAAATTTAATTATTTATATTTTTTGTAATTCAAGACATATATATATATATATATATATATATATATATATATATATATATAGATAGATAGATAGATAGATAGATAGATAGAGAGAGAGATATTCACTCCCCTCCATGTCTCTATATATCTCCATCTTACCATTCCCCCATAAAAAAAAATAATATTTTGAAATCTCTATCTTCTTCTCTTATTTTTGATAATTTTTTTTCTGTATCTTCACCACGTTTTCTTTTTGCTATGTTCGTGTTTGGATATATTCACTCTCTTTTACTTGTCATGCTCGGTTAAAAGGAAGAATATTCTAGTTTAACCCGTCGGCAGACTGCTTAATATCTTCCTTCACTAGCTCTTTCCCGCCCCCGTGTCTTCCTCCTCTTTCTCTCTCTCTCTCTCTCTCTCTCTCTCTCTCTCTCTCTCTGTATATATATATATATATATATATATATATATATATATATATATTAAAAAGAAGAGAAGAGAGGTGCCGTAAACGTTTTTGGTTGTAATGTGGATTTATTTAGAAAAAAATATTATGCTTTGTTTTACATAATGTTACACTACACGTGTTTCTGGTCTCATGACCGTCTTCAGGTAAAAGTGGAGATTTCCACATATTTTTAAAAATAATTAATTTTTTCTTTTGTTTTTCAATGTTAAATATTCTCGATATGAGACATTTTCTGCGTTTGTAATCCGAATTTCTTTCTTGAAGCCTTAATTGTTTTATGAACCTTCGCGCAGAACTCTTCATTGCCAATTCAAGAAAGAAATTCGGATTACTAACACAGAAAATGTCTCATATCGAGAATATTTAACATTGAAAAACAAAAGTAAAAATTAATTACCACTTTTACTTGAAGACGGTCATGAGACCAGAAACACGTGTAGTGTAACATTATGTAAAACAAAGCATAATATTTTTTTCTAAATAAATCCACATTACAACTAAAAACGTTTACGGCATCACTCTTCTCTTCTTTTTAATATACATACTTTTCTCTCGTTTGAACCACTACAACCTCTTTCTTTATATATATATATATATATATATATATATATATATATATATATATATATATATATATGTTCCCCCTTAAAAATAAACCTAATTTGAAAATCTCTGTCTTCCTCTCTTATTTTTGAAACACCATTCTTTTACTCTATCTTCTATCCCATTTTTCTTTTTCCTTTTTCTTTTTTCCATTTTTTTTTTCTGTTTACTTTTTTTTTTCTTGTGTCTTGATAAATTTAAAATAAATTTATTGTTGTAAAATTATTGTTCGGATGAGATATGCGTTTGATCCTGTGAAATAATTATTACCAATGGATTTCTAAGGATACCGCTTTGATCATTATATATATATATGTGTGTGTGTGTGTGTCTTTGCACGTGTTTGTGTGTGCGCGTGCGTGTGTCTGTCTATATTTATATATACGTGTATATATAAATATATCAATACACACACACACACACACACACACACACACACATATATATATATATATATATATATATATATATATATATATATATATATATATATATATATATATATATCAGTTATAGATATATCTAAAGGCAAAGCCAATATAAATAAAAGAATGACAACAGGAAATCCTTTTAAAGGAACACGTTTTGTACCTTGAGGAATTTTATAAAAGCAAATGTAGGAAATTTATTTTACCTGCATTTACAAACAAAAGTTTGAGAAAACGTACAAGTTTATAAGCATAGAGTAATTTTTCATAACTCTGTATTTCCTCTTACACCCACACACACTTACACATGCACATGCAGATAGATAGATAGATAGATTTGAACAGACTAATGTAGCTAGCTAGATAGATAGATAGAAATGTATATATATATATATATAGAGAGAGAGAGAGAGGGAGGGAGAGAGAGAGAGAGATAGATAAGAACAGCCTTTTATAGATAGACATATCGATAGATAAAAACAGACTAAAATAGAGATAGATATATAGCTCGATAGATAGATATGAACAGATTAACATGGATAGATAGATAAAGAACAGAATAAGATAGAGACATAGACGTAAAGACTGATAGATCGATTAATATATAAATTTGTATGAACAGATTAACATAGATAGATAGATAGACAGATTTGAACAGACTAATGTAGCTAGCTAGATAGATAGATAGAAATGTATATAGATATATAGATATATATATAGAGAGAGATAGATAGATAGATAGATAGATAGATAGATAGATAGATAGATAGATAAGAGGAGCCTTTTATAGATAGACATATCGATAGATAAAAACAGACTAAGATAGGATAGACAGATATATAGCTCGATAGATAGATATGAACAGATTAACATGGATAGATAGATAAAGAACAGAATAAGATAGAGAGATAGACGTAAAGACTGATAGATCGATTAATATATAAATCTGTATCAACAGATTAACATAGATAGATAGATAGATAGATAGATAGATAGATAGATAGATAGATAGATTATATCTTGACAGAAATATAGAGACTGGTATCAATAGGGTGACATGCACAGAGTATTGTGATATTGATTGTATCAGAGACAATCGGTTAAAACTCATAACAATTTATAGCGAAACGTGAGTTGCAAAATATGTAAAAACATTTTGCTGGATTTAATTAAGTTTGAATTGAACAGCGTAGAACATGGCCTCAAAGAATAATACGCAGAATTTCCTCTCTGGGGAAACATTTGCGAAAACAACTTTATTTCCATCTGAAATTTAATGCAGCCTCTTTTTACACTACTTTCCTTTTGTACATTAATTACATATTGTAAGTATGCATTAGCATATGCAGATATGTTTACCAGCGCATCTGAGTTAATGCATCCACTCTTCCTCTTTCGTTTTCTCTCTCTCTCTGTCTCTGTCTTTCTGTATCTCTCTCTCTCTAAAACACCTATATATAAGTACACACACGTATATATAAAATTATGTAAAAAGTTCCAAATTTAATGGGAACTTTATGTAAGTGTCATTCCATATTTTTATAAAGTTACTATACGCACTTTTTGTAAGCCTAAAGATTTTTTTGTATTTTTCATACCAAACATGAAAAAAGACCCCCTAAACATAAAATAATATCAATAAATTGACTTTATTAGCAACGCGTCATTTAGCCAAAACATCCTAGTGATGCACATATTCCATTCTATAAATTAACTGACACGAGCTCAGAGATGTTGGAATATGTATTTTGAGGGATATACTTTCCTGCACTCATCACATTTTTTTTCATCAGTTCAACGCAAGCAAGGCAATAAAGCCGCTAAAATGCAACTGGTTTCTGAGCATGAAAGAATATGAAAAAAAAGAAAAACATTATTAAAGATGAAGAACAATAAAAGAAAAAATAAATTAAAAAGACAGAAGAAAACGAATGTTGCTTCATTTAAAATTTTCAAAGCTGACTCGGAAACAAGGTAACCGGAAGTGTACTCCCCAAGTATAAATTGCAATAAAGTCATTTTTAGCACAGATATTTTTATATCTAGCCATGTGAAATGATGAAAACTTGCCGCCAATCTAGTACTGAGTTAAAATTCATAAATTATAGGTACCATGGAAGAAATATTATCAACTTTTTTTATTGTCATGGTTAATTTATTACCATGAGAAAATGAACAAAGTCCGACAATTATTTTAAGACATTTTGTATGTTTATAAGTCCTTTTTAGGCAGGTAAATGTCGTTAATACTGTTTATTATAAACATGAGCATTTACTTAATATTTGTATCTATAAAAAGAACGTATGAACATAAAAAATGTCTTAAAACATAAATACGTCAGATAGGTTCTGACGACATTAATTTTCTAGCCCGATACAGTGAACCAACGTTTCTAGCATCAACCCTAGCAATTCCTTCAATATTTACTTTCCACTTCATGTCAGGGGAAAATATTAACCTGAGAAGGCGCAACGAGCCATTCTGCTGAAGGTTAGCATCAGCCATGTTGATGGACGCCAAGAAGAGTCCTCTTAGTTAATGATAGAGAGTGGTTTCCTCTAAGGTGGGGGCGTTAAAAATAAAAAGCTATTTGTCCGAGTTAACAGGTCATTTTTTTTTTTAGATTAGTTTTCAATTTGGCCTTTTCGAACCGATCAGACTTATTACAAAGGCAGGATTAAATAGTTGTGGCATCATCAGCATAGATACCTTGTTGAGAACTGATGCCATCTGGAAGGTCGTTGATGAAAATAAGGAAGAACGCAGATCCAAGAATAGATCCATGTGGGAGGACATCTACATTAATACATTACGATCTAGAGGAGTGGCCATTCAGAATAACTTTCCTTTCACGATTTGATAAGAAAGACTGCATCAGTATCTGTCTATATTTCTGAGATGAGGTATTATGTACATTATTTACATTATTTCTGAGATGAGGTATTATGTACATTATTTACATTATTTACATTATCATTGTCCTCATCTTTATCGGCATATTTATTACAACGTTTCGGCCGTTGTACGCTCCGGCCTTCTTCATGTAGTTGGAATCTCGAACTGAACCCTTTATTTCGCTCACTGGGGTAGACTGTTCTAGTTCCATGTGCCATGTTTGATGGATATCAGTTACCAGTTATCTCCTGTTAATTTCCCTCTGAAAGTTCTCCACTGCCGGGTATTGAACTCACACTCTTTGGGTCCTGTCACTGGATCTAACTAACGCCTTATTCACTGTGCCATGTGTCCTTGAGGTCCAGTTCGACATTTCAGCCATCTGAAGAAGGCCGGAGCGTACAACGGCCGAAACATTGTGATAAATATGGCGACAAAGATGAGGACAATAGTGCGAATAATTTAAATAATCTAAGACTGCATCAGTTCAAAGATTCATACAGAGTTATCATAAACTTTCAATTTGTGAATAAGGCCATTATGCCAAACACTCTCAAATCTTTACGAAATGTCCATATTTTTAGTCTGATTTTCGACGTTCTTACCTAAAACTTAATAGACTATTTCTGCAATAATAGTTAGTGCACCAGCAGTTGACCTACAGAAGCGAGAGTCGTATTGGTTTATATGAAAGAAGACACTGCGATGTGAGACGCTTGACACATTCAGAGTTTAAACTTCAATAAATTAATGTTAGCTGTTGCAGGTTATTGCGCTGCTCATCGGTATTTCCTTAGGCACCGGATGATAGGGTAGGAGGGTTCCGAAGATGGAGAGAACCTGGCTTTTCTTTGGGATCTCTTCGCATCTTCTATTAGTTTTCTGGTGTTATTTTGGCATCATGGTGTTTTTTTTTTGTTTTTGTTTTTGTTTTTTTTTTTGTTTTTTTCGTGTGAGGTATTTCGAGGACGGCTCTTTTACAACTGGTTCCTCAGACGTGAACCAGCAAAATCAACAGATTTTCACATGCACAGAAGAAATTTTCTTCTCAAATATTTCGATGCTGGCTAGAGAATTTAATCTAACATCTGCTATAATACCCCACCACTACCACTGACCTGCCTCGAATATTTTGGAAGCATAAAAGTCTTGGCTGCGAATAGTTTGAGATGGTCCATGGGTCGCCATTGCCTGGCAGACTCCCTTCAGCTAACACCATCTGCTGCATGAATAAGGGCTTCACAGACAGGTTCATGATGACGGCTTTGCATAGGGCTGCCGACTAATGCGATCAAACCGATCAGTTTCAAAGAAAGTTTCGCACGCGAGGAATCAAGCAATGATCGGATTTTTAGTAATACCATCTACAATGAATTCACACCAGCCACAAGAACGACAGTTGGTGAGTCTTCCCCATTTCTCGCATCGCTGATGAAGGACACAGGCCTGCCCGAAAATTACGGAATAATAACATTAATCTCCGTGCTTCATTTCTGTCTTGTGATTAACAATTAATATATAAGAAATGCTTTTCTCACTGAAGACATTGGTACCCTTTCGTTTTCCCTTGTTTTATTAACCAATCTATCTATTTTACATTCCATTTAAAGCTCACGCGAATTCTCTCTCTCTCTTTCTCAATCACAGACATATATATATATATATATATATATATATATATATATATATATATATATATATATATATATATATATATATATATATATATATACTCTGTGACTATTAGAGAAAACGAACTATAATATAGTGATTTTCCAAGCGAAGCTCAGATGTAGTACAAAGCCGAAAGTACCGGGCCCCCAGTGAGGATCGAACTCACTACTCAGTCGTAATTGGTCTAGCGAGACAAGCTTGCTAAACATTACACCACCCCGAGGTACCCAAACGAACTATAATATACATCGATATCATAATCTGCTGAACAAGTGAAATGAACTGATGATCGCATGCTGTCACAGAAGAAACTCTTTTTTCAAATATTTCGGTGCTGGCTAGAGCAATTAATC
The DNA here is from genome assembly GCA_963932145.1 of Acanthosepion lycidas. NCBI lineage: Eukaryota > Metazoa > Mollusca > Cephalopoda > Sepiida > Sepiidae > Acanthosepion > Acanthosepion lycidas. Next base: position 54,895,690 of record OZ010597.1, on the reverse strand, counting down.
TAACATCTAATATAATACTCGCCATGACATGCTTCGATTTTTTTTTTCAATTTATTATTCATATCCAGTAACCTCTCTTGCATCATCCTAGCGTTTACGGATTTTAATAACCTGGTATTCTTTATTTTTTATTTTGTTTTAATTTTTATTATTTTTTATATTTTTTCTTTTTTTGACCCTATATTCTTTTTTTTTTCTTTTTTTTTTTTGCCTACCCACGCTTTTTATTTGGTAACTACAAACTTTTTGTATTATCTTACCCATAAACTCAAGGCATATTAACGGAACAATATCCGTATTAAACTTAATATTAATAACTTAGTTTATCTTTCGATATCTATAGCTACCAACACATTTATTTTTGTATATTTACCCCAAAGTTATATTATACTTGTGTGGTGAGAAATCAAAATAAAAAAAAAGAGCACAGAAGAAGAAAAAAAGCGCGCTTGCTTTATACAGCCGAGGACCGACAATAATTTGCATGCAACTGACGAGACAAGGAGATTTCGCGTTAACTGTCCGAGACCGCCTGACATAAAACATGGGCGCCGCCATTTTGGTTCTTAACCGCTGAGCAGTTGGATTTTGCATGACGCACAGATTCGTGGGCGTTTCAGAGGTAAGCCGTTTTCACAATTTTCCCTACAAATTATTATAATCTTGAACTTTGAAATCACAAAAAATATAGCGTAGAGATTTATAAATGAAAAAAAAAAAAACACCATATTGAACATTTCGTAACTTCCCGTAACTGATGAGTAAACAATGAAACTCTGAATCGTACTATAAACTATATATGTGTAATTATTAATATATGATAAATAGATCTGTTTAACAATATTCAGCAATTTTTTTCCACACCATTCATTTAATGAATGGTGATTTGCTCACCTGTATATGTACGTAATCGCTCACATATAAGGTCGAACGCATCGCTTTATTTATATCATTTCTACACACATAAACACACGCAAACACGCACACAAATATATATATATATATATATATATATATATATATATATTATAAATATCAGGAGTTCCGCCAAGCAGGCGACCTTGGTTTCAAACTTTCGGTATCTTAAAGCGGTATGGCCAAATGATTTTGTAACGCTTTATTATTTATCTCTATCTATAAAAAGCAGGACGCGCGTGCGTGTGTGTGTGTGTGTGTGACGAATGCACGGCCGCAATTTTTGACGGATTGGCACCAAAATTTACACACACATACTCCAAGTTAGCGAGAATGCCAAGACCGACTTATCAATTTCCAACCCCCATCGATAGTGGAAATAATCGATTTTTTCATGCTTCCACGGCAGTTTTCGTGTAGTTTCCGTTCATTTCGTACTGGCCAGAGTGAGAGCCTATAGCTGGCTGCCACGAATAGGCAGGAAGATTCTAGTGGCCAGTGTGAGAGCCAACAGCCGACTGGCACGAATGTTAACTAGCATGCCAGCATGCAAAAAATATCGATAGCTGCATTCGTCACAAGTGGAAAAAATTTAAATCTGCATGGCACTTTACTCCAATTGGTTCATTCGCTTGCTTAAACTCAACGTTGATTCTGATTCCGCAGAACTGGGTCGAATGTGAAAAAGTAGTTGTTTTTAACATTCTTTTTTCTTTCGGTTTTTCCAGTTACGAGTCCTTTCTTTTAAAGCTGACCGTTTTGTATTCATTTTGTTTCGTCCTTTTTTTGTAACAGATTTAATGTTTAGTATGGAGCTTAGAAAAAATTCGCAGTGTGAGATAGGCAAGAAGTAAGGCATGTAGCAACATCAGGACGGCAAAGGGCTCTACTTTAAAGGCAAGGAAGGGCAAAAAGATTTTAAGTCAAGTGATAGCGATTACTGTATGAGTCGTACGATTTTTGAATTAAGCACGGGCAACGCCGGACCATTGTGCTAATCGTATATAAGAACATAAGGTATGCTTGGTCCTGAGGGTGACAACACTACTTTATTGCAACAGCGCGACGTTGGTTGCAGGGATTGCATTGGGGTAATTTTCAGACTAGACCCCTGTGAACCCGCTTGTGCTACCCCGTTTAAACCGGTCTTGTGCCATATCCCGTCACTGCAGAGCGACGTGTTGATACTAAGTTTACTATCTGCTTACGAGTAGACAAACTACATTATGTCTTTAAAAGCAACATCAGCACGGCAAAGGGCACTCGTTTAAAGGCAAGGAAGGGCAAAGATATTTTAATTCACGTGATAACGATTGCTGTATTAGTCGTACGATTTTTTAATCAAGCCCGGGCAACGCCGGGTCATGCTGCTAGTTATTAATATATGCTTAATAGCTCTTTTTGGTTACACTGAGCTTTTTTTTCTCTACACGATTCATTAAATAATTTGCGATTTGCTCACCTACGTGATTACGTACATATATATGTACGTAATCGCTCACATATAAGGTAGTTCGTATCAATTTATTTAGATTATTTCTACACATATAAACACATACAAACACACAAACATACACACACACACACACACACACATATATATATATATATACATATATATATTAAAAATGTCAGGAGTTCAGCCAAGCAGGCTACATTGGTTTCAATCTTTCGGTATCTTCATGCGATATGGGCCAAATGATTTCCTAACACATTACTATTTATATATGGACACACAAACTTCAAGAGAAATAGAAGTAGAGGAGAAAAACAAAAATATTGAAATTGTATTGTTATTGAAGGTGGATTAAATAAACTGTATATACTTTAATCCTGCTTCATATGAACTCAAAAAGTATTGTTTAGTGTGTATTCATCAAGTCATTATTTCCGATCATAATTCGGTAAATTTTGGCGGGTCTGCAAATGTTATTGTTGTTAATATTTTCTCCCAGCACAAATATCTCTACGATTGCTTTTCCTTTGATATATGCCCATATTGTCCTGTATACAATATTTTGAGGTCTCTTCATGCATCTAAATTTTAATATTTTATATTATAAAGACCTATCTGCATTATCCTTTCTACTTACAGATATATATATATATATATATATATATATATATATATATATATATATATAATATATGAATCATTCATAGAAAAAACTAGATTAGTAAAGTTCATGATATAAATGGCAAAAACATCTTCGCAAACAAATCGATAAATGTTATGATCCTTGTTTTTAATAAATTCAAGTTGTATAAGGTCTTTTTTTATTCTCCTAGTACACACGGGGCTCATCAATCGTTATATATATATATATATATATATATATATATATATATATATATATATATATATATATATATACGTAAATTTCAAAATAGGATATTCGCCTAAATTTTCGCTTGAGGATGAAACTTCAATTCAGTTTAATTTTAATAATTATATTGATGGTTTCGGCTCTCGTTTTTGAAACATGAGAACTCTTATGTTGCGAAGGAATCAGATTTTTTTAAAAAATAATTATAATCTAAGCTCTACTGGAAAAATAATTATAATCTAAGCTCTACTGGAAAAAATAAAAACAAAATACGAAACAACCCAGGGTTATTTACCAAACGTGTTCTTTCCTATTTTTCTACATACCTTCATACACACACACACACACACACACACACACACACACACACACACACACATATATATATATATATATATATATATATATATGTCTGCGTGCGTGTGGTTTATGATTATATGGATTTTTGTCCTTGTTTTGGTGCGAATGGCTTGTTTGTAAAAGTATTTCTGATACTACATATATATATATATATATATATATATATATATATATATATATATATTTACATATATATATTTACATATATATATATATACATACATACATATATATATATATATATATATATATATATATATATATATATATATCACTCGTAGAATGTAGATCTTGTTTACGGTAGGAACTGCTAATTAATATGTTTACGATTTATCACTCTTATGCAAGAACCCTTGTCTAATTTTCGTCAAACTTCGTTTTCTCTAAAATTAAATGACTTTCTACTCAATCGAATATATGAATAATTAAACGAATGAAACGGAGCTGAATCCTCTTCAAAGAAGTGGTTTAAACATGAGAATTATTTTCATATTAAAATGAAAAAAAAATTTCACGCATGCGCAAAAGGAATAAAAAATTTTTACACGTTGTTGAGGAGAAATATATTATATTCCTGAGTTCATTTAGTGCGGACATATTTATTTTGACGTCACTATTTATTTCACCATGTTGCCACTAATTGGCTACCTCCAGGTCTTATTCTCGTCTCGTTTTTTTCATTCATATGGTCTTCTTTATTTCTTTTGGATATAAGTATCATATCGTTTTTCAGATTTTTGCAGTTCAATTCCCCGGTGATATCACGATGGATTGAGGGGAAATACGATTTAATTTCGCATCATAATTTATATTATTTATATTCTGACTAACATCTGCATCGTTGTTATTATTACCGAAAAGTTTCCGTCGAAAAGCGGAGATGACGTTTCATCTTTGTAGAAGTGTATGTTCAATTTACTATAATGCTTCCGTCAACTGAAATTCATGAAATCTTTCTATTAGGTCTTGAGCACAAATAATGTTGATCCTGAACTGATGTGAAGAGATTCATTCTATTTGGGAAAAGTCACGATTTTGTTCAGTTGGCCTCAATTACGAAAAGGTTTTCGATAAAGTAAGCCACGACGATCTGATAGGGTCGCTCAGCAGCCTTGCCATAAATATTAGAAATAATCAAGAACCTTTACTGGCAGCAAACAGCTTGCATACGGACAGAAAATGATTTGATTTTTGAAGAGACAAAAGGCCCAAGGAGCGAGGGGAATATGCACAATCTCGTTAGGTACGTGATGCACTGAAACCTCCATCTCTCTTGCATTCAGTATACCCTGCGATTATCAAATTTTCTAAAGCCTCTTTCTTCATTATGAACCGCTGAAATTTTCAACTGTCTTCTGATTCTAAGTATGTGAGCCTTTTGCTTCCATTCCCACTAACATTTCCACGACAAGACCATGCTATTCCCAATATCCTTCAGTAGAACCGCATATCTGCTATCCCAAGTCTCTTATTCATCTGTGAAGACATTATTCAGCATTTACAGTCTTATATTACACAACAGATCATTAATATTTTCTTTATTTCTAACGAAATTTTATTTTTCTTAATACCATGATTAACTATTGGAAGGCAAAAATCACTGTCTCAATGTACCTTCGGTATGCTATTTGAAGTTTCCCTCTTACTATCTTGCGTTCTATAAGCACTGTGAGTATCAAATTCTCCTAGCTTATTTCTCCCATTATGTGCATTAGAAATTTCATGTCTCTTTCAGATTCTGAATACCAGATATTTAAGATTACTCTTTTATATATCACCGTAAAATGTGTTCTTCATGCTATGCACTGATCTTCTCTCGCTTTTAGCTTGTTTTTCCTTCTTTAATTTGTTTTCTGTATATTTTTAAAAGATGTTGGGTGGATTAACTGACACTAAGAAATCCCAAAAAGCTATGGTACGTAGAAATTAGAACAATTTACACCCATCGGCTAAATAAACGTTTCGGGTCAAAATGCCAACATATATCACCTGAAGAATGCTGTAGAGTAAATTGGCCAAAATGTCGTGAATATAGGAATAAAGAAAATATTCGAACAATGTAAATAGTTACAATACCTCATCTCAGAAATAGAGACAGATGTTGAAGGTGAATATGGCAATAAAGATGAGGACAACAGTCCAAACAGTGTAAATAGTTACAATATCTCATCTGAGAAATAGAGACAGATGTTGAAGGTGAATATGGCAACAAAGATGAGGACAATAGTCTGAACAATATAAATAGTGTAAATAGTTAAAATACCTCATCTGAGAAATAGAGACAGATGTTGAAGGTGAATTTAGCAGTAAAGATGAGGACAACAGTCCGAACAATGTAAATAGTGTAAATAGTTACAATACCTCATCTCATAAATAGAGACAGATGTTGAAGGTGAATATGGCAATAAAGATGAGGACAACATGCCGAACAATGTAAATAGCGTAAATAGTTACAATACCTCATCTCAGAAATAGAGACAGATGTTGAAGGTGAATATGGCAATAAAGATGAGGACAACACTCTGAACAATGTAAATAGTGTAAATACTTACAATACCTCATCTCATAAATAGAGACAGATGTTGAAGGTGAATATGGCAATAAAGATGAGGATAACAGCCCGAACAATGTAAATAATGTAAATAGTTACAATACCTCATCGCAGAAAGTTAGACAGACGTTGAAGGTGAATATGGCAATAAAAATGATGAGAACAGTATATTGGTTGAGTTCTTTTTCTTCTATGTGCGATGACCCTTTAGTGTGCAGCCAATCATTGCTCTCCGCAATTCCTTGTCCTTTGCAGCTCTTAAATTGTCTGTTTTTTATCTCTCCTAAACCTTGTTCTATCCTTATACTCACCCTCACTAAATATGTTATGCGTTATTTTCCTCTGTCTTTATTGCTTTCAGTCTGTCTTGTGAGTATCATATTTTCCAAGCTGTCTTTCCCCATTATGTGCCCTTGAAATTCCAACTCTCCCTTCCAGATGTTAATTATAAGTTTTCATTTTGTGGCCATTTTCTCTACAACTTCGATGTTCGATCCAGAGTATCCTCAGGATCCTTATGCGGGCAATAGCTGGAAGATTACTTCCATATCCCTTTGAATAAACCTGCACTCGTCCGATCATCAAAATTTAGCAACATCGAGTCTGGCCATTACTTGGATGGGCGACCGTTTGGAAATGCCACTTGCCGTAAACTTAAGTCTACTTTGGTTGGTGATTTTCTAAGCGTAGCTCAGATGTGTCACAAGGCTGAGCATATGGGGCGCCCATTGAGGATCGAAGTCACTGTTCAGTCGTAATTGTTCTAGCGAGACAATCTATTAGGTTGGTGCAAAAATAATGTCGTTTTCTCACATATGTTACTATGTGAGAAAACGACATTATTTTTGCACCAACCTAATACTTCAAATCCAATAAGTTGAATCCTTTTATTATAAACCTTTCCATTTTTTTTTTTGTCTACTCAATTTATTTCCTCTTCGTACCCTTGCAGGTTGCGCCCAGTCTAAGTTCTTGATTAATTTAACATCTTTCTCAATTAGAACGAACTTTCTTAAACCTGATCTTTATAGTATAGATAGTTAATTCTAATAATCACATGTAATAAAGACTTCTAATCCAGTATATCGGAATAGCATAATATACCTTCCAGAAATCACTTACATAACACTGTCATTATTTTTAAGATTCGGCTCGTGTTAGTATTTTACAGACATGTTTACATGCAATGACGCGACAATATTGCAAAATCTAGAGATATATCTCGTAGGTGTTTGATTCCATGATTTCAACTACAAAATTCACTCAGTTATGTGTCACACGCTTAGGCGATCATGTATCTTTCGATACATAACTGACGAGGTAGATTTTTCTCCTGCAGTAGGTTGCCATTTCTTTCTGCTGTGGACCAATTGCCATCTAAAGTTATAGAACCCGGTCTATCCTGCTATTTACCCATAGCTGGTGGGTGAAGAAGAGGATTCATACCATTCTTAAGTATATTTACATATAAATTAATATCAGTTCAGTTATGTGCCATGCGTGATACACGCTTAGGTTATCATATATCTTTCAATACATGACTGACAAGGCAAATTTTTTTTTCCTGCAGTAGGTTGTCATTTCTTTCTGCTGTGGACCAGTTGCCATCCAAGGCTATAGAACCCGGTCTATCCTGCTATTTACCCATAGCTGATGCGTGTAGAAGAGGATTCATACCTTTCCCAAACGTATTAGCACGTAAGTGAATGTAATGGATTCGACTGGAATTCGAACTAAGCTCCCCGATTTCTCAATTCGAGCCGCTATCCATTACTCCACTGTGCTTCCAGGGTAGGGACCGCGTTAATTTTCTTTCTATATTTTTACTTTCATTTATTTAATTAAAAAGCATATTTTCTCATAAACATTTTATAAATGCATTAGCTTGTCCTAACCTGGCATCGCGGCTTCAGTCATTTTACAGCAATCCTAAAATAGCTTAATTTCTGTGTCATTTCATGACAGCTGATCTGGTCAGCTTTCGTCTTTTGTCTATCGATTTTGGAGAGTATGCGCAGTACTAGATTGATGGTAAGGTCCCTCGTCATTTTAAAATTGAAATGGCTATACGATACCGTAGATTCTATGTTAACGGTTTCCTCTATCGTACCTCTCGCTTTTGGAATAGTCATCTGGCTCCTTGCTTTCGATTTAAGTTTGTTGCTCAAAAATTTAAATGCAATGTTAATCGTTACCTTTGTTCTTTTTAAATCCCCCTTCTTTTATATATCCTTTCTATTTAACACTACTTTAGGTACGTCTATCTGTGGAACCAAATCCCTGTTAGCTCAAGTCTCTTCTTCAACTTGCCATACAGGATGACCTACATTACACAACTGATCGTTACTCATTTATTTGTTTTTGAAGAAATCTACTTCTTAATCCTTCATTAGTGACATGGGGTGTTTTGTTACCCCAACATTTTTTTAAAGGTCTAGTAATTTCTAGTTGGCACCTTTTTTTCTTTTGGGTTCCCCAACTACCCTCTTTACTCAGTCTTCCTGGGTATGACGATAAACTACATCCGGTAGCAAGGATTCTGAACAGGAGGTTTTGAGGAGCGCAGAACCACCGCTTAATTGCTGCTGTTCTCAGTTACACCATGATCCGGGATAGTAGCACTTGTTAGCGTCCCAGCTATGCGCAAATAGTTATTACCAACAGTAGATTGTTTTTTTAATTATTAAATGCAATACAGTGTAACCCGGATATAAAAGAGTTGTCGGGACTGGAGAATAAATATCTTATATCCGGGTTTCTCTTATATCAGGGTTTGGTTTACTTTATATACATTAACACAGGCTCTAATTTGAAACCAGAGAAAATCTCTCTTATATCCGTGTTTATCTTATATCCGGGTTACACTCTACATTAAAAAAAAATACCAGCAATAAATTTTTGAAATAATAAAAATATTGTACCGGTAATATATTTTTGGAAAATAATTGCTAGAAACACATTTGACAATTGAAAAAAAAAACCCTCTTTACAAAAACAGGTCATTAAAATGTGATCTAAAAACTGATTTCTCACAAATACATATTCGATTCATACGAACCTATCCCAAAAATCTCGTGGACATTAAATAATCCATGTCAGGTTGATATGCCGTAAAACAAAATAAACCTAAACCTGACGCAGTAAGAGCATGTAGCGCAGTTTTAACTCAGTTTCCGTGGGAGTAGACGTCAGGAGACTCCCCATTTTCGGAAATCCGTGATGACTCTCTCGGGGTTTATATTGTTTTTCCTTTTTCCGATATTCGTTTACCCTTAGTAACCCGTTGTATCGTATTGAATTCATTCCCTTGCTTGTGCTGAAATTATTAATTGTGATCTTTCCTGTATAAAGTCATGATTTCATTGGCAACCAATGTATTAATTATGTACTCAGTTTTGAAAATATTTTATCAAATTGGCGACATTATTTATCAATCAACCTCTATAATTCTGAAGACAAATATATTTTTCAACATATTTCATTATTCGAATAAACTGACAGATCCATATATCCGCTTTGTCAGGTCAATGATTGAAATGGCTTCGAGCGAATGGACTCTGTAGGACCATCCTTCTTCAGACAATGTGGGCCGGTGCTACAGAATCAGAAAACAAAGAACGGTACCAAATGAGAGAAACCACGTCATTTGAAGACTTCCAACAGAAGAAAATTTGACAATGGATATAACACGCAACTCGAAGAGAAAATTATGGCATAAACAAGATGTTGGCGTTCGAGACGAAATGAAAGAGAAAGTTTGGAAGGTAACTCCCATTCATACTTGGAAGTAGGTTTTACAGTTTTCAAATGCATCATTTATTTGTTATATTTGCAATAAACGTTTCCCTTTAAAAGTTTTATTTTAGTTGGTAGGACGATTTTTTACACATGTCTTTGACGCCAGCCACCAGTTATTTGCATTAAATACAGCGAAAAAAAAAACTCGTAGTTTTAGCCTTTTAACCACTAAAACGAATAAATCATATTTTGCGTCATTCAAAGATAAAAGGACAACCAGTAGTTCAGTTGTGATTGGCAGTCGTATTAATTACAGTCCTTTTGAGTCATTATTTTGTAAATTTGTCATAATACCTGCTAGAGGATATATCATGACATTACTCTCTCTGGGAGTGAACTATCTTATTTCAGTCATTTGCTTGATTCTATACAAAACATTTTCTCGTTTCTAAAACTTTACATTACATAAATATATATATATATATATGTGTGTGTGTGTGTGTGTGTGTATGTGTGTGTGTGTGTGTGTGTTTATTCGTGGTATTTCATGTAGCGTTATCATTGGGGCTAATTAACAGTTATAAGTTTCATCCACATTAATTGGCCCGCTACTGCATTTTAGCCAAATTTATTTTAAATTTACTAAGCATCCGCCTTATACACAACTGGTCTATATTAATTAAACTGGGAATACGGGAGGTAAAATTAGAGCCAAAATTAGTTAGACATCTTTTCTCAAGACACACAAGACCATCACAACGCCCGCTGACGTAAAGGCAATTTTAAATTTAAATATATCTTCACATTAAACTGCAGTTTCTTATTTGTCGTCTTCTTCTTCATTGGTGTGATTTCCTCTGAAGCTAAGGTGTCCAGCAATAGCACAAAATTAGACATTTACCAACATGACAGGTTAAAATCGAACATTACAACACCTATGTGAAGACTGTCTCGCCGTATTCCAATATTACGAATGACAAGTTATCTCTTGCGATATGCTGGAAACTAAGTAAACACTAATATATATATATATATATATATATATATATATATATATATATTGCGACTGAAATAAATATTTTCTTTATTTACAGTAATATTCATCCTGTATAAGAGATTCTCAACATATAGACACTAAATATTCAATAAATCTTATTAAACAAAACATGTGCCCTCTGATTGGACTCGATCCTGCGTTTAATTTTGCAAGAGAAACTGTCGTTAGCTCAAGGGTTCTTCAAACGGAATAGGCTATGAAGAACGTCACCACTCAATCTTACTAAGGATCTACGTTTGTGAGGCACTATTCGGCCTTGCTTGATCCTTATTCTATTAAATACATATATATATATATGTGTGTGTGTGTGTGGAAGTGTCTCTTCATGTCCCGAAAATTGTGATTAAACATGAAACAGACTGTCGCGACTGGGTGTTAATCTCACTGACACGTTTTATATTTGCATACGCTCTATCCTTTAAGCCACAACGGTACGGTTAAGCTAATCTCATTTTGTTCACATTGTTTATGTGAGGACTGTAGTTTCCGGTATGGTCCCTGAATGTTTTTTTGTGATGGTCCCTCATCAAGATTCCCAATTTCTTATGGGTGGTAGCATCTGTTAGCGTTCCAGCTATGGGTAAACAGATATTTCACCAAACTGGGGTCAAAACACTATAAAAGTATAAAAATAGATTTTTCATAGTAAAATTTCCGAGCAATATATTTAAAAAAAAAATTCAAAACAAAACAGCCATACATTTTGTAAAAAAAAAATTGTTAATTCTCATAAGAGAATTAAATTTTGACATTAAATGACGCATAAGAAGTTATATATATATATATATATATATATATATATATATATATATATATATATATATATGCTTCGTTTCTTTTATTCTTATTACCCCCGTTTCACATCAGGTGTAAATTTTTTATAAATTTCTGAAATATTTTTTTTAAAAAAGGAGGGACAAATATTTGTACAAATGAAGCAATTTTTTTAATAGTTTTGTTTTTTAATATTTTATTAGGATCCCTGCAATGATGTCACATTTTGGTACATGTTGGATTGTGTGGAGAGGATGGGTTCATGTGAGGACTAGCGAAATTGTTAGACTGGATCGGTCGTGAGTCAGTTTAGGCAAGTGTAGGATATTTAGTGTGGCCAGTCTTTTCACAGATCCCCTTTGTCTCTATACCATAAATTAACATAACTTGTTAATTAAATAAACGCATACGCTTTATCACTGAGATTGAGCATTTTAAATCGTAAATATAGCATGCCTTACAACTACATTTTCATCATACAAATAAAACAATAACATTAACATTTTCTATAAGAATCAAATGCACGTTAACTATAATCTGTATTAATTTTCCCCTAGGAACATTATAAATAAATACACACCTCCAATCATAAAATTAAATTATCTATGGAGTGTTCCTTAAGTCATGTCACCCCAACTAAAGCGTAGAGAGAACAATACAAGAGCAAGTAATATCGTAATACAAAGCACATGTACTGGATTCAGTTTATTCACTTTCCTTGACGTTGACTCACATCAAGAAGATCTCTATAAACACCATCATTTTCGTGGCCCAAAATGATTCGGCGCCATGTCCTTTATACTATTTTACGGAGCCGTGCTTTCTTGATTGTTGCAAAGTATCTCCTAACGGCGTCTTCAATTGATGTGTATTCTGGTATCGTTCATGTGAAAATCTCTCCTTGATGATACCCCACAGAGTGTTGAAATAGAAAATTATCATGTAGTGGGGACAAGACTTTTGAACCAGCCAGTATGATAAAAATTTAAAACTAGTAACCTTATAGTCAAAAACAACTCATCATATTATAAAGTACCGATATCATATAAGAATTCTCATTCTTTTAGGAAATGCGTACCTGATCAAACCAAATACATGAATAATTATATTGGATAAGCCACTACATGCCTATCAAGAAGACTCACGTTACCATAACTCAATTCTTTTTTTCTATGTGCTGTTTCCTTTCAGGATGTAGGCGATCATGGCTCTCCACCTCTCTCTGTCCCTTGGGGCTCTGAACAACTTCCCGCCCTCTGTCACCTCCCACGGACCACCTTCTGTCATCCACTTGCTTAAGGCCACTAAATATGTCACATGTTTTTTTTTCCTTGTCTCTCTTTCCCTCTATTCGACCCGTGAATATCACATTCTCCAGGCCATCTTTCCTCATTATGGGTACCAGAAACTTCAGCTGACTCTTCTTGATATTAGGTATAATACTCCACCTTGTTTGCATCCTCTCTAAGAACGCATTGTTACTCACACGCTCGGTTCCTGATATCCTTAGCATCCTTCTGTAGAACCACATCTCTGTTGCCTCGAGGGTCTTCTTCAACTTTGAGGAAATCGTCCAACATTCGCTGACGTAAAGAAGGATAGCTATCACGTAACAGCATAGAATTCTTTTTTTCGTTACCAAAGAAATCCTCAGGTCTCGCAATTGTGCTCATGTAAACACACGTAGAGAACTACCATCCGAAACATTCTCGTTGATAACACAAATATATATATAATAGCCACATCCATATGTAAAATAAAAAAAAAAGATTAAAAATGATGGAAGAGTTAATAATAAAACAGAAGAAGCCATTACTCAATAAGATCAAGTATAAACACGGCCAGCATGTATTGATCGTGTATAAAAAAATTAAACATTTTTTTTTTATCATTCCAGATACATATAGAAATATCTACACATGCATTTATTAGGTTGGTGCAAAAATAATGTGGTTTTTTGACGTTCAACTTAAAAAGAAAAACGGCAATATTTTTGCACCAACCTAATAAAAGTTAAAATACAAAAAATAATAAGTTGAACTGAATAAAAAGGTTAATTTTCAGTCATCTTTAATGAAAATTGTATAAAAGAGGGATTGCTGCACAAACGCACAATTATATATATATATATATATATAGAGAGAGAGAGAGAGAGAGAGAGACAGAGACAGAGACAGAGACAGGCAGGCAGGCAGACAGACAGGCAGGCAGGCAGACAGACAGACAGACAGACAAACCTACCAAGGTTTCACCTATGCGGATCGTCATGGAAGGCTTTCTCCCTGACGATCCGCTTAGGTGAAGCCTTGGTAGGTTTGTCTGGCTCTCTAGATTTAACTAGGTCTTCTCTACTTACTGTATTTAGATATTTTGCATACCCGTATCGTTTTTTTTCTTTGGGCTTTGGACTTGCATGCTACACGATTATTTTCAGCTAATGTACATGTTCTTGGTTCTTTCTTTTTATATATACCTTTTTTTTCCGTTTGGTATTGGTTTGATTATTTGCAAATCAAACACTGAAGGTTTTCCGAACGAGTATAATTTCTTATACTTATAAGATTACTACTATATATATATATATATATATATATATATATATATATATATATATTAAATCCGGAGGCTTCATAACGCAATGATTTCTGAAGTCTCCGATTTATTAATCAATTATTACTTGCTCTGTTTATTACATTGAGCTCACCAGATTTATATGTTCCCTGGAAGTATCCCTACGTTAACTTTATATCATTATATATATATATATATATATATATATATATATATATATATATATATATATATATATATATATATATAAACGTATTATATTAGGCAGCATATATTTTATATTATAAAGATTTAACCATGCAATGAATCAGTTCTCAATATGAATGCAATTAATGTCGATTTCTCTTCGCTAACAGACTTAATATGAGAATTACCTTACTAACAGTCCATTGAATGACGCGATCCTTATGTATAAAATTGTTGTCAGATGGATAAGATGTATTTTTATTTTGTTTTGGAGTTTTATTTCTAAATGAAAAAAAAATTACAGCCTGACGATGGTAACATGAAGTTTTTGAAAGTACTTGCTACTCTAAAAATATAACAGATCCATCTGAAAACAATTTTAGACATATGGAGCGCGTAACTCTATAGATTCTTTAGTAAGTTCATGCTTATATGAAGTCTGTTAGCGAAGAGAATTCGCCATTAATTACATTAATATTAATAATTGATTTTTTGAAAGTTTACATCTTTATAATCTCTCTCTCTCTCTCTCACTCTCTCTCTCTCTCTCTCTATATATATATATATATATATATATATATATATATATATATGGACACACCCACAGCGTGCGATGGATGAATTGTCGTCTAAATTACGCAAAAGCTAAAACTAAGACTGTCATCTCAATTTAACAGACATTTTTACAAAAATTATAAAAAAAAATTTTGAAATACTAAATAGTAAATTTATTCAACAAAATGTTTTTATTTAAATTATTTGCTCTGGATTTACATTGAGCTCTCTAGATTTTATCCTCCTTGGGTCTACCCATACGGATTACCTAGTTTTCCATAAACTATATATATATATATATATATATATATATATATATATATATATATATATATATATATATAGTTTTCTGACGATCTATTTAATTTATACTTATAAGTCCTTGGGGGATATGTATGCTTTAATTTTGAATATATATATGAGCACATGCGAAATTGTCGAAATCAATTTGGTATCTATTTCCAATACTCATGAAAATTTAATTTTAACCATTTGAATTTTTGGATGAAAATTTATTCTTATGTTGATGATTATTCAATGATGAATATAAGAATTTCATGGCGAATTTCAAAACGATAAAATATCCATGAATTTTTTTTATTGTTTCGATTAATATTTGAGCTTAATAACTTTACTGAAATCTTACGATTACTGTCACAAATATGAAGGAGGCCATTATTTAAAGACAGAATCAGAACTGACACGTATTTCTTTTAGCATTTCATTGAATCAGACGTTGAAACATGGGAGTCGTTTATCTTTTATTTATTCCCTTTCTTTCTTTTTACGTTTTTATTTCTTTCTTCTTCATATCGAAACCAATAAGCTGCTTTGATGTATCTTTTCCGTCTTTTTTCGCGATCAAAATGGAATAGTCGATTATTTTTAGGTATTATCAGGACCTAACGTGACGTGCAAGCGGGAATTATGATGTGATATATAATATGAATTATAATTTGTCCTAGAACTAATAGACCTAAAAAGCTGTCCTGTGGGTAACAGTTCAAACAAGTGATACCCAGAATAAATCCTATCATTTATTATGCTTTCTGTTCTGTTGCCACAAAAAAAAATTAGATAATGGAGCCCGCAGTTATATTCTGAGGCACATTTATAACGCCCTGGAGGACATTAAATGTCCGGTGTCGAGCAGTTGGAAAGGCTGAACAGTGATTAGAGATGAAGAGAATAGACGCTACACTTGACATTTACACGTCCCTCGACAGTGACTGTATGTGGCACAAGGCCAGTATAAAGTGGGAAACACAAGAAGGGGGTGTCTGGTAATTTTTCAATGTAACTGCCGGCAGCAGCGAAGACCATCTCAACGCGGGCGCGAAATTAGTCACACGGTTTGGCGACCATGTCCTTGTCCATAGCAGCGAACGGCTCCACGATGGCAGCCTTCAGAGAGTCGACCGTATTGTGGGTGTGCTTGTTGGTCTTGGCCTCCATCACGGCCCAGCAGAAATAGTCAAGGGTTTTGCAGTCGGGTGAAGAGTGCGGCCACAAGTCCGGCGACCGTTGGTGAGGAACATTGTTGAGCAGCCACGGCTAGGTCGTCTTGGTCTTGTGTGCAGGAAGACGTAGGGGCGTCGGGCGGCGATCTTGTCCATCCAGGGCTTCACCACGCTCCTCAGCAGCTCCTGCTAGATCCCAGCGGTGACTCTCAGGCCGTTTTGAAAGAAGAACGAAGGCACAACGTCTTTGCAGATCAACCTGTCATCCTGCCTGTTGTTCTTATGGTCCCGGGTTTAATTCTTTTCATCAGAAAGGAACCTCAGCATCCCGGCCGGCGGACCCGTGCTTGAGCTCGTTCAGGAAATCAGCGGGCTTGATCTTTCTCGACTATTTGGAGGCATTCGTGATGCGCATGCGGTGAGACTTGCGGAAGTAGCCAATGTCCTTCTTGATCTTTCGGAAAATCGTCGACTTGTGACAGCCCATGCCAGCGGCGTTCTTGGCGTAACTCTGGCTTCCATCATTGTCGACTGTCTCCTTGACGGCGGTGACGACCTCGTCGGTCCTAACGGCCGAAGATCGAACGCTGTGTGCCTTTCCTTTGGCAGTAAACTGATCCTTGTTGTCATACGCCTTTCACTTCCTCCAAATGTCCTCTTGAACCCAAACTTCCGCAGACCTCTTCCCGACGCGAAAAGAAGCTACTATCCCTGCTCTGCGCTCATATTCCATCCTGGAATCGGGTAGAGATAAAAATATTAGTTACTTTTCAAACTGTCGGGTATCTGCACATAAAACTTTTGTTTTTATTGCCTATTTCGTTTTCTTTTTGTCAAGTGTCACCCTGTATTTATTGTGTTCTGTCCGAAGAAGGAAACAAATTTCAAAGACAGTATATAGATAGTGTTCTCGAAAGTAGTTAGAACTCTTAATATCAACACGTCCTCCGACGGTGACGATATATGGCACAAGGCCGGTATAATGTGGGAAGCCCAATGTGCAATAATGGATTTGGTATTCCCGGAACCGTGTATCCCTTATTTATTTCTTGTTTCCCGCCCGAAGAAGCAAAAATATTTTAAAGACATAATGTAGTTTGTCTACTCGAAGGTAGATAGTAAACTTAGTATCAACACGTGGCCCTGCAGTGACGAGATATGGCACAAGACCGGTTTAAACGGGGTAGCACAAGCGGGTTCATAGGGGCCTAGACTGAAAATTACCCCAATCCAATCCCTTCAACCAACGTCGCGCTGGTGCAATGAAGTAGTGTTGTTACCCTCAGGACCAAGCATACCTTATGTTCTTATATACGATTAGCAGCATGGCCCGGCGTTGCCCGTGCTTGATTCAAAAATCGTACGACTCATACAGCAATCGCTATCACTTGATTTAAAATCTTTTTGCCCTTCTTTGCATTTAAAGGAGTGTCATTTGCCGAGCTGATGTTGCTACATGCATTACTTCTTGTTTATCTCACACTGCGAATTTTTTCTAAGCTCTATACTAAACATTAAATCTGTTACGAAAAAAGAACTAAACAAAATGAACACAAAACGACCAGCTTTAAAAAAGGACTCGTAACTGGAAAAACCGAATGAAAAAAGAATCTTAACAACAACTACATTTTCACAACCGACCCAGTTCTGCGGAATCAGAATTAACGTTGAGTTTAAGCAAGCGAATGAACCAATTGGAGATTTAAAATTTTCCCACTTGTGACGAATGCAACTATTGATTTTTTTGCCTGCTAGCATGCTCGTTAACATTCGTGTCAGTCAGCTGTTGGCTCTCACGGTGGCCAATAGAATCACCCTGCCTCTTCGTATTGGTGCAAATATGTCGATAAATGCGGCCGTGCATTCGTTACACACACACACACACACACACACTGCCTTTTATAGATAGAGACCCATCGCTAAAGAACCTGAAAAAATGAGCCGTTCCTATTACTGTGCCAGTAATTACATAACATCTCGTTCTCTCCTCTATATTTACATGATAAAGACCAGGCTAAAAATGAAGTATTCTTGCCATATTTAGGCAGGAGCTGCCTATTTCTCACTCTATAGTCGTGATAGAGTTAAAAAGCATCTTAATGTCCTTGTGGGTGGCACCAAGTTTTTTCTGTCCTGTGACTCCTATCTCAAAAAGAAGTCGCAAGCCTTTCACAGCCCTATCGTTACTTCTAAGGAAAGTGACAAAACTGGCTACATTCTTTAGTTCCACCATTTCTGACCCTCACTGCTAGAACCCGCTATGTTACACACATTGTAACGAACGATTCATATTTGCTCCGTATTCCGCTGGTGAGAAGTAAGTTCCGCTTGAGCTGATTCTTCCTGCGGGACATTGCTCTGAGAAACCAATTCCAAGATGCTTTCTCGATCGCAAAAATATTTACTTGTTCAATTCTAGGGTCTTCCGTAAACCTTCCCCCACCTATCCACATAAACTGTGCTTCTTACTCTGTAACCATCTACCTCACGTGGTTCCCGGGCCTTTTACAGGATGAACATCATTTAAAGTAAGAAACTTAGAAGTGATTTTTATCGAAGACCCATTATGCCACGTATATTGTAGCCAACTAGCCTCATACCTTTCGTATTCCATTGAGGAAATGCAAGTTTCTGCTTCTTCCAACGAACCTCTGTTTTGTGGGAGCGACTCCCGAGAGGATGCTTCCCCGATCACTACAAGATTAACCTGTTCAAATGTCAGATTAATCGTTACCTTCCATACATATTCGCAAAAACTATACCTCTTAAACTGTAACCCTCTACCTCGAGTGGCTTTCGGACCATGCACAGGGTGAACCTCATAGTTAAAAAAATAGAAATTATTTTTTATCTAAGACACGCCGTGCCACTCACTTTATAGCGAACTATCCTCATTCTTTTGGTATTCCATACTCCTTTGTGAGATACAAGTTCCACTTTAGCAGCTTCTTCCCACGAAGTGTTGCCTTGCGGAACCGACTCCCTAGAGGATGCTTCCCTGATCTTAATCAAGATCTAGGGTTAACCGTTATCTTCCGCTCATACAAACAGTGTTATACAAGGTCAACGAAAAAATAACTTGATTATATGATTACTCTGCATTAGCCGACCCTGAGATTGAAACTACGACTCTCACTTAAATACGTTTTGATCCACTAATTGTGTATATAACAAGTTACCTATTGTAGTCCGAATGGGGAGGGCTGTAATAATTATTCATTAGTCCTAGATTTTAAAGCTCAAGGCGGAATTCATTAACTAATTAATTTTGTATGTTCCTGTTCTATATTTTGGATTTGGTTGGTAAATTTTCCTTCTTTTTTTTTTTTTTTTTTTTTTTTGATTTGTTGACATGGTATTTTTATGAGAAAATAATAGAAAATCGATCAATTGAACCAGGTTCTGTGTTTTCCGCCAATGCGCCACATTTCGCAGTCTCTTCGGGGCAGGAAGGATTTTAAATCGTCATCATACGTTGTGCCTCGGGCTGCCATATTTGTTATAATGTCTGATTAGAAACACAAAAAAAAAAACACGGAGAAAATTAATTTTGACGTAAACACGCAGACCATACATTTAAAGTCACTAATGTAAAGGGTTTTTTTTTCAGATATTTCTTACGTAAACATATAACACCGCTTCAAACGAACGGTTTAGAGACATTTTGACGACATTTTTGTAAGCCAGCAAATACAAGAGGTTGATCAAAAAGTATCAGGACAGGTACTACAAACAAAAAACTACAACACATATCACTTCGATATTATCACCTTCGAATTAGTCCTCTTTAGAGCTACAAAATTTATCCAGCGTCATTGATCGTATATACTCGCATATCATGCGACTTTTGAAGACTTAATTTTGAAACTAATTTTAAGAGGTTCGCATCATACACGAGGTATAAACTTAGAGTATGTACTGCTGGACATGGCTACGCAGTTGAACAAACTATATATCCATTTACTGTAGTCAAAGTGTACAACTGTATTTGAAATAAATAGAAAAAGAAGAATACATGGAAGTCATTTATTTCGGATAGCGAGCTGCTGCCCCCTTCGTATTAGCTTTAATTTCATCGACGTCCTGAATTCTCGTTCTTTTCAAATGGGTTTTGCATTTTTGAACAAAGAAAAAAGTTGCGTGGGGTAGGATATGCTGAATATTGTAGTTTTCGGGCATGGAGAATGTTGCCTTTGGCCGAAAAGCCATGGTCAAATCTGACGTGAGCTGAGATGACCACAATTTACACACTCTTTCAAAACATTGCTATAAACAAGGGATCGAGAACGTTTTAATTTAGTGTGTGTGAGCGACAAATTTCAAGGATAAATCAAGAGATTTCACGACGCTTACTATAGCACCATCAGCATAGCGACAATCTCGCCAAATAGTGCAATGATGGGAAGAGAATCGTTATCCGTATAGTAATAGTGTAGAGAGAGTCAACGTGTAGCAATAGTGGATAAACAAGAAGAGTGAATATCCGCACTAGTAATACTTGTTCAAGAAGTAATCGCCAAATAGTGCAATGATGGGAAGAGAATCGTTATCCGTATAGTAATAGTGTAGAGAGAGTGAACGTATAGCAATAGTGGATAAACAAGAAGAGTGAATATCCGCACTAGTAATACTTGTTCAAGTAGTAATCGCCAAATAGTATAATGAGGAGGAGAGAATCGTTATCCGTATAGTAATAGTGTAGAGAGAGTGAACGTATAGCAATAGTGGATAAACAAGAAGAGTGAATATCCGCACTAGTAATACTTGTTCAAGTAGTAATCGCCAAATAGTATAATGAGGAGGAGAGAATCGTTATCCGTATAGTAATAGTGTAGAGAGAGTGAACGTATAGCAATAGTGGATAAACAAGAAGAGTGAATATCCGCACTAGTAATACTTGTTCAAGTAGTAATCGCCAAATAGTATAATGAGGAGGAGAGAATCGTTATCCGTATAGTAATATTGTAGAGAGAGTGAACGTATAGCAATAGTGGATAAACAAGAAGAGTGAATATCCGCACTAGTAATACTTGTTCAAGTAGTAATCGCCAAATAGTATAATGAGGAGGAGAGAATCGTTATCCGTATAGTAATAGTGTAGAGAGAGTCAACGTATAGCAATAGTGGATAAACAAGAAGAGTGAATATCCGCACTAGTAATACTTGTTCAAGTAGTAATCGCCAAATAGTATAATGAGGAGGAGAGAATCGTTATCCGTATAGTAATAGTGTAGAGAGAGTGAACGTATAGCAATAGTGGATAAACAAGAAGAGTGAATATCCGCACTAGTAATACTTGTTCAAGTAGTAATCGACAAATAGTATAATGAGGAGGAGAGAATCGTTATCCGTATAGTAATAGTGTAGAGAGAGTGAACGTATAGCAATAGTGGATAAACAAGAAGAGTGAATATCCGCACTAGTAATACTTGTTCAAGTAGTAATCGCCAAATAGTATAATGAGGAGGAGAGAATCGTTATCCGTATAGTAATAGTGTAGAGAGAGTCAACGTATAGCAATAGTGGATAAACAAGAAGAGTGAATATCCGCACTAGTAATACTTGTTCAAGTAGGAATCGCCAAATTGTATAATGATCAGAAGAGAACCGTTATCCGTATAGTAATAGTGTAGAGAGAGTCAACGTATAGCAATAGTGGATAAACAAGAAGAGTGAATATCCGCACTAGTAATACTTGTTCAAGTAGTAATCGACAAATAGTATAATGAGGAGGAGAGAATCGTTATCCGTATAGTAATAGTGTACAGAGAGTCAACGTATAGCAATAGTGGATAAACAAGAAGAGTGTATATCCGCACTAGTAATACTTGTTCAAGTAGGAATCGCCAAATTGTATAATGATCAGAAGAGAACCGTTATGCGTATAGTAATAGTGTAGAGAGAGTGAACGTATAGCAATAGTGGATAAACAAGAAGAGTGAATATCCGCACTAGTAATACTTGTTCAAGTAGTAATCGCCAAATAGTATAATGAGGAGGAGAGAATCGTTATCCGTATAGTAATAGTGTAGAGAGAGTCAACGTATAGCAATAGGGGATAAACAAGAAGAGTGAATATCCGCACTAGTAATACTTGTTCAAGTAGGAATCGCCAAATTGTATAATGATCAGAAGAGAACCGTTATGCGTATAGTAATAGTGTAGAGAGAGTGAACGTATAGCAATAGTGGATAAACAAGAAGAGTGAATATCCGCACTAGTAATACTTGTTCAAGTAGTAATCGCCAAATAGTAAAATGAGGAGGAGAGAATCGTTATCCGTATAGTAATAGTGTAGAGAGAGTCAACGTATAGCAATAGTGGATAAACAAGAAGAGTGAATATCCGCACTAGTAATACTTGTTCAAGTAGGAATCGCCAAATTGTATAATGATCAGAAGAGAACCGTTATGCGTATAGTAATAGTGTAGAGAGAGTGAACGTACAGCAATAGTGGATAAACAAGAAGAGTGAATATCCGCACTAGTAATACTTATTCAAGTAGTAACCGCCAAATAGTATAATGAGGAGGAGAGAATCGTTATCCGTATAGTAATAGTGTAGAGAGAGTCAACGTATAGCAATAGTGGATAAACAAGAAGAGTGAATATCCGCACTAGTAATACTTGTTCAAGTAGGAATCGCCAAATTGTATAATGATCAGAAAAAAACCGTTATGCGTATAGTAATAGTGTAGAGAGAGTGAACGTATAGCAATAGTGGATAAACAAGAAGAGTGAATATCCGCACTAGTAATACTTGTTCAAGTAGGATTCGCCAAATAGTATAATGATCAGAAGAGAATCGTTATCCGTGTAGTAATAGTGTAGAGTGAGTGAACGTATTGCAATAGTGGATTAACAAGTATAGTGAATATCCGCACTAGTAATACTTGTTCAAGTAGTAATCGCCAAATAGTATAATAAGGAGGAGAGAATCGTTATCCGAATAGTAATAGTGTAGAGAGAGTGAACGTATTGCAATAGTGGATTAACAAGAATAGAGAATATCCGCACTAGTAATACTTGTTCAAGTAGTAATCGCCAAATTGTATAATGATCAGAAGAGAACCGTTATCCGTATAGTAATAGTGTAGAGAGAGTGAACGGATAGCAATAGTGGATAA
This sequence comes from Acanthosepion lycidas, assembly GCA_963932145.1. Taxonomy (NCBI): domain Eukaryota; kingdom Metazoa; phylum Mollusca; class Cephalopoda; order Sepiida; family Sepiidae; genus Acanthosepion; species Acanthosepion lycidas. The sequence continues at coordinate 54,872,070 of OZ010597.1, read as the reverse complement.
ACAAGAAGAGTGAATATCCGCACTAGTAATACTTGTTCAAGTAGTAATCGACAAATTGTATAATGATCAGAAGAGAACAGTTATCCGTATAGTAATAGTGTACAGAGAGTGAACGTATTGCAAAAGTGGATTAACAAGAATAGTGAATATCCGCACTAGTAATACATGTTCAAGTAGTAATCGCCAAATAGTATAATGAGGAGGAGAGAATCGTTATACGTATGGTAATAATGTAGAGAAAGTGTACGTATAGCAATAGTGGATAAACAAGAAGAGTGAATATCCGCACTAGTAATACTTGTTCAAGTAGTAATCGCCAAATTGTATAATGATCAGAAGAGAACCGTTATCCGTATAGTAATAGTGTAGAGAGAGTGAACGTATTGCAATAGTGGATTAACAAGAATAGTGAATATCTGCACTAGTAATACTTGTTCAAGTAGTAATCGCCAAATAGTATCATGAGGAGGAGAGAATCGTTATCCGTATAGTAATAATGTAGAAAGAGTGAACGTATAGCAATAGTGGATAAACAAGAAGAGTGAATACCCGCACTAGTAATACTTGTTCAAGTAGTAATCGCCAAATTGTGTAATGATCAGAAGAGAACCGTTATCCGTATAGTAATAGTGTAGAGAGAGTGAACGTATTGCAATAGTGGATTAACAAGAATAGTGAATATCCGCACTAGTAATACTTGTTCAAGTAGTAATCGCCAAATAGTATAATGATCAGAAGAGAATCGTTATCCGTGTAGTAATAGGGTAGAGTGAGTGAACGTATTGAAATAGTGGATTAACAAGTATAGTGAATATCCGCACTAGTAATACTTGTTCAAGTAGTAATCGCCAAATAGTATAATAAGGAGGAGAGAATCGTTATCCGAATAGTAATAGTGTAGAGAGAGGGAACGTATTGCAATAGTGGATTAACAAGAATAGTGAATATCCGCACTAGTAATACTTGTTCAAGTAGTAATCGCCAAATAGTATAATAAGGAGGAGAGAATCGTTATCAGTATAGTAATAGTGTACATTGAGTGAACGTATAGCAATAGTGGATAAACAAGAAGAGTGAATATCCGCACTAGTAATACTTGTTCAAGTAGTAATCGCCAAATTGTGTAATGATCAGAAGAGAACCGTTATCCGTATAGTAATAGTGTAGAGAGAGTGAACGTATTGCAATAGTGGATTAACAAGAATAGTGAATATCCGCACTAGTAAAAATTGTTCAAGTAGTAATCGCCAAATAGTATAATGATCAGAAGAGATTCGTTATCCGTGTAGTAATAGTGTAGAGTGAGTGAACGTATTGCAATAGTGGATTAACAAGTATAGTGAATATCCGCACTAGTAATACTGGTTGAAGTAGTAATCGCCAAATAGTATAATAAGGAGGAGAGAATCGTTATCAGTATAGTAATAGTGTACAGTGAGTGAACGTATAGCAATAGTGGATAAACAAGAAGAGTGAATATCCGCACTAGTAATACTTGTTCAAGTAGTAATCGCAAAATTGTATAATGAGGAGGAGAGAATCGTTATACGTAAAGTAATAGTGTAGAGAGAGTGAACGTATAGCAATAGTGGATGAACAAGAAGAATAAATATCCGCACTAGTAATACTTGTTCAAGTAGTAATCGCCAAATTGTATAATGAGGAGGAGAGAATCGTTATCCGTATAGTAATAGTGTAGAGAGAGTGAACGTATTGCAATAGTGGATTAACAAGAATAGTGAATATCCGCACAAGTAATACTTGTTCAAGTAGTAATCGCCAAATAGTATAATGAGGAGGAGAGAATCGTTATCCGTATGGTAATAATGTAGAGAAAGTGAACGTATAGCAATAGTGGATAAACAAGAAGAGTGAATATCCGCACTAGTAATACTTGTTCAAGTAGCAATCGCCAAATTGTGTAATGATCAGAAGAGAACCGTTATCCGTATAGTAATAGTGTAGAGAGAGTGAACGTATTGCAATAGTGGATTAACAAGAATAGTGAATATCCGCACTAGTAATACTTGTTCAAGTAGTAATCGCCAAATAGTATAATGAGGAGGAGAGAATCATTATCCGTATAGTAATAGTGTAGAGAGAGTGAACGTATTGCAAGAGTGGATTAACAAGAATAGTGAATATCCGCACTAGTAATACTTGTTCAAGTAGTAATCGCCAAATAGTATTATGAGAAGGAGAGAATCGTTATCCGTATAGTAATAATGTAGAAAGAGTGAACGTATAGCAATAGTGGATAAACAAGAAGAGTGAATATCCGCACTAGTAATACTTTTTCAAGTAGTAATCGCCAAATAGTATAATGAGGAGGAGAGAATCGTTATTTGTATAGTAATAATGTAGAGAGAGTGAACGTATAGCAATAGTGGATAAACAAGAAGAGTGAATATCCGCACTAGTAATACTTGTTCAAGTAGTAATCGCCAAATAGTATAATGAGGAGGAGAGAATCGTTATCCGTATAGTAATAATGTTGAGAGAGTAAACATATAGCAATAGTGGATAAACAAGAAGAGTGAATATCCGCACTAGTAATAATTGTTCAAGTAGTAATCGCCAAATTGTATAATGATCAGAAGAGAACCGTTATCCGAATAGTAATAGTGTAGAGAGAGTGAACGTATAGCAATAGTGGATTAACAAGCATAGTGTATATCCGCACTAGTAATACTAGTTCAAGTAGTAATCGCCAAATTATATAATGATCAGAAGAGAACCGTTACCCGTATAGTAATAATGTAGAGTGAGTGAACGTATAGCAATAGTGGATAAACAAGAAGAGTGAATATGCGCACTAGTAATACTTGTTCAAGTAGTAATCGCCAAATTGTATAATGATCAGAAGAGAACCGTTATCCGTATAGTAATAATGTAGAGAGAGTGAACGTATAGCAATAGTGGATAAACAAGAAGAGTGAATATCCGCACTAGTAATACTTGTTCAAGTAGTAATCGCCAAATAGTATAATGAGGAGGAGAGAATCGTTATTTGTATAGTAATAATGTAGAGCGATTGAACGTAGAGTAATAGTGGATAAACAAGAAGAGTGAATATCCGCAGTAGTAATACTTGTTCAAGTAGTAATCGCCAAATAGTATAATGAGGAGGAGAGAATCGTTATGTGTATAGTAATAGTGTAGAGAGAGTGAACGTAGAGCAATCGTGGATAAACAAGAAGAGTGAATATCCGCACTAGTAATAATTGTTCAAGTAGTAATCGCCAAATTGTATAATGATCAGAAGAGAACCGTTATCCGTATAGTAATAGTGTAGAGAGAGTGAAAGTATTGCAATAGTGGATTAACAAGAATAGTGAATATCCGCACTAGTAATACTTGTTCAAGTAGTAATCCCCAAATAGTATAATGAGGAGGAGAGAATCGTTATCCGTATAGTAATAATGTAGAGAGAGTGAACGTATAGCAATAGTGGAGAAACAAGAAGAGTGAATATCCGCACTAGTAATACTTGTTCAAGTAGTAATCGCCAAATAGTATAATGAGGAAAAGAGAATCGTTATGCGTATAGTAATAGTGTAGAGAGAGTGAACGTATAGCAATAGTGGATTAACAAGAATAGTGAATATCCGCACTAGTAATACTTGTTAAAGTAGTAATCGCCAAATAGTATAATAAGGAGGAGAGAATCGTTATCAGTATAGTAATAGTGTACATTGAGTGAACGTATAGCAATAGTGGATAAACAAGAAGAGTGAATATCCGCACTAGTAATACTTGTTCAAGTAGTAATCGCCAAATTGTGTAATGATCAGAAGAGAACCGTTATCCGTATAGTAATAGTGTAGAGAGAGTGAACGTATTGCAATAGTGGATTAACAAGAATAGTGAATATCCGCACTAGTAAAAATTGTTCAAGTAGTAATCGCCAAATAGTATAATGATCAGAAGAGATTCGTTATCCGTGTAGTAATAGTGTAGAGTGAGTGAACGTATTGCAATAGTGGATTAACAAGTATAGTGAATATCCGCACTAGTAATACTGGTTGAAGTAGTAATCGCCAAATAGTATAATAAGGAGGAGAGAATCGTTATCAGTATAGTAATAGTGTACAGTGAGTGAACGTATAGCAATAGTGGATAAACAAGAAGAGTGAATATCCGCACTAGTAATACTTGTTCAAGTAGTAATCGCAAAATTGTATAATGAGGAGGAGAGAATCGTTATACGTAAAGTAATAGTGTAGAGAGAGTGAACGTATAGCAATAGTGGATGAACAAGAAGAATAAATATCCGCACTAGTAATACTTGTTCAAGTAGTAATCGCCAAATTGTATAATGAGGAGGAGAGAATCGTTATCCGTATAGTAATAGTGTAGAGAGAGTGAACGTATTGCAATAGTGGATTAACAAGAATAGTGAATATCCGCACAAGTAATACTTGTTCAAGTAGTAATCGCCAAATAGTATAATGAGGAGGAGAGAATCGTTATCCGTATGGTAATAATGTAGAGAAAGTGAACGTATAGCAATAGTGGATAAACAAGAAGAGTGAATATCCGCACTAGTAATACTTGTTCAAGTAGTAATCGCCAAATTGTGTAATGATCAGAAGAGAACCGTTATCCGTATAGTAATAGTGTAGAGAGAGTGAACGTATTGCAATAGTGGATTAACAAGAATAGTGAATATCCGCACTAGTAATACTTGTTCAAGTAGTAATCGCCAAATAGTATAATGAGGAGGAGAGAATCATTATCCGTATAGTAATAGTGTAGAGAGAGTGAACGTATTGCAAGAATGGATTAACAAGAATAGTGAATATCCGCACTAGTAATACTTGTTCAAGTAGTAATCGCCAAATAGTATTATGAGAAGGAGAGAATCGTTATCCGTATAGTAATAATGTAGAAAGAGTGAACGTATAGCAATAGTGGATAAACAAGAAGAGTGAATATCCGCACTAGTAATACTTTTTCAAGTAGTAATCGCCAAATAGTATAATGAGGAGGAGAGAATCGTTATTTGTATAGTAATAATGTAGAGAGAGTGAACGTATAGCAATAGTGGATAAAAAAGAAGAGTGAATATCCGCACTAGTAATACTTGTTCAAGTAGTAATCGCCAAATAGTATAATGAGGAGGAGAGAATCGTTATCCGTATAGTAATAATGTTGAGAGAGTAAACATATAGCAATAGTGGATAAACAAGAAGAGTGAATATCCGCACTAGTAATAATTGTTCAAGTAGTAATCGCCAAATTGTATAATGATCAGAAGAGAACCGTTATCCGAATAGTAATAGTGTAGAGAGAGTGAACGTATAGCAATAGTGGATTAACAAGCATAGTGAATATCCGCACTAGTAATACTAGTTCAAGTAGTAATCGCCAAATTATATAATGATCAGAAGTGAACCGTTACCCGTATAGTAATAATGTAGAGAGAGTGAACGTATAGCAATAGTGGATAAACAAGAAGAGTGAATATGCGCACTAGTAATACTTGTTCAAGTAGTAATCGCCAAATTGTATAATGATCAGAAGAGAACCGTTATCCGTATAGTAATATGTAGAGAGAGTGAACGTATAGCAATAGTGGATAAACAAGAAGAGTGAATATCCGCACTAGTAATACTTGTTCAAGTAGTAATCGCCAAATAGTATAATGAGGAGGAGAGAATCGTTATTTGTATAGTAATAATGTAGAGCGATTGAACGTAGAGTAATAGTGGATAAACAAGAAGAGTGAATATCCGCAGTAGTAATACTTGTTCAAGTAGTAATCGCCAAATAGTATAATGAGGAGGAGAGAATCGTTATGTGTATAGTAATAGTGTAGAGAGAGTGAACGTAGAGCAATCGTGGATAAACAAGAAGAGTGAATATCCGCACTAGTAATAATTGTTCAAGTAGTAATCGCCAAATTGTATAATGATCAGAAGAGAACCGTTATCCGTATAGTAATAGTGTAGAGAGAGTGAAAGTATTGCAATAGTGGATTAACAAGAATAGTGAATATCCGCACTAGTAATACTTGTTCAAGTAGTAATCCCCAAATAGTATAATGAGGAGGAGAGAATCGTTATCCGTATAGTAATAATGTAGAGAGAGTGAACGTATAGCAATAGTGGAGAAACAAGAAGAGTGAATATCCGCACTAGTAATACTTGTTCAAGTAGTAATCGCCAAATAGTATAATGAGGAAAAGAGAATCGTTATGCGTATAGTAATAGTGTAGAGAGAGTGAACGTATAGCAATAGTGGATAAACAAGAAGAGTGCATATCCGCACTTGTAATACTTGTTCAAGTAGTAATCGCTAAATTGTATAATGATCAAAAGAGAACCGTTATCCGTATAGTAATATTGTAGAGAGAGAGTGAACGTATTGCAATAGTGGATTAACAAGAATAGTGAATATCCGCACTAGTAATACTTGTTAAAGTAGTAATCGCCAAATTGTATAATGATCAGAAGAGAACCGTTATCCGTATAGTAATAGTGTAGAGAGAGTGAACGTATTGCAATAGTGGATTAACAAGAATGGTGAATATCCGCACTAGTAATACTTGTTCAAGTAGTAATCACCAAATAGTATAATGAGGAGGAGAGAATCGTTATCCGTATAGTAATAATGTAGAGATAGTGAACGTATAGCAATAGTGGATAAACAAGAAGAGTGAATATCCTCACTAGTAATACTTGTTCAAGTAGTAATCGCCAAATTGTATAATGAGGAGGAGAGAATCGTTATCCGTATAGTAATAATGTAGAGATAGTGAACGTATAGCAACAGTGGATAAACAAGAAGAGTGAATATCCGCACTAGTAATACTTGTTCAAGTAGTAATCGCCAAATTGTATAATGAGGAGGAGAGAATCGTTATCCGTATAGTAATAATGTAGAGAGAGTGAACGTATAGCAATAGTGGATAAACAAGAAGAGTGAATATCCGCACTAGTAATACTTGTTCAAGTAGTAATCGCCAAATAGTATAATGAGGAGGAGAGAATCGTTATCCGTATAGTAATAATGTAGAGAGAGTGAACGTATAGCAATAGTGGATATACAAGGAGAGTGAATGTCCGCACTAGTAATACTTGTTCAAGTAGTAATCGCCAAATAGTATAATGAGGAGGAGAGAATCGTTATTTGTATAGTAATAATGTAGAGCGATTGAACGTATAGTAATAGTGGATAAACAAGAAGCGTGAATATCCGCACTAGTAATACTTGTTCAAGTAGTAATCGCCAAATAGTATAATGAGGAGGAGAGAATCGTTATCCGTCTAATAATATTGTCGAGAGAGTTAACGTATAGCAATAGTGGATAAAAAAGAAGAGTGAATATCCGCACTAGTAATACTTGTTCAAGTAGTAATCGCCAAATAGTATAATGAGGAGGAGAGAATCGTTATCCGTATAGTAATAGTGTAGAGAGAGTGAACGTATTGCAATAGTGGATTAACTAGAATAGTGAATATCCGCACTAGTAATAATTGTTCAAGTAGTAATCGCCAAATAGTATAATGAGGAGGAGAGAATCGTTATGTGTATAGTAATAGTGTAGAGAGAGTGAACGTAGAGCAATCGTGGATAAACAAGAAGAGTGAATATCCGCACTAGTAATAATTGTTCAAGGAGTAATCGCCAAATTGTATAATGATCAGAAGAGAACCGTTATCCGTATAGTAATAGTGTAGAGAGAGTGAAAGTATTGCAATAGTGGATTAACAAGAATAGTGAATATCCGCACTAGTAATACTTGTTCAAGTAGTAATCCCCAAATAGTATAATGAGGAGGAGAGAATCGTTATCCGTATAGTAATAATGTAGAGAGAGTGAACGTATAGCAATAGTGGATAAACAAGAAGAGTGAATATCCGCACTAGTAATACTTGTTCAAGTAGTAATCGCCAAATAGTATAATGAGGAAAAGAGAATCGTTATGCGTATAGTAATAGTGTAGAGAGAGTGAACGTATAGCAATAGTGGATAAACAAGAAGAGTGCATATCCGCACTTGTAATACTTGTTCAAGTAGTAATCGCTAAATTGTATAATGATCAGAAGAGAACCGTTATCCGTATAGTAATATTGTAGAGAGAGTGAACGTATTGCAATAGTGGATTAACAAGAATAGTGAATATCCGCACTAGTAATACTTGTTCAAGTTGTAATCGCCAAATTGTATAATGATCAGAAGAGAACCGTTATCCGTATAGTAATATTGTAGAGAGAGTGAACGTATTGCAATAGTGGATAAACAAGAAGAATGAATATCCGCACTAGTAATACTTGTTCAAGTAGTAATCGCCAAATAGTATAATGAGGAAAAGAGAATCGTTATGCGTATAGTAATAGTGTAGAGAGAGTGAACGTATAGCAATAGTGGAAAACAAGAAGAGTGAATATCCGCACTAGTAATACTTGTTCAAGTAGTAATCGCCAAATAGTATAATGAGGAGGAGAGAATCGTTATCCGTATAGTAATAATGTTGAGAGAGTAAACATATAGCAATAGTGGATAAACAAGAAGAGTGAATATCCGCACTAGTAATACTTGTTCAAGTAGTAATCGCCAAATTGTATAATGATCAGAAGAGAACCGTTATCCGTATAGTAATATTGTAGAGAGAGTGAACGTATTGCAATAGTGGATAAAAAAGAAGAGTGAATATCCGCACTAGTAATACTTGTTCAAGTAGTAATCGCCAAATTGTATAATGATCAGAAGAGAACCGTTATCCGTATAGTAATATTGTAGAGAGAGTGAACGTATTGCAATAGTGGATAAACAAGAAGAGTGCATATCCGCACTTGTAATACTTGTTCAAGTAGTAATCGCTAAATTGTATAATGATCAGAAGAGAACCGTTATCCGTACAGTAATAATGTATAGAGAGTGAACGTGTAGCAATAGTGGATAAACAAGAAGAGTGAATATCCGCACTAGTAATACTTTTTCAAGAAGTAATCGCCAAATAGTATAATGAGGAGGAGAGAATCGTTATCCGTATAGTAATAATGTAGAGATAGTGAACGTATAGCAACAGTGGATAAACAAGAAGAGTGAATATCCGCACTAGTAATACTTGTTCAAGTAGTAATCGCCAAATAGTATAATGAGGAGGAGAGAATCGTTATCCGTATAGTAATAGTGTAGAGAGAGTGAACGTATAGCAATAGTGGATAAACAAGAAGAGTGAATATCCGCACTAGTAATACTTGTTCAAGTAGTAATCGCCAAATAGTATAATGAGGAGGAGAGAATCGTTATCCGTATAGTAATAGTGTAGAGAGAGTCAACGTATAGCAATAGTGGATAAACTAGAAGAGTGAATATCCGCACTAGTAATACTTGTTCAAGTAGTAATTGCCAAATAGTATAATGAGGAGGAGAGAATCGTTATCCGTATAGTAATAGTGTAGAGAGAGAGTGAACGTATAGCAATAGTGGATAAACAAGAACAGTGAATATCCGCACTAGTAATACTTGTTCAAGTAGTAATCGCCAAATTGTATAATGATCAGAAGAGAACCGTTATCCGTATAGTAATATTGTAGAGAGAGTGAACGTATTGCAATAGTGGATAAACAAGCAGAGTGAATATCCGCACTAGTAATACTTGTTCAAGTAGTAATCGCCAAATTGTATAATGATCAGAAGAGAACCGTTATCCGTATAGTAATATTGTAGAGAGAGTGAACGTATTGCAATAGTGGATAAACAAGAAGAGTGCATATCCGCACTTGTAATACTTGTTCAAGTAGTAATCGCTAAATTGTATAATGATCAGAAGAGAACCGTTATCCGTACAGTAATAATGTATAGAGAGTGAACGTATAGCAATAGTGGATAAACAAGAAGAGTGAATATCCGCACTAGTAATACTTTTTCAAGAAGTAATCGCCAAATAGTATAATGAGGAGGAGAGAATCGTTATCCGTATAGTAATAATGTAGAGATAGTGAACGTATAGCAACAGTGGATAAACAAGAAGAGTGAATATCCGCACTAGTAATACTTGTTCAAGTAGTAATCACCAAATAGTATAATGAGGAGGAGAGAATCGTTATCCGTATAGTAATAATGTAGAGATAGTGAACGTATAGCAATAGTGGATAAACAAGAAGAGTGAATATCCTCACTAGTAATACTTGTTCAAGTAGTAATCGCCAAATTGTATAATGAGGAGGAGAGAATCGTTATCCGTATAGTAATAATGTAGAGATAGTGAACGTATAGCAACAGTGGATAAACAAGAAGAGTGAATATCCGCACTAGTAATACTTGTTCAAGTAGTAATCGCCAAATTGTATAATGATCAGAAGAGAACCGTTATCCGTATAGTAATAGTGTAGAGAGAGTGAACGTATTGCAATAGTGGATTAACAAGAATGGTGAATATCCGCACTAGTAATACTTGTTCAAGTAGTAATCACCAAATAGTATAATGAGGAGGAGAGAATCGTTATCCGTATAGTAATAATGTAGAGAGAGTAAACGTATAGCAATAGTGGATAAACAAGAAGAGTGAATATCCTCACTAGTAATACTTGTTCAAGTAGTAATCGCCAAATTGTATAATGAGGAGGAGAGAATCGTTATCCGTATAGTAATAATGTAGAGAGAGTGAACGTATAGCAATAGTGGATAAACAAGAAGAGTGAATATCCGCACTAGTAATGCTTGTTCAAGTAGTAATCGCCAAATAGTATAATGAGGAGGAGAGAATCGTTATCCGTATAGTAATAATGTAGAGAGAGTGAACGTATAGCAATAGTGGATATACAAGGAGAGTGAATGTCCGCACTAGTAATACTTGTTCAAGTAGTAATCGCCAAATAGTATAATGAGGAGGAGAGAATCGTTATTTGTATAGTAATAATGTAGAGCGATTGAACGTATAGTAATAGTGGATAAACAAGAAGCGTGAATATCCGCACTAGTAATACTTGTTCAAGTAGTAATCGCCAAATAGTATAATGAGGAGGAGAGAATCGTTATCCGTCTAATAATATTGTCGAGAGAGTTAACGTATAGCAATAGTGGATAAAAAAGAAGAGTGAATATCCGCACTAGTAATACTTGTTCAAGTAGTAATCGCCAAATAGTATAATGAGGAGGAGAGAATCGTTATCCGTATAGTAATAGTGTAGAGAGAGTGAACGTATTGCAATAGTGGATTAACTAGAATAGTGAATATCCGCACTAGTAATAATTGTTCAAGTAGTAATCGCCAAATAGTATAATGAGGAGGAGAGAATCGTTATGTGTATAGTAATAGTGTAGAGAGAGTGAACGTAGAGCAATCGTGGATAAACAAGAAGAGTGAATATCCGCACTAGTAATAATTGTTCAAGGAGTAATCGCCAAATTGTATAATGATCAGAAGAGAACCGTTATCCGTATAGTAATAGTGTAGAGAGAGTGAAAGTATTGCAATAGTGGATTAACAAGAATAGTGAATATCCGCACTAGTAATACTTGTTCAAGTAGTAATCCCCAAATAGTATAATGAGGAGGAGAGAATCGTTATCCGTATAGTAATAATGTAGAGAGAGTGAACGTATAGCAATAGTGGATAAACAAGAAGAGTGAATATCCGCACTAGTAATACTTGTTCAAGTAGTAATCGCCAAATAGTATAATGAGGAAAAGAGAATCGTTATGCGTATAGTAATAGTGTAGAGAGAGTGAACGTATAGCAATAGTGGATAAACAAGAAGAGTGCATATCCGCACTTGTAATACTTGTTCAAGTAGTAATCGCTAAATTGTATAATGATCAGAAGAGAACCGTTATCCGTATAGTAATATTGTAGAGAGAGTGAACGTATTGCAATAGTGGATTAACAAGAATAGTGAATATCCGCACTAGTAATACTTGTTCAAGTTGTAATCGCCAAATTGTATAATGATCAGAAGAGAACCGTTATCCGTATAGTAATATTGTAGAGAGGGTGAACGTATTGCAATAGTGGATAAACAAGAAGAATGAATATCCGCACTAGTAATACTTGTTCAAGTAGTAATCGCCAAATAGTATAATGAGGAAAAGAGAATCGTTATGCGTATAGTAATAGTGTAGAGAGAGTGAACGTATAGCAATAGTGGAAAACAAGAAGAGTGAATATCCGCACTAGTAATACTTGTTCAAGTAGTAATCGCCAAATAGTATAATGAGGAGGAGAGAATCGTTATCCGTATAGTAATAATGTTGAGAGAGTAAACATATAGCAATAGTGGATAAACAAGAAGAGTGAATATCCGCACTAGTAATACTTGTTCAAGTAGTAATCGCCAAATTGTATAATGATCAGAAGAGAACCGTTATCCGTATAGTAATATTGTAGAGAGAGTGAACGTATTGCAATAGTGGATAAAAAAGAAGAGTGAATATCCGCACTAGTAATACTTGTTCAAGTAGTAATCGCCAAATTGTATAATGATCAGAAGAGAACCGTTATCCGTATAGTAATATTGTAGAGAGAGTGAACGTATTGCAATAGTGGATAAACAAGAAGAGTGCATATCCGCACTTGTAATACTTGTTCAAGTAGTAATCGCTAAATTGTATAATGATCAGAAGAGAACCGTTATCCGTACAGTAATAATGTATAGAGAGTGAACGTGTAGCAATAGTGGATAAACAAGAAGAGTGAATATCCGCACTAGTAATACTTTTTCAAGAAGTAATCGCCAAATAGTATAATGAGGAGGAGAGAATCGTTATCCGTATAGTAATAATGTAGAGATAGTGAACGTATAGCAACAGTGGATAAACAAGAAGAGTGAATATCCGCACTAGTAATACTTGTTCAAGTAGTAATCGCCAAATAGTATAATGAGGAGGAGAGAATCGTTATCCGTATAGTAATAGTGTAGAGAGAGTGAACGTATAGCAATAGTGGATAAACAAGAAGCGTGAATATCCGCACTAGTAATACTTGTTCAAGTAGTAATCGCCAAATAGTATAATGAGGAGGAGAGAATCGTTATCCGTATAGTAATAGTGTAGAGAGAGTCAACGTATAGCAATAGTGGATAAACTAGAAGAGTGAATATCCGCACTAGTAATACTTGTTCAAGTAGTAATCGCCAAATAGTATAATGAGGAGGAGAGAATCGTTATCCGTATAGTAATAGTGTAGAGAGAGAGTGAACGTATAGCAATAGTGGATAAACAAGAACAGTGAATATCCGCACTAGTAATACTTGTTCAAGTAGTAATCGCCAAATTGTATAATGATCAGAAGAGAACCGTTATCCGTATAGTAATATTGTAGAGAGAGTGAACGTATTGCAATAGTGGATAAACAAGCAGAGTGAATATCCGCACTAGTAATACTTGTTCAAGTAGTAATCGCCAAATTGTATAATGATCAGAAGAGAACCGTTATCCGTATAGTAATATTGTAGAGAGAGTGAACGTATTGCAATAGTGGATAAACAAGAAGAGTGCATATCCGCACTTGTAATACTTTTTCAAGAAGTAATCGCCAAATAGTATAATGAGGAGGGGAGAATCGTTATCCGTATAGTAATAATGTAGAGATAGTGAACGTATAGCAACAGTGGATAAACAAGAAGAGTGAATATCCGCACTAGTAATACTTGTTCAAGTAGTAATCGCCAAATAGTATAATGAGGAGGAGAGAATCGTTATCCGTATAGTAATAGTGTAGAGAGAGTGAACGTATAGCAATAGTGGATAAACAAGAAGCGTGAATATCCGCACTAGTAATACTTGTTCAAGTAGTAATCGCCAAATAGTATAATGAGGAGGAGAGAATCGTTATCCGTATAGTAATAGTGTAGAGAGAGTCAACGTATAGCAATAGTGGATAAACTAGAAGAGTGAATATCCGCACTAGTAATACTTGTTCAAGTAGTAATCGCCAAATAGTATAATGAGGAGGAGAGAATCGTTATCCGTATAGTAATAGTGTAGAGAGAGTCAACGTATAGCAATAGTGGATAAACAAGAAGAGTGAATATCCGCACTAGTAATACTTGTTCAAGTAGGAATCGCCAAATTGTATAATGATCAGAAGAGAACCGTTATGCGTATAGTAATAGTGTAGAGAGAGTGAACGTATAGCAATAGTGGATAAACAAGAAGAGTGAATATCCGCACTAGTAATACTTGTTCAAGTAGTAATCGCCAAATAGTATAATGAGGAGGAGAGAATCGTTATCCGTATAGTAATAGTGTAGAGAGAGTCAACGTATAGCAATAGTGGATAAACAAGAAGAGTGAATATCCGCACTAGTAATACTTGTTCAAGTAGGAATCGCCAAATTGTATAATGATCAGAAGAGAACCGTTATGCGTATAGTAATAGTGTAGAGAGAGTGAACGTATAGCAATAGTGGATAAACAAGAAGAGTGAATATCCGCACTAGTAATACTTGTTCAAGTAGTAATCGCCAAATAGTATAATAAGGAGGAGAGAATCGTTATCCGAATAGTAATAGTGTAGAGAGAGTGAACGTATTGCAATAGTGGATTAACAAGAATAGAGAATATCCGCACTAGTAATACTTGTTCAAGTAGTAATCGCCAAATTGTATAATGATCAGAAGAGACCGTTATCCGTATAGTAATAGTGTAGAGACAGTGAACGGATAGCAATAGTGGATAAACAAGAAGAGTGAATATCCGCGCTAGTAATACTTGTTCAAGTAGTAATCGACAAATTGTATAATGATCAGAAGAGAACTGTTATCCGTATAGTAATAGTGTACAGAGAGTGAACGTATTGCAATAGTGGATTAACAAGAATAGTGAATATCCGCACTAGTAATACTTGTTCAAGTAGTAATCGCCAAATAGTATAATGAGGAGGAGAGAATCGTTATCCGTATGGTAATAATGTAGAGAAAGTGTACGTATAGCAATAGTGGATAAACAAGAAGAGTGAATATCCGCACTAGTAATACTTGTTCAAGTAGTAATCGCCAAATTGTATAATGATCAGAAGAGAACCGTTATCCGTATAGTAATAGTGTAGAGAGAGTGAACGTATTGCAATAGTGGATTAACAAGAATAGTGAATATCTGCACTAGTAATACTTGTTCAAGTAGTAATCGCCGAATAGTATAATGAGGAGGAGAGATTCGTTATCCGTATAGTAATAATGTAGAAAGAGTGAACGTATAGCAATAGTGGATAAACAAGAAGAGTGAATACCCGCACTAGTAATACTTGTTCAAGTAGTAATCGCCAAATTGTGTAATGATCAGAAGAGAACCGTTATCCGTATAGTAATAGTGTAGAGAGAGTGAACGTATTGCAATAGTGGCTTAACAAGAATAGTGAATATCCGCACTAGTAATACTTGTTCAAGTAGTAATCGCCAAATAGTATAATGATCAGAAGAGAATCGTTATCCGTGTAGTAATAGTGTAGAGTGAGTGAACGTATTGAAATAGTGGATTAACAAGTATAGTGAATATACGCACTAGTAATACTTGTTCAAGTAGTAATCGCCAAATAGTATAATAAGGAGGAGAGAATCGTTATCCGAATAGTAATAGTGTAGAGAGAGGGAACGTATTGCAATAGTGGATTAACAAGAATAATGAATATCCATAGTAGTAATACTTGTTCAAGTAGTAATCGCCAAATAGTATAATAAGGAGGAGAGAATCGTTATCAGTATAGTAATAGTGTACAGTGAGTGAACGTATAGCAATAGTGGATAAACAAGAAGAGTGAATATCCGCACTAGTAATACTTGTTCAAGTAGTAATCGCCAAATTGTGTAATGATCAGAAGAGAACCGTTATCCGTATAGTAATAGTGTAGAGAGAGTGAACGTATTGCAATAGTGGATTAACAAGAATAGTGAATATCCGCACTAGTAATAATTGTTCAAGTAGTAATCGCCAAATAGTATAATGATCAGAAGAGATTCGTTATCCGTGTAGTAATAATGTAGAGTGAGTGAACGTATTGCAATAGTGGATTAACAAGTATAGTGAATATCCGCACTAGTAATACTGGTTCAAGTAGTAATCGCCAAATAGTATAATAAGGAGGAGAGAATCGTTATCAGTATAGTAATAGTGTACAGTGAGTGAACGTATAGCAATAGTGGATAAACAAGAAGAGTGAATATCCGCACTAGTAATACTTGTTCAAGTAGTAATCGCAAAATTGTATAATGAGGAGGAGAGAATCGTTATCCGTAAAGTAATAGTGTAGAGAGAGTGAACGTATAGCAAAAGTGGATAAACCAGAAGAGTGAATATTCGCACTAGTAATACTTGTTCAAGTAGTAATCGCCAAATTGTATAATGATCAGAAGAGAACCTTTATCCGTATAGTAATAGTGTAGAGAGCGTGAACGTATTGCAATAGTGGATTAACAAGAATAGTGAATATCCGCACTAGTAATACTTGTTCAAGTAGTAATCGCCAAATTGTATAATGATCAGAAGAGAACGGTTATCCGTATAGTAATAGTGTAGAGAGAGTGAACGTATAGCAATAGTGGATAAACAAGAAGAATGAATATCCGCACTAGTAATACTTGTTCAAGTAGTAATCGCCAAATTGTATAATGATCAGAAGAGAACCGTTATCCGTATAGTAATAGTGTAGAGAGAGTGAACGTATTGCAATAGTGGATTAACAAGAATAGTGAATATCCGCACTAGTAATACTTGTTCAAGTAGTAATCGCCAAATAGTATAATGAGGAGGAGAGAATAGTTATCCGTATGGTAATAATGTAGAGAAAGTGATCGTATAGCAATAGTGGATAAACAAGAAGAGTGAATATCCGCACTAGTAATACTTGTTCAAGTAGTAATCGCCAAATTGTATAATGATCAGAAGAGAACCGTTATCCGTATAGTAATAGTGTAGAGAGTGTGAACGTATAGCAATAGTGGATAAACAAGAAGAGTGAATATGCGCACTAGTAATACTTGTTCAAGTAGTAATCGCAAAATTGTATAATGATCAGAAGAGAACCGTTATCCGTATAGTAATAATGTAGAGAGAGTGAACGTATAGCAATAGTGGATAAACAAGAAGAGTGAATATCCGCACTAGTAATACTTGTTCAAGTAGTAATCGCCAAATAGTATAATGAGGAGGAGAGAATCGTTATTTGTATAGTCATAATGTAGAGCGATTGAACGTATAGTAATAGTGGATAAACAAGAAGAGTGAATATCCGCACTAGTAATACTTGTTCAAGTAGTAATCGCCAAATAGTATAATGAGGAGGAGAGAATCGTTATCCGTCTAATAATATTGTCGAGAGAGTGAACGTATAGCAATAGTGGATAAAAAAGAAGAGTGAATATCCGCACTAGTAATACTTGTTCAAGTAGTAATCGCCAAATAGTATAATGAGGAGGAGAGAATCGTTATCCGTATAGTAATAGTGTAGAGAGAGTGAACGTATTGCAATAGTGGATTAACTAGAATAGTGAATATCCGCACTAGTAATACTTGTTCAAGTAGTAATCGCCAAATAGTATAATGAGGAGGAGAGAATCGTTATGTGTATAGTAATAGTGTAGAGAGAGTGAACGTAGAGCAATCGTGGATAAACAAGAAGAGTGAATATCCGCACTAGTAATAATTGTTCAAGTAGTAATCGCCAAATTGTATAATGATCAGAAGAGAACCGTTATCCGTATAGTAATAGTGTAGAGAGAGTGAAAGTATTGCAATAGTGGATTAACAAGAATAATGAATATCCGCACTAGTAATACTTGTTCAAGTAGTAATCCCCAAATAGTATAATGAGGAGGAGAGAATCGTTATCCGTATAGTAATAATGTAGAGAGAGGGAACGTATAGCAATAGTGGATAAACAAGAAGAGTGAATATCCGCACTAGTAATACTTGTTCAAGTAGTAATCGCCAAATAGTATAATGAGGAAAAGAGAATCGTTATGCGTATAGTAATAGTGTAGAGAGAGTGAACGTAAAGCAATAGTGGATAAACAAGAAGAGTGCATATCCGCACTTGTAATACTTGTTCAAGTAGTAATCGCTAAATTGTATAATGATCAGAAGAGAACCGTTATCCGTATAGTAATATTGTAGAGAGAGTGAACGTATTGCAATAGTGGATTAACAAGAATAGTGAATATCCGCACTAGTAATACTTGTTCAAGTAGTAATCGCCAAATTGTATAATGATCAGAAGAGAACCGTTATCCGTATAGTAATAATGTAGAGAGAGTGAACGTATAGCAATAGTGGATAAACAAGAAGAGTGAATATCCGCACTAGTAATACTTGTTCAAGTAGTAATCACCAAATAGTATAATGAGGAGGAGAGAATCGTTATCCGTATAGTAATAATGTAGAGAGAGTAAACGTATTGCAATAGTGGATAAACAAGAAGAGTGAATATCCTCACTAGTAATACTTGTTCAAGTAGTAATCGCCAAATAGTATAATGAGGAGGAGAGAATCGTTATCCGTATAGTAATAATGTAGGGAGAGTGAACGTATAGCAATAGTGGATATACAAGGAGAGTGAATGTCCGCACTAGTAATACTTGTTCAAGTAGAAATCGCCAAATAGTATAATGAGGAGGAGAGAATCGTTATCCGTATAGTAATAATGTAGAGAGAGTAAACGTATAGCAATAGTGGATAAACAAGAAGAGTGAATATCCGCACTAGTAATACTTGTTCAAGTAGTAATCGCCAAATAGTATAATGAGGAGGAGAGAATCGTTATTTGTATAGTAATAATGTAGAGCGATTGAACGTATAGTAAGAGTGGATAAACAAGAAGAGTGAATATCCGCACTAGTAATACTTGTTCAAGTAGTAATCGCCAAATAGTATAATGAGGAGGAGAGAATCGTTATCCGTATAGTAATAATGTAGAGAGAGTGAACGTATAGCAATAGTGGATAAACAAGAAGAGTGAATATCCGCACTAGTAATACTTGTTCAAGTAGTAATCGCCAAATAGTATAATGAGGAGGAGAGAATCGTTATCCGTATAGTAATAATGTAGAGAGAGTGAACGTATAGCAATAGTGGATATACAAGTAGAGTGAATGTCCGCACTAGTAATACTTGTTCAAGTAGAAATCGCCAAATAGTATAATCAGGAGGAGAGAATCGTTATCCGTATAGTAATAATGTAGAGAGAGTGAACGTATAGCAATAGTGGATAAACAAGAAGAGTGAATATCCGCACTAGTAATACTTGTTCAAGTAGTAATCGCCAAATAGTATAATGAGGAGGAGAGAATCGTTATTTGTATAGTAATAATGTAGAGCGATTGAACGTATAATATAGTGGATAAACAAGAAGAGTGAATATCCGCACTAGTAATAATTGTTCAAGTAGTAATCGCCAAATTGTATAATGATCAGAAGAGAACCGTTATCCGTATAGTAATAGTGTAGAGAGAGTGAAAGTATTGCAATAGTGGATTAACAAGAATAGTGAATATCCGCACTAGTAATACTTGTTCAAGTAGTAATCCCCAAATAGTATAATGAGGAGGAGAGAATCGTTATCCGTATAGTAATAATGTAGAGAGAGTGAACGTATAGCAATAGTGGATAAACAAGAAGAGTGAATATCCGCACTAGTAATACTTGTTCAAGTAGTAATCGCCAAATAGTATAATGAGGAAAAGAGAATCGTTATGCGTATAGTAATAGTGTAGAGAGAGTGAACATATAGCAATAGTGGATAAAAAAGAAGAGTGCATATCCGCACTTGTAATACTTGTTCAAGTAGTAATCGCTAAATTGTATAATGATCAGAAGAGAACCGTTATCCGTATAGTAATATTGTAGAGAGAGTGAACGTATTGCAATAGTGGATAAACAAGAAGAATGAATATCCGCACTAGTAATACTTGTTCAAGTAGTAATCGCCAAATAGTATAATGAGGAAAAGAGAATCGTTATGCGTATAGTAATAGTGTAGAGAGAGTGAACGTATAGCAATAGTGGATAAACAAGAAGAGTGAATATCCGCACTAGTAATACTTGTTCAAGTAGTAATCGCCAAATAGTATAATGAGGAGGAGAGAATCGTTATTTGTATAGTAATAATGTAGAGCGATTGAACGTATAGTAAGAGTGGATAAACAAGAAGAGTGAATATCCGCACTAGTAATACTTGTTCAAGTAGTAATCGCCAAATAGTATAATGAGGAGGAGAGAATCGTTATCCGTATAGTAATAATGTAGAGAGAGTGAACGTATAGCAATAGTGGATAAACAAGAAGAGTGAATATCCGCACTAGTAATACTTGTTCAAGTAGTAATCGCCAAATAGTATAATGAGGAGGAGAGAATCGTTATCCGTATAGTAATAATGTAGAGAGAGTGAACGTATAGCAATAGTGGATATACAAGTAGAGTGAATGTCCGCACTAGTAATACTTGTTCAAGTAGAAATCGCCAAATAGTATAATCAGGAGGAGAGAATCGTTATCCGTATAGTAATAATGTAGAGAGAGTGAACGTATAGCAATAGTGGATAAACAAGAAGAGTGAATATCCGCACTAGTAATACTTGTTCAAGTAGTAATCGCCAAATAGTATAATGAGGAGGAGAGAATCGTTATTTGTATAGTAATAATGTAGAGCGATTGAACGTATAGTAATAGTGGATAAACAAGAAGAGTGAATATCCGCACTAGTAATAATTGTTCAAGTAGTAATCGCCAAATTGTATAATGATCAGAAGAGAACCGTTATCCGTATAGTAATAGTGTAGAGAGAGTGAAAGTATTGCAATAGTGGATTAACAAGAATAGTGAATATCCGCACTAGTAATACTTGTTCAAGTAGTAATCCCCAAATAGTATAATGAGGAGGAGAGAATCGTTATCCGTATAGTAATAATGTAGAGAGAGTGAACGTATAGCAATAGTGGATAAACAAGAAGAGTGAATATCCTCACTAGTAATACTTGTTCAAGTAGTAATCGCCAAATAGTATAATGAGGAGGAGAGAATCGTTATCCGTATAGTAATAATGTAGGGAGAGTGAACGTATAGCAATAGTGGATATACAAGGAGAGTGAATGTCCGCACTAGTAATACTTGTTCAAGTAGAAATCGCCAAATAGTATAATGAGGAGGAGAGAATCGTTATCCGTATAGTAATAATGTAGAGAGAGTAAACGTATAGCAATAGTGGATAAACAAGAAGAGTGAATATCCGCACTAGTAATACTTGTTCAAGTAGTAATCGCCAAATAGTATAATGAGGAGGAGAGAATCGTTATTTGTATAGTAATAATGTAGAGCGATTGAACGTATAGTAAGAGTGGATAAACAAGAAGAGTGAATATCCGCACTAGTAATACTTGTTCAAGTAGTAATCGCCAAATAGTATAATGAGGAGGAGAGAATCGTTATCCGTATAGTAATAATGTAGAGAGAGTGAACGTATAGCAATAGTGGATAAACAAGAAGAGTGAATATCCGCACTAGTAATACTTGTTCAAGTAGTAATCGCCAAATAGTATAATGAGGAGGAGAGAATCGTTATCCGTATAGTAATAATGTAGAGAGAGTGAACGTATAGCAATAGTGGATATACAAGTAGAGTGAATGTCCGCACTAGTAATACTTGTTCAAGTAGAAATCGCCAAATAGTATAATCAGGAGGAGAGAATCGTTATCCGTATAGTAATAATGTAGAGAGAGTGAACGTATAGCAATAGTGGATAAACAAGAAGAGTGAATATCCGCACTAGTAATACTTGTTCAAGTAGTAATCGCCAAATAGTATAATGAGGAGGAGAGAATCGTTATTTGTATAGTAATAATGTAGAGCGATTGAACGTATAGTAATAGTGGATAAACAAGAAGAGTGAATATCCGCACTAGTAATAATTGTTCAAGTAGTAATCGCCAAATTGTATAATGATCAGAAGAGAACCGTTATCCATATAGTAATAGTGTAGAGAGAGTGAAAGTATTGCAATAGTGGATTAACAAGAATAGTGAATATCCGCACTAGTAATACTTGTTCAAGTAGTAATCCCCAAATAGTATAATGAGGAGGAGAGAATCGTTATCCGTATAGTAATAATGTAGAGAGAGTGAACGTATAGCAATAGTGGATAAACAAGAAGAGTGAATATCCGCACTAGTAATACTTGTTCAAGTAGTAATCGCCAAATAGTATAATGAGGAAAAGAGAATCGTTATGCGTATAGTAATAGTGTAGAGAGAGTGAACATATAGCAATAGTGGATAAAAAAGAAGAGTGCATATCCGCACTTGTAATACTTGTTCAAGTAGTAATCGCTAAATTGTATAATGATCAGAAGAGAACCGTTATCCGTATAGTAATATTGTAGAGAGAGTGAACGTATTGCAATAGTGGATAAACAAGAAGAATGAATATCCGCACTAGTAATACTTGTTCAAGTAGTAATCGCCAAATAGTATAATGAGGAAAAGAGAATCGTTATGCGTATAGTAATAGTGTAGAGAGAGTGAACGTATAGCAATAGTGGATAAACAAGAAGAGTGAATATCCGCACTAGTAATACTTGTTCAAGTAGTAATCGCCAAATAGTATAATGAGGAGGAGAGAATCGTTATTTGTATAGTAATAATGTAGAGCGATTGAACGTATAGTAAGAGTGGATAAACAAGAAGAGTGAATATCCGCACTAGTAATACTTGTTCAAGTAGTAATCGCCAAATAGTATAATGAGGAGGAGAGAATCGTTATCCGTATAGTAATAATGTAGAGAGAGTGAACGTATAGCAATAGTGGATAAACAAGAAGAGTGAATATCCGCACTAGTAATACTTGTTCAAGTAGTAATCGCCAAATAGTATAATGAGGAGGAGAGAATCGTTATCCGTATAGTAATAATGTAGAGAGAGTGAACGTATAGCAATAGTTGATATACAAGTAGAGTGAATGTCCGCACTAGTAATACTTGTTCAAGTAGAAATCGCCAAATAGTATAATCAGGAGGAGAGAATCGTTATCCGTATAGTAATAATGTAGAGAGAGTGAACGTATAGCAATAGTGGATAAACAAGAAGAGTGAATATCCGCACTAGTAATACTTGTTCAAGTAGTAATCGCCAAATAGTATAATGAGGAGGAGAGAATCGTTATTTGTATAGTAATAATGTAGAGCGATTGAACGTATAGTAATAGTGGATAAACAAGAAGAGTGAATATCCGCACTAGTAATAATTGTTCAAGTAGTAATCGCCAAATTGTATAATGATCAGAAGAGAACCGTTATCCGTATAGTAATAGTGTAGAGAGAGTGAAAGTATTGCAATAGTGGATTAACAAGAATAGTGAATATCCGCACTAGTAATACTTGTTCAAGTAGTAATCCCCAAATAGTATAATGAGGAGGAGAGAATCGTTATCCGTATAGTAATAATGTAGAGAGAGTGAACGTATAGCAATAGTGGATAAACAAGAAGAGTGAATATCCGCACTAGTAATACTTGTTCAAGTAGTAATCGCCAAATAGTATAATGAGGAAAAGAGAATCGTTATGCGTATAGTAATAGTGTAGAGAGAGTGAACATATAGCAATAGTGGATAAAAAAGAAGAGTGCATATCCGCACTTGTAATACTTGTTCAAGTAGTAATCGCTAAATTGTATAATGATCAGAAGAGAACCGTTATCCGTATAGTAATATTGTAGAGAGAGTGAACGTATTGCAATAGTGGATAAACAAGAAGAATGAATATCCGCACTAGTAATACTT
Source organism: Acanthosepion lycidas (assembly GCA_963932145.1). Classification (NCBI taxonomy): domain Eukaryota; kingdom Metazoa; phylum Mollusca; class Cephalopoda; order Sepiida; family Sepiidae; genus Acanthosepion; species Acanthosepion lycidas. The sequence goes on along the minus strand of OZ010597.1, from coordinate 54,848,361 downwards.
GTTCAAGTAGTAATCGCCAAATAGTATAATGAGGAAAAGAGAATCGTTATGCGTATAGTAATAGTGTAGAGAGAGTGAACGTATAGCAATAGTGGATAAACAAGAAGAGTGCATATCCGCACTTGTAATACTTGTTCAAGTAGTAATCGCTAAATTGTATAATGATCAGAAGAGAACCGTTATCCGTATAGTAATATTGTAGAGAGAGTGAACGTATTGCAATAGTGGATAAACAAGAAGAGTGAATATCCGCACTAGTAATACTTGTTCAAGTAGTAATCGCCAAATTGTATAATGATCAGAAGAGAACCGTTATCCGTATAGTAATATTGTAGAGAGAGTGAACGTATTGCAATAGTGGATAAACAAGAAGAGTGAATATCCGCACTAGTAATACTTGTTCAAGTAATAATCGCCAAATTGTATAATGATCAGAAGAGAACCGTTATCCGTATAGTAATATTGTAGAGAGAGTGAACGTATTGCAATAGTGGATAAACAAGAAGAGTGAATATCCGCACTAGTAATACTTGTTCAAGTAGTAATCGCCAAATTGTATAATGATCAGAAGAGAACCGTTATCCGTATAGTAATAGTGTAGAGAGAGTGAACGTATTGCAATAGTGGATTAACAAGAATGGTGAATATCCGCACTAGTAATACTTGTTCAAGTAGTAATCACCAAATAGTATAATGAGGAGGAGAGAATCGTTATCCGTATAGTAATAATGTAGAGAGAGTAAACGTATAGCAATAGTGGATAAACAAGAAGAGTGAATATCCTCACTAGTAATACTTGTTCAAGTATTAATCGCCAAATTGTATAATGAGGAGGAGAGAATCGTTATCCGTATAGTAATAATGTAGAGAGAGTGAACGTATAGCAATAGTGGATAAACAAGAAGAGTGAATATCCGCACTAGTAATACTTGTTCAAGTACTAATCGCCAAATAGTATAATGAGGAGGAGAGAATCGTTATCCGTATAGTAATAATGTAGAGAGAGTGAACGTATAGCAATAGTGGATATACAAGGAGAGTGAATGTCCGCACTAGTAATACTTGTTCAAGTAGAAATCGCCAAATAGTATAATGAGGACGAGAGAATCGTTATCCGTATAGTAATAATGTAGAGAGAGTAAACGTATAGCAATAGTGGATAAACAAGAAGAGTGAATATCCGCACTAGTAATACTTGTTCAAGTAGTAATCGCCAAATTGTATAATAGTCCGAAGAGAACCGTTATCCGTATAGTAATAGTGTAGAGAGAGTGAACGTATTGCAATAGCGGATTAACAAGAATAGTGAATATCCGCACTAGTAATACTTGTTCAAGTAGTAATCGCCAAATAGTATAATGAGGAGGAGAGAATTGTTATGTGTATAGTAATAGTGTAGAGAGAGTGAACGTAGAGCAATCGTGGATAAACAAGAAGAGTGAATATCCGCACTAGTAATAATTGTTCAAGTAGTAATCGCCAAATTGTATAATGATCAGAAGAGAACCGTTATCCGTATAGTAATAGTGTAGAGAGAGTGAAAGTATTGCAATAGTGGATTAACAAGAATAGTGAATATCCGCACTAGTAATACTTGTTCAAGTAGTAATCCCCAAATAGTATAATGAGGAGGAGAGAATCGTTATCCGTATAGTAATAATGTAGAGAGAGTGAACGTATAGCAATAGTGGATAAACAAGAAGAGTGAATATCCGCACTAGTAATACTTGTTCAAGTAGTAATCGCCAAATAGTATAATGAGGAAAAGAGAATCGTTATGCGTATAGTAATAGTGTAGAGAGAGTGAACATATAGCAATAGTGGATAAAAAAGAAGAGTGCATATCCGCACTTGTAATACTTGTTCAAGTAGTAATCGCTAAATTGTATAATGATCAGAAGAGAACCGTTATCCGTATAGTAATATTGTAGAGAGAGTGAACGTATTGCAATAGTGGATAAACAAGAAGAATGAATATCCGCACTAGTAATACTTGTTCAAGTAGTAATCGCCAAATAGTATAATGAGGAAAAGAGAATCGTTATGCGTATAGTAATAGTGTAGAGAGAGTGAACGTATAGCAATAGTGGATAAACAAGAAGAGTGCATATCCGCACTTGTAATACTTGTTCAAGTAGTAATCGCTAAATTGTATAATGATCAGAAGAGAACCGTTATCCGTATAGTAATATTGTAGAGAGAGTGAACGTATTGCAATAGTGGATAAACAAGAAGAGTGAATATCCGCACTAGTAATACTTGTTCAAGTAGTAATCGCCAAATTGTATAATGATCAGAAGAGAACCGTTATCCGTATAGTAATATTGTAGAGAGAGTGAACGTATTGCAATAGTGGATAAACAAGAAGAGTGAATATCCGCACTAGTAATACTTGTTCAAGTAATAATCGCCAAATTGTTTAATGATCAGAAGAGAACCGTTATCCGTATAGTAATATTGTAGAGAGAGTGAACGTATTGCAATAGTGGATAAACAAGAAGAGTGAATATCCGCACTAGTAATACTTGTTCAAGTAGTAATCGCCAAATTGTATAATGATCAGAAGAGAACCGTTATCCGTATAGTAATAGTGTAGAGAGAGTGAACGTATTGCAATAGTGGATTAACAAGAATGGTGAATATCCGCACTAGTAATACTTGTTCAAGTAGTAATCACCAAATAGTATAATGAGGAGGAGAGAATCGTTATCCGTATAGTAATAATGTAGAGAGAGTAAACGTATAGCAATAGTGGATAAACAAGAAGAGTGAATATCCTCACTAGTAATACTTGTTCAAGTATTAATCGCCAAATTGTATAATGAGGAGGAGAGAATCGTTATCCGTATAGTAATAATGTAGAGAGAGTGAACGTATAGCAATAGTGGATAAACAAGAAGAGTGAATATCCGCACTAGTAATACTTGTTCAAGTACTAATCGCCAAATAGTATAATGAGGAGGAGAGAATCGTTATCCGTATAGTAATAATGTAGAGAGAGTGAACGTATAGCAATAGTGGATATACAAGGAGAGTGAATGTCCGCACTAGTAATACTTGTTCAAGTAGAAATCGCCAAATAGTATAATGAGGACGAGAGAATCGTTATCCGTATAGTAATAATGTAGAGAGAGTAAACGTATAGCAATAGTGGATAAACAAGAAGAGTGAATATCCGCACTAGTAATACTTGTTCAAGTAGTAATCGCCAAATTGTATAATAGTCCGAAGAGAACCGTTATCCGTATAGTAATAGTGTAGAGAGAGTGAACGTATTGCAATAGCGGATTAACAAGAATAGTGAATATCCGCACTAGTAATACTTGTTCAAGTAGTAATCGCCAAATAGTATAATGAGGAGGAGAGAATTGTTATGTGTATAGTAATAGTGTAGAGAGAGTGAACGTAGAGCAATCGTGGATAAACAAGAAGAGTGAATATCCGCACTAGTAATAATTGTTCAAGTAGTAATCGCCAAATTGTATAATGATCAGAAGAGAACCGTTATCCGTATAGTAATAGTGTAGAGAGAGTGAAAGTATTGCAATAGTGGATTAACAAGAATAGTGAATATCCGCACTAGTAATACTTGTTCAAGTAGTAATCCCCAAATAGTATAATGAGGAGGAGAGAATCGTTATCCGTATAGTAATAATGTAGAGAGAGTGAACGTATAGCAATAGTGGATAAACAAGAAGAATGAATATCCGCACTAGTAATACTTGTTCAAGTAGTAATCGCCAAATAGTATAATGAGGAAAAGAGAATCGTTATGCGTATAGTAATAGTGTAGAGAGAGTGAATGTATAGCAATAGTGGATAAACAAGAAGAGTGCATATCCGCACTTGTAATACTTGTTCAAGTAGTAATCGCTAAATTGTATAATGATCAGAAGAGAACCGTTATCCGTATAGTAATATTGTAGAGAGAGTGAACGTATTGCAATAGTGTATTAACAAGAATAGTGAATATCCGCACTAGTAATACTTGTTCAAGTAGTAATCGCCAAATTGTATAATGATCAGAAGAGAACCGTTATCCGTATAGTAATAGTGTAGAGAGAGTGAACGTATAGCAATAGTGGATAAACAAGAAGAGTGAATATCCGCACTAGTAATACTTTTTCAAGAAGTAATCGCCAAATAGTATAATGAGGAGGGGAGAATCGTTATCCGTATAGTAATAATGTAGAGAGAGTGAACGTATAGCAATAGTGGATAAACAAGAAGAGTGAATATCCGCACTAGTAATACTTGTTCAAGTAGTAATCGCCAAATAGTATAATGAGGAAAAGAGAATCGTTATGCGTATAGTAATAGTGTAGAGAGAGTGAATGTATAGCAATAGTGGATAAACAAGAAGAGTGCATATCCGCACTTGCAATACTTGTTCAAGTAGTAATCGCTAAATTGTATAATGATCAGAAGAGAACCGTTATCCGTATAGTAATATTGTAGAGAGAGTGAACGTATTGCAATAGTGGATTAACAAGAATAGTGAATATCCGCACTCGTAATACTTGTTCAAGTAGTAATCGCCAAATTGTATAATGATCAGAAGAGAACCGTTATCCGTATAGTAATAATGTAGAGAGAGTGAACGTATAGCAATAGTGGATAAACAAGAAGAGTGAATATCCGCACTAGTAATACTTTTTCAAGAAGTAATCGCCAAATAGTATAATGAGGAGGAGAGAATCGTTATCCGTATAGTAATAATGTAGAGATAGTGAACGTATAGCAACAGTGGATAAACAAGAAGAGTGAATATCCGCACTAGTAATACTTGTTCAAGTAGTAATCGCCAAATTGTATAATGATCAGAAGAGAACCGTTTTCCGTATGGTAATAGTGTAGAGAGAGTGAACGTATTGCAATAGTGGATTAACAAGAATGGTGAATATCCGCACTAGTAATACTTGTTCAAGTAGTAATCACCAAATAGTATAATGAGGAGGAGAGAATCGTTATCCGTATAGTAATAATGTAGAGAGAGTAAACGTATAGCAATAGTGGATAAACAAGAAGTGTGAATATCCTCACTAGTAATACTTCTTCAAGTAGTAATCGCCAAATTGTATAATGAGGAGGAGAGAATCGTTATCCGTATAGTAATAATGTAGAGAGAGTGAACGTATAGCAATAGTGGATAAACAAGAAGAGTGAATATCCGCACTAGTAATACTTGTTCAAGTAGTAATCGCCAAATAGTATAATGAGGAGGAGAGAATCGTTATCCGTATAGTAATAATGTAGTGAGAGTGAACGTATAGCAATAGTGGATATACAAGTAGAGTGAATGTCCGCACTAGTAATACTTGTTCAAGTAGAAATCGCCAAATAGTATAATGAGGAGGAGAGAATCGTTATCCGTATAGTAATAATGTAGAGAGAGTAAACGTATAGCAATAGTGGATAAACAAGAAGAGTGAATATCCGCACTAGTAATACTTATTCAAGTAGTAATCGCCAAATTGTATAATAGTCAGAAGAGAACCGTTATCCGTATAGTAATAGTGTAGAGAGAGTGAACGTATCGCAATAGCGGATTAACAAGAATAGTGAATATCCGCACTAGTAATACTTGTTCAAGTAGTAATCGCCTAATAGTATAATGAGGAGGAGAGAATCGTTATCCGTATAGTAATAATGTAGAGAGATTGAACTTATAGCAATAGTGGTTAAACAAGAAGAGTGAATATCCGCACTAGTAATACTTGTTCAAGTAGTAATCGCCAAATTGTATAATGATCAGAAGAGAACCGTTATCCGTATAGTAATAATGTAGAGAGAGTGAACGTATAGCAATAGTGGATAAACAAGAAGAGGGAATATCCGCACTAGTAATACTTTTTCAAGTAGTAATCGCCAAATAGTATAATGATCAGAAGAGAACCGTTATCCGTATAGTAATAGTGTAGAGAGAGTGAACGTATTGCAATAGTGGATTAACAAGAATAGTGAATATCCGCACTAGTAATACTTGTTCAAGTAGTAATCGCCAAATAGTATAATGAGGAGGAGAGAATCGTTATCCGTATAGTAATAATGTAGAGAGAGTAAACGTATAGCAATAGTGGATAAACAAGAAGAGTGAATATCCGCACTAGTAATACTTGTTCAAGTAGTAATCGCCAAATTGTATAATGAGGAGGAGAGAATCGTTATCCGTATAGTAATAATGTAGAGAGAGTGAACGTATAGCAATAGTGGATATACTAGGAGAGTGAATGTCCGCACTAGTAATACTTGTTCAAGTAGTAATCGCCAAATAGTATAATGATCAGAAGAGAATCGTTATCCGTATAGTCATAATGTAGAGAGAGTGAACGTATAGCAATAGTGGATAAACAAGAAGAATGAATATCCGCACTAGTAATACTTGTTCAAGTAGTAATCGCCAAATAGTATAATGAGGAGGAAAGAATCGTTATCCGTGTAGTAATAATGTAGAGAGAGTGAACGTATAGCAATAGTGGATTAACAAGAATAGTGAACATCCGCACTAGTAATACGTGTTCAGTAGTAATCGCCAAATTGTATAATGATCAGAAGAGAACCGTTATCCGTATAGTAATAGTGTAGAGAGAGTGAACGTATTGCAATAGTGGATTAACAAGAATAGTGAATATCCGCACTAGTAGTACTTGTTCAAGTAGTAATCGCCAAATAGTATAATGAGGAGGAGAGAATCGTTATCCGTATAGTAATAATGTAGAGATTGTGAACGTATTGCAATAGTGGATTAACAAGAATAGTGAATATCCGCACTAGTAATACTTGTTCAAGTAGTAATCTCCAAATAGTATAATGAGGAGGAGAGAATCGTTATCCGTATAGTATTAATGTAGAAACAGTGAACGTATAGCAATAGTGGATAAACAAGAAGAGTGAATATCCGCACTAGTAATACTTGTTCAAGTAGTAATCGCCAAATTGTATAATGATCAGAAGAGAACCGTTATCCGTATAGTAATAATGTAGAAAGTTTGAACGTATAGCAATAGTGGATAAACAAGAAGAGTGAATATCCGCACTAGTAATACTTTTTCAAGTAGTAATCGCCAAATAGTATAATGAGGAGGAGCGAATCGTTATCCGTATAGTAAGAGTGTAGAGAGAGTGAACGTATTGCAATTGTGGATTAACAAGAATAGTGAATATCCGCACTAGTAATACTTGTTCAAGTAGTAATCGCCAAATTGTATAATGATCAGAAGAGAACAGTTATCCGTATAGTAATAGTGTAGAGAGAGTGAACGTATAGCAATAGTGGATAAACAAGAATAGTGAATATCCGCACTAGTAATACTTTTTCAAGTAGTAATCGCCAAATAGTATAATGAGGAGGAGAGAATCGTTATCCGTATAGTAATAGTGTAGAGAGAGTGAACGTATTGCAATAGTGGATAAACAAGAAGAGTGAATATGCGCACTAGTAATACTTGTTCAAGTAGTAATCGCCAAATTGTATAATGATCAGAAGAGAACCTTTATCCGTATAGCAATAATGTAGAGAGAATGAACGTATTGCAATAGTGGATAAACAAGAAGAGTGAATATCCGCACTAGTAATACTTGTTCAAGTATTAATCGCCAAATAGTATAATGAGGAGGAGAGAATCGTTATCCGTATAGTAATAGTGTAGAGTGTGTGAACGTATAGCAATAGTGGATAAACAAGAAGAGTGAATATGCGCACTAGTAATACTTGTTCAAGTAGTAATCGCAAAATTGTATAATGACCATAAGAGAACCGTTATCCGTATATTAATAGTGAAGAGAGAGTGAACGTATTGCAATAGTGGATTAACAAGAATAGTGAATATTCACACTAGTAATACTTGTCCAAGTAGTAATCGCCAAATTGTATAATGATCAGAAGAGAATCTTTTTCCGTATAGTAATAGTGTAGACAGAGTGAACGTATAGCAATAGTGGATAAACAAGAAGAGTGAATATCCGCACTAGTAATACTTGTCCAAGTAGTAATCGCCAAATTGTATAATGATCAGAAGAGAATCTTTTTCCGTATAGTAATAGTGTAGAGAGAGTGAACGTATAGCAATAGGGGATAAACAAGAAGAGTGAATATCCGCACTAGTAATACTTGTCCAAGTAGTAATCGCCAAATTGTATAATGATCAGAAGAGAATCGTTATCCTTATAGTAATAGTGTAGAGAGAGAGAACGTATTGCAATAGTGGATAAACAAGAAGAGTGAATATCCGCACTAGTAATACTTGTTCAAGTAGTAATCGCCAAATTGTATAATGATCAGAAGAGAATCTTTTTCCGTATAGTAATAGTGTAGAGAGAGTGAACGTATAGCAATAGGGGATAAACAAGAAGAGTGAATATCCGCACTAGTAATACTTGTCCAAGTAGTAATCGCCAAATTGTATAATGATCAGAAGAGAATCGTTATCCTTATAGTAATAGTGTAGAGAGAGAGAACGTATTGCAATAGTGGATAAACAAGAAGAGTGAATATCCGCACTAGTAATACTTGTTCAAGTAGTAATCGCCAAATTGTATAATGATCAGAAGAGAACCTTTATCCGTATAGCAATAATGTAGAGAGAATGAACGTATTGCAATAGTGGATAAACAAGAAGAGTGAATATCCGCACTAGTAATACTTGTTCAAGTATTAATCGCCAAATAGTATAATGAGGAGGAGAGAATCGTTATCCGTATAGTAATAGTGTAGAGTGTGTGAACGTATAGCAATAGTGGATAAACAAGAAGAGTGAATATGCGCACTAGTAATACTTGTTCAAGTAGTAATCGCAAAATTGTATAATGACCATAAGAGAACCGTTATCCGTATATTAATAGTGAAGAGAGAGTGAACGTATTGCAATAGTGGATTAACAAGAATAGTGAATATTCACACTAGTAATACTTGTCCAAGTAGTAATCGCCAAATTGTATAATGATCAGAAGAGAATCTTTTTCCGTATAGTAATAGTGTAGAGAGAGTGAACGTATAGCAATAGTGGATAAACAAGAAGAGTGAATATCCGCACTAGTAATACTTGTCCAAGTAGTAATCGCCAAATTGTATAATGATCAGAAGAGAATCTTTTTCCGTATAGTAATAGTGTAGAGAGAGTGAACGTATAGCAATAGGGGATAAACAAGAAGAGTGAATATCCGCACTAGTAATACTTGTCCAAGTAGTAATCGCCAAATTGTATAATGATCAGAAGAGAATCGTTATCCGTATAGTAATAATGTAGAGAGAGTGAACGTATAGCAATAGGGGATAAACAAGAAGAGTGAATATTCACACTAGTAATACTTGTCCAAGTAGTAATCGCCAAATAGTATAATGATGAGGAGAGAATCGTTATCCGTATAGTAATAATGTAGAGAGAGTGAACGTATAGCAATAGTGGATTAACAAGAATAGTGAATATCCACACTAGTAATACTTGTCCAAGTAGTAATCGCCAAATTGTATAATGATCAGAAGAGAATCTTTTTCCGTATAGTAATAGTGTAGAGAGAGTGAACGTATAGCAATAGGGGATAAACAAGAAGAGTGAATATTCACACTAGTAATACTTGTCCAAGTAGTAATCGCCAAATAGTATAATGATGAGGAGAGAATCGTTATCCGTATAGTAATAATGTAGAGAGAGTGAACGTATAGCAATAGTGGATTAACAAGAATAGTGAATATCCACACTAGTAATACTTGTCCAAGTAGTAATCGCCAAATTGTATAATGATCAGAAGAGAATCTTTTTCCGTATAGTAATAGTGTAGAGAGAGTGAACGTATAGCAATAGGGGATAAACAAGAAGAGTGAATATCCGCACTAGTAATACTTGTCCAAGTAGTAATCGCCAAATTGTATAATGATCAGAAGAGAATCGTTATCCGTATAGTAATAATGTAGAGAGAGTGAACGTATAGCAATAGTGGATAAACAAGAAGAGTGAATATCCGCACTAGTAATAATTGTTCAAGAAGTAATCGCCATATTGTATAATGATCAGAAGAGAATCGTTATCCTTATAGTAATAGTGTAGAGAGAGAGAACGTATTGCAATAGTGGATAAACAAGAAGAGTGAATATCCGCACTAGTAATACTTGTTCAAGAAGTAATCGCCATATTGTATAATGATCAGAAGAGAATCGTTATCCTTATAGTAATAGTGTAGAGAGAGAGAACGTATTGCAATAGTGGATAAACAAGAAGAGTGAATATCAGCACTAGTAATACTTGTTCAAGAAGTAATCGCCATATTGTATAATGATCAGAAGAGAATCGTTATCCTTATAGTAATAGTGTAGAGAGAGTGAACGTATTGCAATAGTGGATAAACAAGAAGAGTGAATATCCGCACTAGTAATACTTGTTCAAGTAGTAATCGCCAAATTGTATAATGATCAGAAGAGAATCGTTATCCTTATAGTAATAGTGTAGAGAGAGTGAACGTATTGCAATAGTGGATAAACAAGAAGAGTGAATATCAGCACTAGTAATACTTGTTCAAGAAGTAATCGCCATATTGTATAATGATCAGAAGAGAATCGTTATCCTTATAGTAATAGTGTAGAGAGAGAGAACGTATTGCAATAGTGGATAAACAAGAAGAGTGAATATCCGCACTAGTAATACTTGTTCAAGAAGTAATCGCCATATTGTATAATGATCAGAAGAGAATCGTTATCCTTATAGTAATAGTGTAGAGAGAGTGAACGTATAGCAATAGGGGATAAACAAGAAGAGTGAATATCCGCACTAGTAATACTTGTCCAAGTAGTAATCGCCAAATTGTATAATGATCAGAAGAGAATCGTTATCCGTATAGTAATAATGTAGAGAGAGTGAACGTATAGCAATAGTGGATAAACAAGAAGAGTGAATATCCGCACTAGTAATACTTGTTCAAGTAGTAATCGCCAAATTGTATAATGATCAGAAGAGAATCGTTATCCTTATAGTAATAGTGTAGAGAGAGTGAACGTATTGCAATAGTGGATAAACAAGAAGAGTGAATATCAGCACTAGTAATACTTGTTCAAGAAGTAATCGCCATATTGTATAATGATCAGAAGAGAATCGTTATCCTTATAGTAATAGTGTAGAGAGAGAGAACGTATTGCAATAGTGGATAAACAAGAAGAGTGAATATCCGCACTAGTAATACTTGTTCAAGAAGTAATCGCCAAATTGTATAATGATCAGAAGAGAATCGTTATCCTTATAGTAATAGTGTAGAGAGAGTGAACGTATAGCAATAGGGGATAAACAAGAAGAGTGAATATCCGCACTAGTAATACTTGTTCAAGAAGTAATCGCCAAATTGTATAATGATCAGAAGAGAATCGTTATCCTTATAGTAATAGTGTAGAGAGAGAGAACGTATTGCAATAGTGGATAAACAAGAAGAGTGAATATCAGCACTAGTAATACTTGTTCAAGAAGTAATCGCCATATTGTATAATGATCAGAAGAGAATCGTTATCCTTATAGTAATAGTGTAGAGAGAGTGAACGTATAGCAATAGTGGATAAACAAGAAGAGTGAATATCCGCACTAGTAATACTTGTTCAAGAAGTAATCGCCAAATTGTATAATGATCAGAAGAGAATCGTTATCCTTATAGTAATAGTGTAGAGAGAGTGAACGTATAGCAATAGGGGATAAACAAGAAGAGTGAATATCCGCACTAGTAATAATTGTTCAAGAAGTAATCGCCAAATTGTATAATGATCAGAAGAGAATCGTTATCCTTATAGTAATAGTGTAGAGAGAGAGAACGTATTGCAATAGTGGATAAACAAGAAGAGTGAATATCCGCACTAGTAATACTTGTTCAAGAAGTAATCGCCATATTGTATAATGATCAGAAGAGAATCGTTATCCTTATAGTAATAGTGTAGAGAGAGTGAACGTATAGCAATAGTGGATAAACAAGAAGAGTGAATATCCGCACTAGTAATACTTGTTCAAGAAGTAATCGCCAAATTGTATAATGATCAGAAGAGAATCGTTATCCTTATAGTAATAGTGTAGAGAGAGAGAACGTATTGCAATAGTGGATAAACAAGAAGAGTGAATATCAGCACTAGTAATACTTGTTCAAGAAGTAATCGCCATATTGTATAATGATCAGAAGAGAATCGTTATCCTTATAGTAATAGTGTAGAGAGAGTGAACGTATAGCAATAGTGGATAAACAAGAAGAGTGAATATCCGCACTAGTAATACTTGTTCAAGAAGTAATCGCCAAATTGTATAATGATCAGAAGAGAATCGTTATCCTTATAGTAATAGTGTAGAGAGAGTGAACGTATAGCAATAGGGGATAAACAAGAAGAGTGAATATCCGCACTAGTAATACTTGTTCAAGAAGTAATCGCCAAATTGTATAATGATCAGAAGAGAATCGTTATCCTTATAGTAATAGTGTAGAGAGAGAGAACGTATTGCAATAGTGGATAAACAAGAAGAGTGAATATCCGCACTAGTAATACTTGTTCAAGTAGTAATCGCCAAATTGTATAATGATCAGAAGAGAATCGTTATCCTTATAGTAATAGTGTAGAGAGAGTGAACGTATAGCAATAGTGGATAAACAAGAAGAGTGAATATCCGCACTAGTAATACTTGTTCAAGAAGTAATCGCCAAATTGTATAATGATCAGAAGAGAATCGTTATCCTTATAGTAATAGTGTAGAGAGAGAGTGAACGTATTGCAATAGTGGATAAACAAGAAGAGTGAATATCAGCACTAGTAATACTTGTTCAAGAAGTAATCGCCATATTGTATAATGATCAGAAGAGAATCGTTATCCTTATAGTAATAGTGTAGAGAGAGAGAACGTATTGCAATAGTGGATAAACAAGAAGAGTGAATATCCGCACTAGTAATACTTGTTCAAGTAGTAATCGCCAAATTGTATAATGATCAGAAGAGAACCTTTATCCGTATAGCAATAATGTAGAGAGAATGAACGTATTGCAATAGTGGATAAACAAGAAGAGTGAATATCCGCACTAGTAATACTTGTTCAAGTATTAATCGCCAAATAGTATAATGAGGAGGAGAGAATCGTTATCCGTATAGTAATAGTGTAGAGTGTGTGAACGTATAGCAATAGTGGATAAACAAGAAGAGTGAATATGCGCACTAGTAATACTTGTTCAAGTAGTAATCGCAAAATTGTATAATGACCATAAGAGAACCGTTATCCGTATATTAATAGTGAAGAGAGAGTGAACGTATTGCAATAGTGGATTAACAAGAATAGTGAATATTCACACTAGTAATACTTGTCCAAGTAGTAATCGCCAAATTGTATAATGATCAGAAGAGAATCTTTTTCCGTATAGTAATAGTGTAGAGAGAGTGAACGTATAGCAATAGTGGATAAACAAGAAGAGTGAATATCCGCACTAGTAATACTTGTCCAAGTAGTAATCGCCAAATTGTATAATGATCAGAAGAGAATCTTTTTCCGTATAGTAATAGTGTAGAGAGAGTGAACGTATAGCAATAGGGGATAAACAAGAAGAGTGAATATCCGCACTAGTAATACTTGTCCAAGTAGTAATCGCCAAATTGTATAATGATCAGAAGAGAATCGTTATCCGTATAGTAATAATGTAGAGAGAGTGAACGTATAGCAATAGTGGATTAACAAGAATAGTGAATATCCACACTAGTAATACTTGTCCAAGTAGTAATCGCCAAATTGTATAATGATCAGAAGAGAATCTTTTTCCGTATAGTAATAGTGTAGAGAGAGTGAACGTATAGCAATAGGGGATAAACAAGAAGAGTGAATATTCACACTAGTAATACTTGTCCAAGTAGTAATCGCCAAATAGTATAATGATGAGGAGAGAATCGTTATCCGTATAGTAATAATGTAGAGAGAGTGAACGTATAGCAATAGTGGATTAACAAGAATAGTGAATATCCACACTAGTAATACTTGTCCAAGTAGTAATCGCCAAATTGTATAATGATCAGAAGAGAATCTTTTTCCGTATAGTAATAGTGTAGAGAGAGTGAACGTATAGCAATAGGGGATAAACAAGAAGAGTGAATATTCACACTAGTAATACTTGTCCAAGTAGTAATCGCCAAATAGTATAATGATGAGGAGAGAATCGTTATCCGTATAGTAATAATGTAGAGAGAGTGAACGTATAGCAATAGTGGATTAACAAGAATAGTGAATATCCACACTAGTAATACTTGTCCAAGTAGTAATCGCCAAATTGTATAATGATCAGAAGAGAATCTTTTTCCGTATAGTAATAGTGTAGAGAGAGTGAACGTATAGCAATAGGGGATAAACAAGAAGAGTGAATATTCACACTAGTAATACTTGTCCAAGTAGTAATCGCCAAATAGTATAATGATGAGGAGAGAATCGTTATCCGTATAGTAATAATGTAGAGAGAGTGAACGTATAGCAATAGTGGATTAACAAGAATAGTGAATATCCACACTAGTAATACTTGTCCAAGTAGTAATCGCCAAATTGTATAATGATCAGAAGAGAATCTTTTTCCGTATAGTAATAGTGTAGAGAGAGTGAACGTATAGCAATAGGGGATAAACAAGAATAGTGAATATCCACACTAGTAATACTTGTCCAAGTAGTAATCGCCAAATAGTATAATGATGAGGAGAGAATCGTTATCCGTATAGTAATAATGTAGAGAGAGTGAACGTATAGCAATAGTGGATTAACAAGAATAGTGAATATCCACACTAGTAATACTTGTCCAAGTAGTAATCGCCAAATTGTATAATGATCAGAAGAGAATCTTTTTCCGTATAGTAATAGTGTAGAGAGAGTGAACGTATAGCAATAGGGGATAAACAAGTATAGTGAATATCCACACTAGTAATACTTGTCCAAGTAGTAATCGCCAAATAGTATAATGATGAGGAGAGAATCGTTATCCGTATAGTAATAATGTAGAGAGAGTGAACGTATAGCAATAGTGGATTAACAAGAATAGTGAATATCCACACTAGTAATACTTGTCCAAGTAGTAATCGCCAAATTGTATAATGATCAGAAGAGAATCTTTTTCCGTATAGTAATAGTGTAGAGAGAGTGAACGTATAGCAATAGGGGATAAACAAGAATAGTGAATATCCACACTAGTAATACTTGTCCAAGTAGTAATCGCCAAATAGTATAATGATGAGGAGAGAATCGTTATCCGTATAGTAATAATGTAGAGAGAGTGAACGTATAGCAATAGTGGATTAACAAGAATAGTGAATATCCACACTAGTAATACTTGTCCAAGTAGTAATCGCCAAATTGTATAATGATCAGAAGAGAATCTTTTTCCGTATAGTAATAGTGTAGAGAGAGTGAACGTATAGCAATAGGGGATAAACAAGAATAGTGAATATCCACACTAGTAATACTTGTCCAAGTAGTAATCGCCAAATAGTATAATGATGAGGAGAGAATCGTTATCCGTATAGTAATAATGTAGAGAGAGTGAACGTATAGCAATAGTGGATTAACAAGAATAGTGAATATCCACACTAGTAATACTTGTCCAAGTAGTAATCGCCAAATTGTATAATGATCAGAAGAGAATCTTTTTCCGTATAGTAATAGTGTAGAGAGAGTGAACGTATAGCAATAGGGGATAAACAAGAATAGTGAATATCCACACTAGTAATACTTGTCCAAGTAGTAATCGCCAAATAGTATAATGATGAGGAGAGAATCGTTATCCGTATAGTAATAATGTAGAGAGAGTGAACGTATAGCAATAGTGGATTAACAAGAATAGTGAATATCCACACTAGTAATACTTGTCCAAGTAGTAATCGCCAAATTGTATAATGATCAGAAGAGAATCTTTTTCCGTATAGTAATAGTGTAGAGAGAGTGAACGTATAGCAATAGGGGATAAACAAGAATAGTGAATATCCACACTAGTAATACTTGTCCAAGTAGTAATCGCCAAATAGTATAATGATGAGGAGAGAATCGTTATCCGTATAGTAATAATGTAGAGAGAGTGAACGTATAGCAATAGTGGATTAACAAGAATAGTGAATATCCACACTAGTAATACTTGTCCAAGTAGTAATCGCCAAATTGTATAATGATCAGAAGAGAATCTTTTTCCGTATAGTAATAGTGTAGAGAGAGTGAACGTATAGCAATAGGGGATAAACAAGAAGAGTGAATATTCACACTAGTAATACTTGTCCAAGTAGTAATCGCCAAATAGTATAATGATGAGGAGAGAATCGTTATCCGTATAGTAATAATGTAGAGAGAGTGAACGTATAGCAATAGTGGATTAACAAGAATAGTGAATATCCACACTAGTAATACTTGTCCAAGTAGTAATCGCCAAATTGTATAATGATCAGAAGAGAATCTTTTTCCGTATAGTAATAGTGTAGAGAGAGTGAACGTATAGCAATAGGGGATAAACAAGAAGAGTGAATATTCACACTAGTAATACTTGTCCAAGTAGTAATCGCCAAATAGTATAATGATGAGGAGAGAATCGTTATCCGTATAGTAATAATGTAGAGAGAGTGAACGTATAGCAATAGTGGATTAACAAGAATAGTGAATATCCACACTAGTAATACTTGTCCAAGTAGTAATCGCCAAATTGTATAATGATCAGAAGAGAATCTTTTTCCGTATAGTAATAGTGTAGAGAGAGTGAACGTATAGCAATAGGGGATAAACAAGAATAGTGAATATTCACACTAGTAATACTTGTCCAAGTAGTAATCGCCAAATAGTATAATGATGAGGAGAGAATCGTTATCCGTATAGTAATAATGTAGAGAGAGTGAACGTATAGCAATAGTGGATTAACAAGAATAGTGAATATCCACACTAGTAATACTTGTCCAAGTAGTAATCGCCAAATTGTATAATGATCAGAAGAGAATCTTTTTCCGTATAGTAATAGTGTAGAGAGAGTGAACGTATAGCAATAGGGGATAAACAAGAATAGTGAATATCCACACTAGTAATACTTGTCCAAGTAGTAATCGCCAAATAGTATAATGATGAGGAGAGAATCGTTATCCGTATAGTAATAATGTAGAGAGAGTGAACGTATAGCAATAGTGGATTAACAAGAATAGTGAATATCCACACTAGTAATACTTGTCCAAGTAGTAATCGCCAAATTGTATAATGATCAGAAGAGAATCTTTTTCCGTATAGTAATAGTGTAGAGAGAGTGAACGTATAGCAATAGGGGATAAACAAGAATAGTGAATATCCACACTAGTAATACTTGTCCAAGTAGTAATCGCCAAATAGTATAATGATGAGGAGAGAATCGTTATCCGTATAGTAATAATGTAGAGAGAGTGAACGTATAGCAATAGTGGATTAACAAGAATAGTGAATATCCACACTAGTAATACTTGTCCAAGTAGTAATCGCCAAATTGTATAATGATCAGAAGAGAATCTTTTTCCGTATAGTAATAGTGTAGAGAGAGTGAACGTATAGCAATAGGGGATAAACAAGAATAGTGAATATCCACACTAGTAATACTTGTCCAAGTAGTAATCGCCAAATAGTATAATGATGAGGAGAGAATCGTTATCCGTATAGTAATAATGTAGAGAGAGTGAACGTATAGCAATAGTGGATTAACAAGAATAGTGAATATCCACACTAGTAATACTTGTCCAAGTAGTAATCGCCAAATTGTATAATGATCAGAAGAGAATCTTTTTCCGTATAGTAATAGTGTAGAGAGAGTGAACGTATAGCAATAGGGGATAAACAAGAATAGTGAATATCCACACTAGTAATACTTGTCCAAGTAGTAATCGCCAAATAGTATAATGATGAGGAGAGAATCGTTATCCGTATAGTAATAATGTAGAGAGAGTGAACGTATAGCAATAGTGGATTAACAAGAATAGTGAATATCCACACTAGTAATACTTGTCCAAGTAGTAATCGCCAAATTGTATAATGATCAGAAGAGAATCTTTTTCCGTATAGTAATAGTGTAGAGAGAGTGAACGTATAGCAATAGGGGATAAACAAGAAGAGTGAATATTCACACTAGTAATACTTGTCCAAGTAGTAATCGCCAAATAGTATAATGATGAGGAGAGAATCGTTATCCGTATAGTAATAATGTAGAGAGAGTGAACGTATAGCAATAGTGGATTAACAAGAATAGTGAATATCCACACTAGTAATACTTGTCCAAGTAGTAATCGCCAAATTGTATAATGATCAGAAGAGAATCTTTTTCCGTATAGTAATAGTGTAGAGAGAGTGAACGTATAGCAATAGGGGATAAACAAGAAGAGTGAATATTCACACTAGTAATACTTGTCCAAGTAGTAATCGCCAAATAGTATAATGATGAGGAGAGAATCGTTATCCGTATAGTAATAATGTAGAGAGAGTGAACGTATAGCAATAGTGGATTAACAAGAATAGTGAATATCCACACTAGTAATACTTGTCCAAGTAGTAATCGCCAAATTGTATAATGATCAGAAGAGAATCTTTTTCCGTATAGTAATAGTGTAGAGAGAGTGAACGTATAGCAATAGGGGATAAACAAGAAGAGTGAATATTCACACTAGTAATACTTGTCCAAGTAGTAATCGCCAAATAGTATAATGATGAGGAGAGAATCGTTATCCGTATAGTAATAATGTAGAGAGAGTGAACGTATAGCAATAGTGGATTAACAAGAATAGTGAATATCCACACTAGTAATACTTGTCCAAGTAGTAATCGCCAAATTGTATAATGATCAGAAGAGAATCTTTTTCCGTATAGTAATAGTGTAGAGAGAGTGAACGTATAGCAATAGGGGATAAACAAGAAGAGTGAATATTCACACTAGTAATACTTGTCCAAGTAGTAATCGCCAAATAGTATAATGATGAGGAGAGAATCGTTATCCGTATAGTAATAATGTAGAGAGAGTGAACGTATAGCAATAGTGGATTAACAAGAATAGTGAATATCCACACTAGTAATACTTGTCCAAGTAGTAATCGCCAAATTGTATAATGATCAGAAGAGAATCTTTTTCCGTATAGTAATAGTGTAGAGAGAGTGAACGTATAGCAATAGGGGATAAACAAGAAGAGTGAATATTCACACTAGTAATACTTGTCCAAGTAGTAATCGCCAAATAGTATAATGATGAGGAGAGAATCGTTATCCGTATAGTAATAATGTAGAGAGAGTGAACGTATAGCAATAGTGGATTAACAAGAATAGTGAATATCCACACTAGTAATACTTGTCCAAGTAGTAATCGCCAAATTGTATAATGATCAGAAGAGAATCTTTTTCCGTATAGTAATAGTGTAGAGAGAGTGAACGTATAGCAATAGGGGATAAACAAGAATAGTGAATATCCACACTAGTAATACTTGTCCAAGTAGTAATCGCCAAATAGTATAATGATGAGGAGAGAATCGTTATCCGTATAGTAATAATGTAGAGAGAGTGAACGTATAGCAATAGTGGATTAACAAGAATAGTGAATATCCACACTAGTAATACTTGTCCAAGTAGTAATCGCCAAATTGTATAATGATCAGAAGAGAATCTTTTTCCGTATAGTAATAGTGTAGAGAGAGTGAACGTATAGCAATAGGGGATAAACAAGAATAGTGAATATCCACACTAGTAATACTTGTCCAAGTAGTAATCGCCAAATAGTATAATGATGAGGAGAGAATCGTTATCCGTATAGTAATAATGTAGAGAGAGTGAACGTATAGCAATAGTGGATTAACAAGAATAGTGAATATCCACACTAGTAATACTTGTCCAAGTAGTAATCGCCAAATTGTATAATGATCAGAAGAGAATCTTTTTCCGTATAGTAATAGTGTAGAGAGAGTGAACGTATAGCAATAGGGGATAAACAAGAAGAGTGAATATTCACACTAGTAATACTTGTCCAAGTAGTAATCGCCAAATAGTATAATGATGAGGAGAGAATCGTTATCCGTATAGTAATAATGTAGAGAGAGTGAACGTATAGCAATAGTGGATTAACAAGAATAGTGAATATCCACACTAGTAATACTTGTCCAAGTAGTAATCGCCAAATTGTATAATGATCAGAAGAGAATCTTTTTCCGTATAGTAATAGTGTAGAGAGAGTGAACGTATAGCAATAGGGGATAAACAAGAAGAGTGAATATTCACACTAGTAATACTTGTCCAAGTAGTAATCGCCAAATAGTATAATGATGAGGAGAGAATCGTTATCCGTATAGTAATAATGTAGAGAGAGTGAACGTATAGCAATAGTGGATTAACAAGAATAGTGAATATCCACACTAGTAATACTTGTCCAAGTAGTAATCGCCAAATTGTATAATGATCAGAAGAGAATCTTTTTCCGTATAGTAATAGTGTAGAGAGAGTGAACGTATAGCAATAGGGGATAAACAAGAAGAGTGAATATTCACACTAGTAATACTTGTCCAAGTAGTAATCGCCAAATAGTATAATGATGAGGAGAGAATCGTTATCCGTATAGTAATAATGTAGAGAGAGTGAACGTATAGCAATAGTGGATTAACAAGAATAGTGAATATCCACACTAGTAATACTTGTCCAAGTAGTAATCGCCAAATTGTATAATGATCAGAAGAGAATCTTTTTCCGTATAGTAATAGTGTAGAGAGAGTGAACGTATAGCAATAGGGGATAAACAAGAAGAGTGAATATTCACACTAGTAATACTTGTCCAAGTAGTAATCGCCAAATAGTATAATGATGAGGAGAGAATCGTTATCCGTATAGTAATAATGTAGAGAGAGTGAACGTATAGCAATAGTGGATTAACAAGAATAGTGAATATCCACACTAGTAATACTTGTCCAAGTAGTAATCGCCAAATTGTATAATGATCAGAAGAGAATCTTTTTCCGTATAGTAATAGTGTAGAGAGAGTGAACGTATAGCAATAGGGGATAAACAAGAAGAGTGAATATTCACACTAGTAATACTTGTCCAAGTAGTAATCGCCAAATTGTATAATGATCAGAAGAGAATCTTTTTCCGTATAGTAATAGTGTAGAGAGAGTGAACGTATAGCAATAGGGGATAAACAAGAATAGTGAATATCCGCACTAGTAATACTTGTCCAAGTAGTAATCGCCAAATTGTATAATGATCAGAAGAGAATCTTTTTCCGTATAGTAATAGTGTAGAGAGAGTGAACGTATTGCAATAGTGGATTAACAATAATAGTGAATATCCGCACTAGTAATACTTGTCCAAGTAGTAATCGCCAAATTGTATAATGATCAGAAGAGAATCTTTTTCCGTATAGTAATAGTGTAGAGAGAGTGAACGTATAGCAATAGGGGATAAACAAGAATAGTGAATATCCACACTAGTAATACTTGTCCAAGTAGTAATCGCCAAATTGTATAATGATCAGAAGAGAATCTTTTTCCGTATAGTAATAGTGTAGAGAGAGTGAACGTATAGCAATAGGGGATAAACAAGAATAGTGAATATCCGCACTAGTAATACTTGTCCAAGTAGTAATCGCCAAATTGTATAATGATCAGAAGAGAATCTTTTTCCGTATAGTAATAGTGTAGAGAGAGTGAACGTATAGCAATAGGGGATAAACAAGAATAGTGAATATCCGCACTAGTAATACTTGTCCAAGTAGTAATCGCCAAATTGTATAATGATCAGAAGAGAATCTTTTTCCGTATAGTAATAGTGTAGAGAGAGTGAACGTATAGCAATAGTGGATAAATAAGAAGAGTGAATATCCGCACTAGTAATACTTGTCCAAGTAGTAATCGCCAAATTGTATAATGATCAGAAGAGAATCTTTTTCCGTATAGTAATAGTGTAGAGAGAGTGAACGTATTGCAATAGTGGATTAACAATAATAGTGAATATCCGCACTAGTAATACTTGTCCAAGTAGTAATCGCCAAATTGTATAATGATCAGAAGAGAATCTTTTTCCGTATAGTAATAGTGTAGAGAGAGTGAACGTATAGCAATAGGGGATAAACAAGAATAGTGAATATCCACACTAGTAATACTTGTCCAAGTAGTAATCGCCAAATTGTATAATGATCAGAAGAGAATCTTTTTCCGTATAGTAATAGTGTAGAGAGAGTGAACGTATAGCAATAGGGGATAAACAAGAATAGTGAATATCCGCACTAGTAATACTTGTCCAAGTAGTAATCGCCAAATTGTATAATGATCAGAAGAGAATCTTTTTCCGTATAGTAATAGTGTAGAGAGAGTGAACGTATAGCAATAGGGGATAAACAAGAATAGTGAATATCCGCACTAGTAATACTTGTCCAAGTAGTAATCGCCAAATTGTATAATGATCAGAAGAGAATCTTTTTCCGTATAGTAATAGTGTAGAGAGAGTGAACGTATAGCAATAGGGGATAAACAAGAATAGTGAATATCCGCACTAGTAATACTTGTCCAAGTAGTAATCGCCAAATTGTATAATGATCAGAAGAGAATCTTTTTCCGTATAGTAATAGTGTAGAGAGAGTGAACGTATAGCAATAGGGGATAAACAAGAATAGTGAATATCCGCACTAGTAATACTTGTCCAAGTAGTAATCGCCAAATTGTATAATGATCAGAAGAGAATCTTTTTCCGTATAGTAATAGTGTAGAGAGAGTGAACGTATAGCAATAGGGGATAAACAAGAATAGTGAATATCCGCACTAGTAATACTTGTCCAAGTAGTAATCGCCAAATTGTA
Organism: Acanthosepion lycidas; assembly: GCA_963932145.1. Taxonomy (NCBI): domain Eukaryota; kingdom Metazoa; phylum Mollusca; class Cephalopoda; order Sepiida; family Sepiidae; genus Acanthosepion; species Acanthosepion lycidas. The sequence goes on along the minus strand of OZ010597.1, from coordinate 54,825,591 downwards.
TAATGATCAGAAGAGAATCTTTTTCCGTATAGTAATAGTGTAGAGAGAGTGAACGTATAGCAATAGGGGATAAACAAGAATAGTGAATATCCACACTAGTAATACTTGTCCAAGTAGTAATCGCCAAATTGTATAATGATCAGAAGAGAATCTTTTTCCGTATAGTAATAGTGTAGAGAGAGTGAACGTATAGCAATAGGGGATAAACAAGAATAGTGAATATCCGCACTAGTAATACTTGTCCAAGTAGTAATCGCCAAATTGTATAATGATCAGAAGAGAATCTTTTTCCGTATAGTAATAGTGTAGAGAGAGTGAACGTATAGCAATAGGGGATAAACAAGAATAGTGAATATCCGCACTAGTAATACTTGTCCAAGTAGTAATCGCCAAATTGTATAATGATCAGAAGAGAATCTTTTTCCGTATAGTAATAGTGTAGAGAGAGTGAACGTATAGCAATAGGGGATAAACAAGAATAGTGAATATCCGCACTAGTAATACTTGTCCAAGTAGTAATCGCCAAATTGTATAATGATCAGAAGAGAATCTTTTTCCGTATAGTAATAGTGTAGAGAGAGTGAACGTATAGCAATAGGGGATAAACAAGAATAGTGAATATCCGCACTAGTAATACTTGTCCAAGTAGTAATCGCCAAATTGTATAATGATCAGAAGAGAATCTTTTTCCGTATAGTAATAGTGTAGAGAGAGTGAACGTATAGCAATAGGGGATAAACAAGAATAGTGAATATCCGCACTAGTAATACTTGTCCAAGTAGTAATCGCCAAATTGTATAATGATCAGAAGAGAATCTTTTTCCGTATAGTAATAGTGTAGAGAGTGTGAACGTATAGCAATAGGGGATAAACAATAAGAGAGAACCGTGATCTGTATAGTATTGTGGAGGGTATTAGGGATTAGTGAACATTACTCTACTTCGTATTTATTCACATCCTTTTTGATCACCTGATTACTGTTACTCAATGGAGATCTAGGTTCCAACTAGTGCCGGCAACGACACTTACTCTTATACAACAATATGGCTTAATGTTATGAAATATATGTTTGCGGGATATTATATGTTTTGTGATGTTGCCCGGCTTCGCTTGTCATTTTTTCCATGTGTAGCCAAATCTCGTTATCATTTTGAAAAATTCTCGTTATATTCGAGACTTCGTAGATGCCGCTACTGGTAGTAACGCCTTCCCTTAATATCCTCACTAGTAATACTTGTTCAAGTAGTAATCGTCAAATAGTATAATGGTCAGAAGAGAATCGTTATCCGTATAGTAATAGTGTAATGAGATTGAACTGATAGGAATAGTGGATTGAGAAGAAGAGAGAACAGTGATCATATAGTCATCACACTACTTCCTATTTATTCACGTCTTTTATGATCACGTGTTCTACTTATATACTAATAATGGTATCGCCCGTGTTACTCTCGATCTAGTTTCAAACCAGTGTCGCCAACGACACTTAATCTTATAAAAAAGTATTCGTATTCAATTTTCAGCGTTGATCAATTACCCACGTCTCTGACGTTGACCAAACGTATCTCGGTGGACATTTTCACGATATCATATTCTGACTATAACTGGTATTTGATTACTACAGTCGTTGATCCATAGATGACCGTCTCGATTATGTTGCTACGTTAATCTCCATAGCTGTTTTCTCTCAATTGCAGCAATGTTGCACATTTTTTTTTGTTTTTCACCGAATGTCAAATCCAGTTTTCCACCAGATTGTTTTGAAGTCTACACGTGTATTTACGCATATTGTGTTAGCGATACGAAAAAATTATTTAATTTTTTTTTCCAATAATTTTAGTTGTTTTCTTTTAGGGAAGAGATTATTTTCTGTCTACTCATTAAATTGTTCTTCGCTGATTTCTATACACAATTATATTGCGTTAACCAAAATATTCGTTCGGTTAATATTTAGAAATATACTGAGAAAAGGAATGGTTCATTACTTATCTGAGGTAATGACAAGTGATTTAATAACTTAATAACTAAGGAAGGACAAATCCGAATAGTCGTGAGGTGAAATTGTAGCAGATTGCCGTAAGTATGAGGCACTGTTCTATACTAATTCGATCTACCGTATCAAGCTTGCTAACCATTACACCACGTCAAAGTGCCGATCTTAATTCTGATATGACCTTATTTGAAACTGTTGAAATGCAAGATATGCCAATGTGCAGAAACGAATGCGAGCGTTACAAAGACACTGAATTAACTTCTTCCATATTACAAAGCTTACTATTATTATTATTGTTACAAGGATTATTTTAATCCATGTTAGAAGGAAACTGATTTCTCAACTGAATTTAGATCTACAGTGCTGTTCGATAAAAGTGACTCACCTGATATTTTTTTAATTAAAATTTTTCTCGCCTATTCTTTTTGGGGTCAAACTAATTTTTAATCTTACTAATATAAATACCCCTTCCTGACTACCTAGTAAAAAAGTTTATTCACCCTAAAGTATTCTATTGATAATTATAATTTTTGAAATAAATGAGATTTAGGGAAAAACTCTGTGCAAAAAAAAAAGTGGCTCACTTATTTCCTGCAACTAGTAATCAGTAAAAACATAACCGAACAGCTTTAAATAAAGAATATTAGAGGTATAATTTATTTATAATAGATAATATAGTTCGAAATATTTAATAATCTATGGGTCCTACTTTATTTTGAATAACCTTTTCAACTTTTTTGTCATTGACTTGATTAGGTTCTGGAAAATCCCATTCGGATATGAAATTCACTATCAAATCCTCTTTGTTGCACAACTGCTTCCTCTAGAACCTGTACTTTATAATGCTCCATAAGTTTTCTATGGGGTTGAGGTCAGGAGATTGGGGCGACCATGTCATAACACTCACCTGCTTCTCATCAAAGTATTCCTTCATCAATTTTGATTTGTGGCAGGGATCATTATCCTGCATAAAAATGAATTTGTCGGGGTCGATTTGCACCCTTTCAGCAGAAAGGAGCAGACAAGACTCTAAAATTCTCTTGTACTGCTCATTCCTGAGTTTTTTTTTTTTTCAATAGGTTTTAAGAAACCAATTCCATGAACAGAAAAGCATCCCCAGGACATTATACTGAACGGATGCTTGACAGTACTTACTGCTAAATTCAAAGAGCTTTCAAAGGTTCTTCTCGGATTTTAGATCGCTTATCCTTTGAATTTAGCTCGATTTTCGTTTCATCGGAGAAGAGAAGATTTAGTAAAAAAAATCAGGTGAGTCACTTTTATCGAACGGCACTGTACATTGGATGAACATTTTGTCGTTTCATCTTCAAGTTGAGATGGTCTTGCAAATATTGAACCATTACAACTTAGAAGGCAACAGGGAGTGATGACGGACCAATTTTTCCAGATAATATTAGGTTGGTGCAAAAAATAATGACGTAATAATGTCGTTTTTTTACGTTAAAAAACACGTCAAAAAACGACATTATTACGTCATTATTTTTTGCACCAACCTAATATTTTATGGTGTAAAATTTTATCTGTCTTCAGAGGTGATGATGGTTTATAATCCGTGCAAGATGGATGTTTTCGTGAGTGATACAAGTTCTAAGAAATAAACATTAAGCTAATGAGTAGATTCATGCTAGGCAGTGTTCCTTCACATTCGGAAAAAAACCTATTGTTTGCCACCTTGCCCAGCAAAAGTTTCAAAGACAACAAATTAATGGAGTAGCCCTCGGCTTCTCAAGACGGAAATTTTATTTGTGATCCATCATTCAAAAGAGATGAATATGAGACAGGACAAGACTATTCAAGCAATTCAGAAAATCATGTTAAAATCAAGTTAACAGAAAGTTTTAAAAAATCAGTGAATTACTGAATAAGAGTAGATTGACTGACTTGGGTCATCAAATTTTTGCTGGTTATTTAAAACCAGAAAACATATTTATATTATGTTTTCGATAGATGATTTTATGATTTAGTCTTACTAATTAACTTATTGCTGGAGCGATATCTGGTGGATTCATACTTTTCTGAAAAGTATTTGCGCGTAAATCAATATAACGAACCTGGCTGGAATTGAAACTCGACTCACCGATTTCCAATTTCGAGTCGTTATCCAATTACACCACCCATTCATCCAAGCTTGTAAACATGGCCTTCACACACGGTCTCCCATCTTGTAACTGACCACACTCGACGAGCTGCGAATTTGAGACATCAGAATGAAACAGGTAAAGTAATTTAAGGATTTGGTTAGTAAAGCAACAGACAATAGAATATATGACACTGAAATATGAGGGTTCATCGGAATTACGAAAACAAGGCACCCGGAAATATTTATTTATGGTCGGTTGTATCGTTTATGCTCAAGAATAAGAAATCTTAAGAATTTTTATTATTCACTCTTGAAAAGGAATAAAAAAATTCTTGTTTACTATGATGTTCTATGAAATTAAGCAAAACGAATTATAAAAATGCTTGTAAAAAAGAAAAAGCAAAGGAAGGAATGCTGGATAATTTCTTCAGAGTTGAAGAAATGACGCGAAACAACAATCGCTGAGAAAACTACTAGCTGAAAATAACAACAGCCAGGGTGTTTCAAACGAGATGGGAACAGGAAAGACACTAATAACTAAAACCAGAAAGAGGTGGTTGATATTCCTGGGACATATAATGAGGAAGGACGGTTTGGAAAATTAAATACACACAACGTTATGATGGAAGGGAAAATAGAGGAATACGGCCAGGGGTTTAATAACAGCCTACCGATCAGTAGGGCGGATGAAGAGCCAGATGCTTATTACAGCTCCCAAAGAAAGGAAGTTGCGGATATGATTACCAGAATCCCAGAGGTGACACGGCTTATACATGATCACCTGATGAAGATCTATGGGAGTTAATAGTTTTTCTTACAAACCTACCTTTTTCTGTACATTAAATATTGATGCCACAATTAGCCTGGTGATGTTGCTAGATATATAGATATAGTTGACAAAATCCAAGGAACGGTTTGTACTGTTCTCAGTCCTCGGTTTGACAATAAACTACGTCAGGCAGGAAGGGTTCTGATTGGCGGTTTTAAGAAGCATGGAACTAACTGTTAATTGCTGTTCCCATATTCTCCCTGACCTGGTGTGGTAGTGTTTGTTAGGGTCCCAGCTATTGGTAAACAGTGAATCCCAAAACAAAAACACACCATTATGTAAATATAAAAATTGATTTTTATAGTAAAAATACCAGGAATATATTTTCGTATTAAAATATCAGGAATAAATTTTATATAAAAATATAGCAAGCAGTACATATGTATAGACGAATTACAACCAAAACATTTTATTTACATTTGAAGGCATACAATTACGTTCAAAGTATATTTAGCTGAAGACATGGAAATGTTCAAAATAATTAGATGTCGGAATTAAATAACCCATAGAAGTTTTAATATGCCACCAAACAAAATTAGTTAATCATGTTATGTTCTCTGTATTGTTCTAGCCTCTCGATACGCTTGCTATTTTTTCTCTTGATATAAATTATAGAACGGCCGTAAATGTCCAAAAGATCCCTATTTTTTTTTATCTCAATTCCATAATCAAAACTTATTCACTGTAATAAAGGAACATTTCCTAACTTGAATTTATTTCTCTTCGTGTGAGATCCAAATAAATCATACAAGTCAGCCGTTTTCCTTAATGGTGTCTAGAAGTTATTTAAATTATCTTTATCTTTGAACTGAGATGCCATACTGAAGAGAATACAACCATAGCTTATTAAATGATATATCTAAAGACAATAATATAGATTAAACGCCTTTCTTGTACGTTCTTACGTTTCAGTTTCCATTCTTTAGCAAGAATTACTACTTATTCTCTCCTCTAATCCCCTGACATCGGATCGATAATGTAATGGAGACTAAATCCTATAGAGTTGGATATATTTTCAACTCAGATGTTCTTATAATCTGCAGCCAGCTATGATTAACAGATTAGCGCCATGTCATTTGACGCTTGTTATTATTCGAGAAATCTGGAACATTGAAAGTTTTAACAGAAAGAAAAGAATGTGAAACTGGGCAAGTCTTTTATTAAGTAACGCAATAAGAAGAGTAATTGGATAGTCAGGAGAGAATTGGTAAGATTAGCCAGCTTGGACAGAAGGGAAATAATGTGTGGCAAATCAGAGGAAATCTCTTATGAAAAGCGATATTTTGAAAAGAAAAGTAAAAAAAAAAAAAAAAAAAAAAAAAAAAAAAAAAAAAGCAAAAACAATTTAGAGTTTTTTTGGGTTTTTTTTTTGTTTTTTAACTGAAGGAAAGACTGAGAAAAAGAAACAGCTTAGAAAATGTTATAATGTGAAATGTAAAAAAAAAATAGTTTATTGCAAGAACATTAAATATGAAATCGAATAGATTATTTTTTCTTAGCAATATTATTAGTCCTGATCTGGCGTCTTTGCTTAAGTCGTTTATACATCTCATCTCTTCCTCTTTTTTAATTCCTTATCTCTTTCTAGATTTGTCATCTCTTCAGCTCACACTTTCTCTTTTAAGGTCTCTCTTTCTCTTAATTTTCTCTCCCTCTATCTATCTCTATCTATCTCTATATCTCTATCGTTGAATTTTTAATTCTCTCTCGTCTCTTTCTCTATTTTCCACGCATTTTATTACTTTACTCTTTTTCTCTTGCTTTCTCGTTGTTTGTTTGTTTCTTTCTTTCTCTTTACGTTTTTTTTTGGTTGCTTTTTTTTTATCCAAATAAATTTCCTTCTAAGACTAACGGTTTCCGCTGGAATAACATACAAATATTATTCTGAATCAATTGCTAAGTCTTCATCTAGGAAAGTTGATTCACTATGCTGTTCTTTTTTTTTCTGTTTTTTTTTTCTTACCAGAATCTATCTTACATATTTATAAGTCTAGCATTATTCCTAGCTTTGAATATTGATGCCACATTTGATCTGGTGCTCCTGTTATATATTTAGAGATTTTTGATAAAATCCAAAGAAGAATCAGCAATATTATTGGTCCTGACTTTGCATATTGGATTCATTTACTTTCCCACTGCCATAATGCAGCTTGTTGCAGTTTTTTGTGTATGTCTATCTACTAGTGAGCCAATTCAAATGACTTGACTCACTTTATAGTCCACCAATAGAAGGTTAACCAATGAGAAGACGTAGAATATTCAATCCGTCGTGTATAAAGGCGGCCATTTTGTTTACTCTACCCGAATGTCCAGTTCCAGCGTGTCAAGCGAAGAGAAACAGAAGGACGAACTACACTTTGCTACTTTTACCGGGATATCCACTGCTAACCTGAACTACGCCTCCCTACTGTCTTCAAAATATTCACTGCTAACCTCGGGATTCTATATTCAAAGACAACCGTCATCATGAACAACATGGCTCCCCTGTGAGTTTTCTATAAATACTTTCATGGTAATTGTTGTGATGTACTTTTTTCTATGGCACCGAGAATGATGATTTTCAGAGCAGTCCCATCATCTTTCATTTGAAATGGCTATATTGAACCATAAGTTCTATTCTGACAGTTTCTTTGATTGCACTCGTTTTCTTTCGGCAATTTTGTTCTTTAAAAATTTAAATGCAATGTTAAGCCTTATCCTCTGTCTTCTTAATTCGTATTCTTTTATTGTCCTCTATCTCTCTAGTATATTTTTTCTCATATTTTCTAACACTCGGTAACCACTTGCATCTTATTCGTTTTATTCCTTTATTTGGGATGAAATGATTAAAGATAGTTCTCTCTGTTTGCATTGTTTGATTGTTAATCTTTCTATCTCTTCTTTTCCTTCTTATTTTTCTTTATCTCTAGTCCTATACCGAGTGTAACAGCAAAATTGTCTAATCGTGTAACAGCAATTATGCACTGAACCGTTCTATCTTAGAAATGATTAAAGATACCTTACTGGAATTCTCCGCAGCTTTTATAACACTATTCGATTCTACTTTGAGCAATAAGAATATATAATTACTTACCAAGCTTAACAGAAGAATCGTGATGCAATCGATCATACACGAAAATGACATCTTCATCGCTAATGACCGGAAGCTCACGAAGGATTGAAATAAAGTTCATATATATATATATATATATATATATATATATATATATATATATATATATATATATTATTCAAGGATCATTTTCCTAATTATTCAAGATTATCTTCGCCCTCTGTAACTTTTTTAAATTTTTGTCCTGGAGTAATAATATGCCTCACAGATTTAACGTACGATTTCATTTTCAAGTCTTTTTTCCCTCCTCTTTCGACTGTCGTAGGTGAAAATCCTCCCTCAAATGCGAAAGGTCTTATGGATTCAGTTGGATCTTTTCTAATTGATCTCTCTATCTCTTAGTTAAAATAATGGCCCCTCTTCCTGTTTTGACCTCCTCATCGACTTACCTTCTATACTGTTCCCCACTTTTTAAAACTTATTCACCGTTCTCTTCATGCTTCTTGAATGGACTTTGAAGACGGAAGCCAGAGTATGAATGTCGGTACTATTACTGAAGGCCTGAATGATCATTTTCCTCTTACCATTGCTCTGTCGGGAAGACACGAAACGATTTAACTTGTTCTAATTGAATCACTCAAAGGTTCTTTTTTTTTCAGTGATTCGTTGGACCAGTGGTGTCAAGATGGCTAAGCGTCTCATCTGAAAACCTGGAAAAAGGGACCTGAATTAGTTTAGTATATCTTTAGATATTAAACATTTTGTGGGATGGACAATTATGCTGTTACACTATTTGGACAAACTTGCTGTTTTACCCGGTTAGTCTCTCTAAATGTACATGGGAGAAAGAAAACGCAAATAGATAAGGGGATAAAAAGTACATTGTTTTACTAGTGTGTGTAGCTTAGTACAATACATTTTGATCAAATTTTTTGGGGGTGGGGGGTTAAAAGTTTTATTACTTAATATAAAAATACTCCCACTATTTTAAAAACAATTTAATGATAAAAATAACAAATACTTATGTATCTAGCTATCTCTTTTCCCCTCTCTGTTTATATATATATATATATATATATATATATATATATATATATATATATATATATATATATATATATATATATATATATAATAAAAAGGCTCAAACACTAATATTCCATGGTCATAATTTATTCGATTGGAATCGTAAATACGATCCAATTCATCAGACCTATTGGATCGTATTAAGGATTCCAATGGAATAAATTATGACCATGAAATAATAGTGTTTAAAACTTTTTATTATATCCTTACTCTGTCCTGGACATTGAGTTCTACCTGGATTCTATCCTCTCGGAATTTTTTATTCAAAAAATATAAATGTATGTGTATGCACATATGTATATATATATTTATATATTATGCATATGTATGTGTATATTTACCACTAATATTATCTATCTATCTATCTATCTATCTATATATATATATATATATATATATATATATATATATATATATATACATATATATATATGTATAGTTAATCCCTATTGCAGACGCTTGCTCAGGCGCGTTTATGTTTATTCAACACCCATAGAGTTCACCTGTGGTTTATACTGATACTATGCCGAGCAGACCTTAGTTACAGTTTCTAGGAAATGGCGTGTTATCTAGTGTGATCAACAATTTGAGCAAGGCCACGCTCAAGCCCTCGGTCACAATGACTTTGACTTCGTGCTAGCACAGCTATCGACGGCACCAATATATATATATATATATATATATATATATATATATATATATATATATATATATGTGTGTGTGTGTGTATTCTGTGACTTCGGTTAGTACGTCTGTCCCCCCCTCTAAAATAGGCATACATTGACAGATCGAAACCTAATTTTATGGCGAAGTGTAAACAGTTGAGGTAAAGTTATGTTAAAGAATTTTTGAAAATAAATCAGCTGATTGAAATTTCATCGATTGTAAATCTCAACAAAGATGTTAGCAATATTTTCAACAATATTAAACACTGTGTGCATTTCAACACGCTTCGGTGTGTTGCAAAAAAAAAATCAAGTATGGTGAAAAGCCGGTGTAGGACTATTTTTAATATCAGTTTGAGAGTCTATTAAGATTTTTTGTAGATCAACCTGACTCTCTTAGCTTAAGCGCTTGGCCCAACATAATCTTCCTGCTATAATTTTCTTTTATTTCAATCATTATTGATATAACACCCATGCTTGACGGAGCTGTCATCCTATCAAGAACACAATCTAAACGCGAGGGAGAACGAAGCAGGCGTTTCAAAATTGCCTTGTTTCCATTTACGAACACAATTAGCCAGTTATAAATGAGGATTAGCGAATTTCGAACTTTCTGTACGCGTGGACGTGGTTGGCACTGATGAAGAACTGCGCAATATCATTTAACTGAGCGCGCGGAACAAATCGTCGCTACGGGCGTACAACTTACCTCAATTAACAGCGATCGTTGTTCGCCATCCGCGCCGTTATCAGTAATGTGAGAATAATTGCTTTAGACATCATTTCTCCTTAGATTTGTTTTTCCATTGGGAGTTTTATTTCATCTTTGGTTGGAGAAATGACAATGCAATGAAGCAGTAGCCTGCCTTCTGAAAACATGTAATTTTCACTGCTAGTAATTACAGAGAGAGTTTTAGTGTTTAACAGTTGGTAACTGTTCTAAATAGGCGGCAATCCGTTAGCAATCGGATCTTCGTAAGAATTCAATCTTCGGTTTGGTAGATGAAATAATATCCATTTCCCTCTTGTAAAAGATCCGGACACACACACACACACACACACACACACACACACACACACATATATATATATATATATATATATGTGTGTGTGTGTGTGTGTATTGCGTATTTAAGCAGCAATCCTTCGTTTATGCATGTTTTAAACGACAGACAATTTACTACGCATAAGCTTTTTATTTAAGTTTTCTTGTGTTCGAGCAAGTTTTCGGTCTTTTTGGGGTTTTTTGAGACAGAGTGTATAGAAACTATCGAAATGTTCTATAATTCCGAATGCTTTCGGCTATACTTTTAGCCACTATCAAGGATGATTTTAATTTTTTCAGTTTAATTGTTTGTGTACGTTGTTTATATGTTTTTAGTGTTAAAGAGATGTTTTATTTTCCGATCACAGTTGCATATTGTGGCTTTGTTCGTAGTTAATATTATTATGTGTTGGCTTTTTCTTTTTTATTATTAAGTCTTCCAATTTTTTTTATTTTTTTATTTTTTTACATGCAGGTGAGGTTATTATATTTGTATTTTCTACTGGTATGCTTCCAATGGGATCCAGTAAGTTCATGTGTTTTTAAATTGGTTTTAATAGAGCTGTGGTCAGATTGGTGTAACGTAAGACGTCTGGATAGTCATGTAGTCGCGTGACCGTTCACTTGTTTGAGCAAAAAAAAAAAATTAAATAAAATCTTAACCGCAGTACACTGTCTGTTGCCTTTAATGAAATATGGATATATATATATATATATATATATATATATATATATATATATATATATATATATATATATGTGTGTGTGTGTGTGTGTGTGTGTTTTATTATTTATTTATTATACTGTATATTTTTATTTAATCTTTTCCTCTTGCCCTTTTTTATTATTTATTTATTATTTGTGCCAATAATAAAAAAAGCACAACAGGAAAATTATCAACAAACCACATGAACAAATTACACCCACGTGTAACTGCAGAATAAAGAAAGAATGTCCCTTACACTGTAATTGTTTACAAAACAATGTAATATACCAAGCCACGATAAAATCACCAGATAATGAAGAAAAAGTATACATAAGAATAACTGAAGGACCTTGGGAACAAAGAAATTATGTACACAGAACATCTTTCACAAATAGTAAATATTCGAACAATCAATCCAAATAAATACATGAAGTAATAAATAAATTAAAGACTGCTCTCGCCAAGATAATAGTTAGAATAAACTACAACAATCAACCACAAATTTGAATAAATAGCTTTAATTATCTTCCCAAACCAAAACAAAATTATTAAGTAAGCGATATAAACAAATTTTTACTACGTTAATAAAAATACCGATTAAAATAAAATAAAAAAATAAATATATTAGACAAGAAAAAAATAATGACAAGCAAAAGAATTGAACCCAAATAAATAAACAAATAAACGACTTCCGGCAAAATAACTGCAAAAATCGACTATCCACAATGCACCACCGACCCGTATATATAAATAGCCGAGAAAAATAACAGCACGCGTAGCCTGACGATTGCGTCTAGCATGAAACAGACTGTCGCCTCTAACTGTTGACTTCAAGTTTCACTTTTATATTTACATACACTCTATCCTGATATTGAGCACTTTATCCCATAAATATAGCACACCTTAAGACTATATATATATATATATATATATATATATATATATATATATATATATATATATATATAAAGTGTATTTCGGCAACAAACGCTCTTTTATAAAAGTTTCATTAAATATGACTGAGAAAGAACTGCGATTAAGTTTTTATTTTTCTTGTCTTTATAATTTTCTTCTTTTCTTTTGTATGTCCAAGCGATTTCGGCCATTCCTTTAGCGATCATCAAGGATGATTTCATCTTTAGTTTTAACTGAATGTATTGATGTTTTCATAAATTCATTTAGAGTTATAGGAATGTTTTATTTTCAAAAAACATACAAGGAAACACTAGATAACGACTGGAATTTTGTTTTAATTACTGAAGATCAAATCTGACTAGAAAGTATGAAGCCGAAAGAGATTTACACAAGAGAGAAGTGCGATAGAAGAAACTGTTAGAATAGAATTTACGTTAGAATAGAATTTACTGTTAGAATAGAATTTACGGTTACCTCTAGCCAACTCTACTGTGAATTGATGAGACAGTGCCGCAAATCTAGTTCAGTTCTTAAATCGATAAAGTCTAAAAACCATAATGGAGTCTTTATCTGAACAATTACCATGAAAATATTTATAGAAAAGGCAGAGGGAAGCTATTTTGGCGGTGGGAATATTCCCATGTCAGGACCAATAAAATTGCAGAATATTCGGATTTTATCAAGAATCCCTAAAGCACCAGACCAAATGTGCTAGAAAAATTCAAAGCATGGACGTATATTTGAGCTTATAAATATATAAGATAGATTCTGGCGGGAAAGACTGTCTAGTTCGATACAATGAACCAACATTTCTAGTGGCAGACTTAGCAATTCGATATAGACTTTCCACTTCATGTTAACGGATAACGTTTCTCCGATAAGTACGCTTTATCGGGAGAAAAAAAGAATTAAACATTTAGAGAAAGAAAGAGACAAATCGGAAGAAAGCTAGAGAAAAAGAACAGATTAAAAAAAGAAATCAGAGAGCGAAAGAGAAAAGAGCGAAATAGACAAGAGTGAGTTAGATAGACACAGAATAAGCAAAAGCGACACTTTAAAAAAGAGAAAAAGTGTGAGCTGTAGTGACGACAGAGCTAAAACAAAAGAGATAAAGAATAAGAAAGGGAAAGTGAGAGAGAGAGAGAGAGAGAGAGAGAGAGTGTGTGTGTCAGAAAATAAAAATAAGAAATATTGACTGGAAGAGAGATAGAGAAAGATACAGTGATCTTTGAAATTGAAAAGATCTATATAACATTTAGATAAATTACTAGAAAAAGGGAAAGAGATAAAACGCAACGCAAAAAAGATTGGGAATCTGAGAATGAAAGAGAAAAATAGAAGTGAGATATTTCAAAGAAATACTTATTCATCTAATGTAAATCAGAATTCAGATGAAATTATTCATCTGACCGAACATATATGCGGACTAAGAATATTCAATGAATTTCATAGGAGAATAAATTTAGTCGCCGATACATATTTTTTTCCAAGTGGGATACGTGCTTTTGTACTGAGTGTCAATACAATATCGTAGTTTTGTTGTTCTCTCCTTAGCTATGGGTCTTAGAGCCGAGGAAACTGGACACTCTAGGCCCAGATGGTAACCATTAAAGCTTATATTTTTATTTTATTTTAATCGGTATTTTTATTAACATTATGGACATTTGTGAGTTCCAAACTATGGGGAATGCAACGGGTCATATTTTTTAGGAGAACTCTTGATATATAAGTAGACATTAATTGCAATTTATGAAAAAGAAAGACAGAATAGTATTGTCTACATAATCACGTTTAGTCATGAAATATAAAATGTATATTAATTTTTTTTTATCAATTTTTAATCAATTCTAAAGATGACCATATCAGCCGAATTAATAATTATAAGTGAGAGTAAAGACATTTAGAATAAGAAAATCTAAATTTATTAGGCATGGCATTGATAATTTAATTTAATTTTAATTATAATTATAATTATAGGTATTTTCCTACAAGGAAATATTTGGTATTATCAGTACTGCTTCCGGTTTAAATTTATAAAATCTTAAAACACTTTTTAACGAAATGTCCAGTAGCCGTTATCACACTATACAATACTGATGACAGTTTCCTTCCTAACCTTTTGTTTGCAGTAGCGTGGAATGTCAATCTTTTGATTATATCATTATTTTCTCTTCTAGTTATATGTGCTATTCATTTCAGTTCTGCTGCTCTTGGTAGTCCTCAAGTGATGTGACTTATTTGTGGTTAATGCAAAACTCTCCAAGCCGAGTGTGTTCTCTAAGTGACTGGTGAATTCATGAAAAATAAATACGAAAATAATCGCCTATCTCTCGCGATGGTTTAGGGGTTAGGATCTCCGAATGATACCAAATCGTTTGGGTTTTGGTCCTAGCTTGAAGCGATCGAATATCTAGCCACACCGATGAGCTGTGATGACGGTATATATATATATATATATATATATATATATATATATATATATATATATATATATATATATATATATATATATATATATATAATTTTAAAAACAAGGAATGTATTGATTTTAATTTTAAAAGTCTCTGAGGCCCTTTCAACCAACATCTCATCAGGAGGCAATCGTTGGATAATTAATGAACGAAAAGAATAGTAGCGACAATAAAGAGCAAAAATTACTATTCTTTTCGTTAATTAATTATCCAACGATTGCCTCCTGACGAGATGTTGGTTGAAAGGGCCTTAGAGACTTTTAAAATTAAAATCAATACATTCCTTGTTTTTAAAATTATATATAAATTTTGTACCTCTAAACATTCGTTTATATATATATATATATATATATATATATATATATATATATATATATATATATATATATATATATAATATTATGGAGGCAAGGTGGAGTAGTGCATATCGGACTCGGAGATCCCAGTTTGAATTCAAATCGAATCCATTAAATTTACTTACGTCCAAAGACCCTTGGGAAAGTTTTGAATCCTCTTCTCCCCCCCAGCTATGGGTAAATAGCAGGACAAACTAGATTCTATAGCCTTGGATGGCAACTGGTGCTAGGCGATGGAAACTCTGAATTCAAAACCTTTGGAGATTTATTTGGGGACCTTGCGGCAGACGGTCCACCAGGTCTCTATATCGGCTCTTTAAAAAGTGTGGGTGACTCTGCACAAAGTCTTTACCACTATAATCAAATCAAATGTGCAGGTCTCTGGCTGTTGGTTCCTAGGAATTGAGATGATTGATCCTCGAAAAAAAAAAAACGAGAGAGTCCAGCATGGTAATATTAGCTGTTTTCTTACCAGCAACTAGTACTGATTTTAATTAAAATTTAGAAAATATTTAAAACAGTTTCCATTAGCTGTTACCACTCTTGCTAATATTGTTGTGAAATGTGCAGTGAAGAAAAAAAAATGAGGTTTTCTACCCTGACACCCCATGAGCGGATACTGTTCTATCTCATCACGGCTTATTACTTTCACCTGGCACCAAACTATTATTAACTTTTTCGATCAATTCAAAACTTTTTAACGTGTAATATTTTCTACGCTTGAAAACAGATCCAAGAGTTTGCCGAAAAAAAATCCCCATTAAAACGTGTGGAATTTTACCGAAAAGAAATCGATGAGATGCAAACAACGATGTTTCTGTAATTGGATGAAATATTAGAGTACATTGTTTTTTTGTTTTTTTTCGTAATCTCATCAGAATCCATCTTTCACATTTATAAATCTACAATTCGCCCGTGCATTAAATATTGCTGTCATATCTTGTCTGGTGGCCCTGACATATATATATATATATATATATATATATATATATATATATATGCATGTTTCATTAAAAACGACAGACAAGGTATTACGGTTAAGCTTTTTATTTAATTTTTCTTGTGTTCTAACAAGAGCTTTCTTTTCTCCCCAAAGCAAGTAATAACGATAGCGAACACACAGCCAAAAATCACATACATATTTATTACAAAAACCAAATGCATATTGATTACAAACAGAGACGAATCTTCTCTAAGGCATATTATAAAGAAATATACTTCTCCAATTGATCTGAAAAAAAAATCAAATAATTATCTATTATAAAAAATTTAAGACAGCCAACCTTATCCTCAAAAATAACAAAACATCAACTAATCAAAATTACAAAGAATGAACATTATCTATGAGTTCAAATGCCCCTTAAGGAACTGTATTCCTGATCAAACCGGACTCATAAATAATTACATCGTTTACACAACCACATGCTTATCCAGACGTCTTACGTTACACCTATCTGACCACAGCTCCAATAGAACCCATTTAAACACACACACACATTCACGCGACTCCATTAGGAACATACTAGTAGAAAACACAAATATATTAACTGCATCCACCTGTAAAAGAAGGACTAAAAATAATGGAAGCTTTAATAATAAAAAAGAAAGCCAACTCCTAACAATATTAACTACGAACAAAGCCACAATGTGCTAACCGTATTCGGAAATTAAAAACATCCCTCCGACACACTAAAACAAACAAACTCACTCAATCAAGCTGAAAAATCGAATCATCCTTGATAATGGCTAAAGGTATAGCCGAAAGCGCTCGGAAATATAAAACATTTGGACAGTTCTTACACACCCTTTGTTCACAAAAAAAAGCTCTTGTTAGAACACAAGAAAAATTAAATAAAAAGCTTAAGCGTAGTACCTTGTTTGTCGTTTTTAATGAAACATGCATAAAGGAAGGATTGATGCCTAAATATACAACTATATATATATATATATATATATATATATATATATATATATATATCAAGATACTCGACAAAATC
This sequence comes from Acanthosepion lycidas, assembly GCA_963932145.1. Lineage (NCBI taxonomy): Eukaryota > Metazoa > Mollusca > Cephalopoda > Sepiida > Sepiidae > Acanthosepion > Acanthosepion lycidas. Next base: position 54,808,378 of record OZ010597.1, on the reverse strand, counting down.
CGAAAAAGCCAGGTAATATTATCAGTCCTGATCTGGCATCTCGACATCATTACACGTTTCCGCTTCCCTTACGTAGTTTCCCTCAGCCTTTTCTATGAATATTTTCATGCTAATTGTTCTAATGACCTCTCATCCTTGATACTTCGACCGCGTGAAATTAAGCCTACTACTATATTGGAAAATAAGTGTTATCATTTTACTGTTGACATAGCTAGATGTAACACTCTAGGAGGTTCTTGTTGATTTGTTTGGGATTTTGTTTACCGGCATATGGTTTATTTAAAGCTGAAAACTAAATATTTTGTATATAATTTTATACTTTCAAAGTAAAATGAACGTTTTTTTTTTAATATATAGTTTGTAAAATGGGCTGCCGATAATACTAATACAAAAATATATTAACGTTAATTTTACTATAAAGATGTATTGTAATTTTTTTTTGTTGGAGATGTCACTATTTGGCCATAGCTGGAAACCTAGCAGGTGCTACCACACCGGGATATGGCGGATCTGCTAACACTAGCAGTTATGACGTGGTTCCAGGTTTCTTAAAACCTCCAATCTTCCTATCAGAGGCCTTGCTGCCGGATGTAGTTCATCGTCTCCGGTTTTTTTGCTTTCTTGATTCCCAGCTACCTACTTTCTTAAAATTTTAAATGTAACGTCAATCACCATTATCTGTCTACCTGAAAACTGTTTTTTTTTTTTAATTATTGTCCTTTCTCATCACTAAAGGTTTTCATACTGTTTATACTACCACTAACTCATTGTCTCTTAGTGGCATTGTCGCCTTGCTTGGTGCAAAATAATTATAAAATAAAATTGTTAAAAAAATACTTGACTCACCCTTACTATGAATTATTAGGCTAGCTCTTCACGCGCGTATTATAATTAAAAATTGAAATATAGAATATTAAAAAAAAAAAAAAAAAAAAAGCGTAATTGCCGTGGCTACTGATGTTTCCGCATGGAAACAGCGATCTTCAGGCCGGGCAAATGTATTTTTACTTGAAATTACGCCCGGTATATTCACATTTAAATGCTATGGAATCCGAATATAAAACTGAATGTAATGGAGTAAATTATTTTTTTAAATTTTTAAAATTTTAAATTTTAAATTTTTTATTTTTTTATTTTTTTAAAATTTGCTGATCATTACATAAAGAATTGCTCGCAAGTTTGATATTCTCAAATCCCAACCAGCTATTGAATAAAATGTCAAAGATTCTATCAGGATGTTTACACCCCCACCAACCTCCAAATCTATTAGCTAATATGTCATCAGAACAAACAAATTTCACGTTCGGGAACATTAAAATTTGTTCGTAATATTTAAATGCAAATGTTTCGGGCGTCATTCAAAATGAAGAATCTACAGTTTTATTTGATTTAATTTCTTTGTTTTAAGGCACATCAACACTTTATGTGTCTATTTATTAATTAATTTAATTTTCTTGCGAGCCTTGAAGTAATAAAAGTATGATATATGTTATTCTGCTTTCACAATTGAATACATGGCAGATAATACTCAGCTTTTCGACATAGACATATTTGTGTAGACAAAATCATTAAAGACGGTGATATGTATATTTTATGTTGTAGTTTGTTCAAATTATATTTTATAATAAAGTTTGGTTTCTTTAAGAAATTATAGGATATTATATAGATTAGTGTCATGTAAAGCTTCTTTCGTGATGGTTGTTTGGTCGATTTTGTTTAGCGATATTTCAACTTCTATGGATTATTTAATGCCAAAATGCTGAATAGTAATGCATAACGCCACGGATTCAGGAATCGGAGAGCCGAGTTCGAATTCCAGTCAAATGTATAAATCCTCTACTTCCCGCGCAATTATGGATAAATAGTAGGACACAGTTGGTTCTATAGTCTTGGATGGAAACTGGTCTACCACAGAAAAAATGGCAACCTACTGCAGGAAAAATTTGCTTCATCAATCATGTATCAAAAGATACATGATCGCCGAAGCGTGTATCACGTAAGGTATATAACAGACTGAGATATCATATTAGATGGTAAATACAGCATTTTCATTTTAATATATATATATATATATATATATATATATATATATATATATATATATATATATATATATACTAGCAGCATGGCCCGGCGTTGCCCGTGCTTGAATAAAAAAATCCTACGACTTATACAGCATCACTTGACTTAAAATATTTTTCCATTCCTTGCCTTTAAAGGAGTGATCCTTTGCCGTGCTGATGTTGCTACATGCCTTGATTCTTACCTATCTCACATTGCGAATTTTTCTAAGCTTCATACTAAACATTAAATCTGTTACGAAAAAAGAACTAAACAAAATGAACACAAAACGATCAGCTTTAAAAAAACGAATCGTAACTAGAAAAAACGAATGAAAAAAGAATGTTAACAACAAATACTTTTTCAAACCAACCCAGTTCTGCGGAATCAGTATCAACGTTGAATTTAAGCAAGCGAATGAGCCAATTGGAGTAAATTGCCATGCAGATTAAAATTTTTCCTATTTGCTATCGATTTTTTTGCATGTTAGCATGCTAGGTAACATTCGTGTCAGTTAGCTGTTGGCTCACACGCTGGCCACTAGAATCTTCCTGCCTATTCGTGGAAGCCAGCTATTGACTCTCACCATGGCCAGTACAAAATGACCGCAAACTACATGAAAACGGCCGTAGAAGCATGAAGAAATCAATTATTTCCACTATTGATGGGAGTTGGGAAATGCAACATCGGTCTTGGCCTTTCCGCTAACTTGGAGCACGTGCATGTAAATTTTGGTGCAAATGCGTCGAAAATTCCGGCCGTGCATTCATTACACACACACCCATACATCCTACCTTTTATATATATATATATATATATATATATATATCTGTGTGTGTGAATGTGCGCGCGTGCGCGTGTACAGGGGCACCTCGGCGTAGTGTAATGGTTAGCAAGCTTGACCTAGCAACGACCTATATCAATATAGTCTTTCCACGTCATATCTGCAAAGAACCTGAGCCCGAGAAGGCGCAATGAATGACTTTCCTGGAAGTTCTATCATTCATCCGTACTGCTACAATATCTGGCTTGGTGTTTCTACTATATCTCAATATTCATGATAAACTCCAAATAAGTAATCGGTTGGTAAATAGCGGGACAGACCGGATTCTGTAGCGTTGAATGGCAGCTGGTCTACCGCAGAAAGAAATGGCAACCTACTGCGGGAAATAAAAATCTGTCTCGTCAGTCATATATCGAAAGATACATGATCGCCTCAGCGTGTATCACGCATCACACATAACTGAATGAATGCCGAAATGTAAGTATTTTGAACACAATTTGATGGGTTCAACTATATATCCAATGTATTGTTGTTTTTTTTACTATAAAAGGTATGGCTGGGCATTTCAGTATAAATATGTACTATTGGTCATTTAGTATATAAAAGTATATTGCTGGTATTTTTATACTTTGGCTTTGCTTTTGTTTTGGAGGTTCATTGGAGTTTCATTATTTCCCCTTAGCTTGGACCAATATGTTATACGATCTGGGTCAGAATGAACCTGGGGTACAGAAGAAATTATTAGGTGGTTCCACGCTTCTCAAAATTTCCAATTTCCCGATACGTTTATTACGGTTTATCAACCCTTTGCTTGTTATTTAAATCCAGAAATGTTTTCCAATTGTATGATTTTTAAAAAGAATATTTTATTGGATATAATAATGATTTAGTGATACAAACCATACTAATTAACCCATAGTTTGGGAAAGAAGAAGCAGATTCATATCGTATTTGCACGTGTGAATATAACAAACCCAACTGGAATTTGAACACAGCTCACCGATTAACAATTTCAAGCCATTATCGACTACACACACACAGACACACATACACAAACGCACACAAACACAAACACAGACACACATACATAAACACACACAGACACACACAAACACAAACACATACACACACACAGACACACAAACACATACACACACAGACACACACAAACACACACACACACAGACACAGACACACACACACACACAAACACACACAGACACACACAAACACAAACACATACACACACATACACACACAAACACACACAGACACACACAAACACACACACAGAGACACACACACACACAAACACACACACACACATACATAAGCTTACAGAACCTGATATTCCCAAATGGTTACCTATCTAGGTACTGACGATGTTTGGCGTTACTGATTTTTTGGTGACCGTACGGGAACCAATATTTCAACGTGATGCGGCCGTAAACAATTAATTAATACTCAAAAGCAATCTCTAAATTACTTAAAAAAGATCTTTGTCCCCATGGAAACCTATTCATGTTCTGTTCTGTTTTCTGATTGTTTAGTGACAAAAGAATTGTAGGGTAGTATAGGATTTTGAGAGTATATAAACTATCTTTGCAGATTCTTAGTAGTGGCTAACAAAGTAAAGACTGTACAAATCATTGGTAGTCTCTGTTCTCATTTATAGATATGAAACATGGACACCGTTGGCAGATACAGAGAGAAGGATCCAAGCGTTTGGCAACAAATGCTTCGGAAAACTCTTTGGCATTTAATATTGAGAACAAAAAACAAATGAGTTTGTGTGGAAAAGGGTTGAAAACTTTATGGGACACCCGGAACCTCTTGCTACTGTCAAACGTTGAAAAATGGTGTGGTTTGGACACATTACAAAGCACGATTTTTTTACTGCCGGATGTAGTTTATCGTCATACCCAGGACAAACATGATCTTCCAAAAGTCATCAAAGTATTTGAAAGTTCAATAACCTTTTGGTTCGTACACTTTTTCTTTAGCTTTCTTTCCTGTAAAATATAAAGGAAGCTTTCGAAATTAACACAATAGCCAAATGTTTCTACAAAACTCAGCGAGCATATCGTCGCCATTACAGCGTGAGAGATTCTCAAACTTTTTAGAGAAAAGGTTCAATAAGTGGCCGTCAACAAAGTGACAGATCATGTTCGGCTATTCGTTACGAAGGAATATTTGAGCGAGTAAGGAAGACTATCGAAGAAGATTCGAGTGCATCAGTGCGATATCGAAAATTTTGTGTCTCTCGGACATCACTCCAAACTACATTTTTAAATACGTCAGCCAGTTCCTGTACAACAATGTGGGGTAACAACTCATACGACTAGGGCCCAAAACCTGCTCCTCAGGGAAATTTTTAAGGGAAGAATAAATTCTAACAGTTGAAGCGTAACCTGACCACTACATCTCCCGTAACTGATAGACCCTCAGTTTTCCCTATGTAACTATTCCTTCTAATTTAATTAATTTTGTTCCTTTGCCGATATACCTTATCTGAAAATAATTCACACACACACGCACACGCGCACACACGCACACACACATATATATATATATATATATATATATATATATATATATATATATATATATATATATATGTATATATATATATATATGTACAGTCTGTTTCATGTACAGTCTGTTTCATGCTAGATGCAATCGTCAAGGCTGACGAATGCATCTAGCATGAAACAGACTCTAAGTGTTGACTCCTATGTTCAATTTATATTTACACACGCTCTATCTCTGATAGCACTTTATCCCACATCTTAAGACTATATTTCTTTATATTTGATATATATATATATATATATATATATATATATATATATATATATATGTCACCTCTCAGTGTTGACTTCAATGTTGATTTATATATATATATATATATATATATATAGATATATATATATAGATATATATATAGATATATATATATTATAATTATTTTTTAAAAACTATGAGTTCTCATGTTTCAAGAACAGAAGTTAAAATCTTCAATTTATAGAAATTAAATTAAATTAAATTAAAGCAACTAGGATTAAAACATCAAAAGTAAAATGAAAAATAATAAATAGAACAAGAACGTGTAGAACCTGGGATGACCCATGCCCTTTATGCTTACATGAAAAACTACACAATATTAAGTTTCTCAAAAATTAAAATTTATTAAATCAAAGACATGAGAAAAATTTTTCCCCGACACCAACAGATATTTGCCTTAAATAATTAGCTTTAAAAATGTTAAATTTTAAAGTTTATAAACAAGTTCAATTAATGCAATAGATTTAAAAACATAACACAATCATAAATTTAAAAAAAAAAAACTCCTTTAAGATGTCGTTAATAAGTTGTCGTTCAATATGACGTATTCATGTACAAACAACCCTTTTAGAAAAAATATCTTTATGTATACAAATACACATTTAACGGCGTAACAAAAGTGCCAAAAATTTTATATCGTTGATATAATCAAAACGATATGCGTTGAACGGATGTCAACATTCGTTTGGAAAAAGGCACTCCGACCCTACATTGACTTAACCTCATTTCTGAAGTAACTAATATGTTGATACAGTAGATATCAGTGAAAATGAATACCCTACCGACCCTTATTAAAACGATTACTTTTCTTCATATACATAGAAGATAATATTACGAATTTATATGCTTATAAAGCTCCGTAAATTTCAAAATTAGCTATTCCAAAATTCGTTTGAGGATGAAATATTAGCTTCTGTTTTTGAAACATGCGAACTTTTATTTAGCTATAGAATCATATTTAAAAAAAAAAATATAATATACGCTCTACTGTTGTATCGAGCACTGTTTAAAAAAAATACTAAAGTAATTTGGATTATTAACCTAACAGTTCTTTCCTATTCTACAATGTACTTAGTTACACACACACACACACACACACATACACATATATATATATATATATATATATATATATATATATATACATGGTGAAATTTTGCAAGAAATACAGGGAATTTTTAGCAACCAGTAGATATAAAATAAGACATAAAATAGCTATTTCATGTAGAGAATCGGTATTAATGCAAGCAGAAAGATTTTGTGCAACTGGACAAGTACGCTATGCTATGTTTGAATGACATAGTGGGCAACACGTGAAAGTGTTAGTGAATGGAAGGGAATCATTTTTGCTTAATTTGCGATTTTAGCCATCGATTACAGGCCTCATTAAATCATTGGTATCTAATCTAGTCGCTGATTGATTTTTTCACTTCGATTAACGTTTCTATTACTCTGGTTTGGGAAATTGACATTTCCTTGCAACAGGGCATGTTAGGAGGTCTATCTGCTATTTTGAAAGATAGATCATGTTTATGTTTGAATAAACAAATGAACTTGCAAGGCTACCTAACGTTGCTCGGTCTTCGATGACACTTTAACTGATTAATGATTGGCTCGGGAATACAGAGTTTGGAAATTAATATTTTATTCGAAGAAAAATGTAAAATGAACGATGGTTTGTTTAGCGGCATATCAACACTTCTATGGGTTACTTAATGCCAAATTTTAAATATTTTCTATGCAATATCTTTTTTTTTTTGGGATGATATATTTTTTTTAGTAAAACTCGTATTACTTATTCATCCATAGACGGAGAGGAGAGATGGATTCATGCCTTTCCCAAGCGTAAATGATTATAATAAACCTGACTGGAACAGGATCCTCAGATTTCCAATTCCAAACCAAGATCCATTACACCATCGCACATCCAAACTTACCGCACCTCATATTTCCAAGCGGTCACCCATCAAGATTCTGACCAGACTCGACGCTGCTTAACTTCGGTCAATGCACGTAATCTGGCAGAAAGCCGTTTCGCCCCGTCTGCAGTTCAATTCATAGCAAATAACGGTACTAGCTTCCATTTTGGTATAAAACTGGAATCTTCTTCCTATTATTCTTTTTATTCTTCTTCTTTCTCGTCTTCTTTTTTTTCTTCACCCTCTTTTTCTTTTTCTTCTTTTTTTCTTCCTCCTTTCTTCTTTATCTTCTTTTTGTTCTTTTTCTTTTTCATTTTCATCCTCTTTTTCTTTTCTTCTCTTTCTTCTTTTTTGTCCTTTTCTTCCTCTTTTCTTCTTCTACCGCTTTTTCTTTTTCTCCTTTTTCTTCCTCTTTGTCTTGTCTTCTTTTTTGTTGTTGTTCTTCTTCCTCTTTTTTCTTTTTCTTCTTTTTCTTCCTCCTTTTCTTTTTCTTCTTTCTTCTTTTTCTTCTTCTTCCTCTTTTTCTCTTCCTTTTCTTCCTCTTTTCCTTCCTCTTTTTCTTTTCTTTTTCTTCTTTATTCTTTTTTCTTTTTCTTCTTTTTTCTTCTCTTCTTTTTCCTCTTTTTCTTTTCTTCTTTATGTTCCTCTTCCTCTGTTTTTTCTTTTTCTTCCTCTTTTTCTTTTCTTCTTTTTTGTTTTTGTTCTTTTTCTTCTTCTTCTTCTTCAAAGGAATAACATTGCATTGTTTTATACTATACTAAATATATATAAATATGGTGTGGCGAAATTTGATAATCTATTGGCTCATATACTTTTAACATTGTCTGCGAAGTTGTGTAAATTAAATTAATTCTAGGCACCATGTAAAAAAGGGGAAAAATGGGTCTCCTAACTGGAAGGCAGTCCTTATTATATTTTGACATATATAACCTAATAGATTTATTTCTAAAACACGATATATTAATATCTCTTACCCTGAAGTTCGGAAGAAAGTGCGCACTTATGACCATTAGATGTTGAAACACCTGTTCTCGTAAAATCAAAGAAGTTAAGCAATCTCGACCCTGGTCACTACCTAGATAGGTGACTGTGAATACCTAGGGTTGGGGTAAGGATGGATGTGCGAGTGGTGTAATGGATAGTCGACTTCATTACAATCACATATGGGCAAATACCCTTGGAAAAGGCGTGGATCCTCTTCCTCCATCTATGGGTTAATTAGTAGGACTTGTATCAGTAAAAAATTCTTGCAATCACAATATATATCATGGCTTCAAATAACCTGTAATAGGTTAGTAATCCGTAAAAATAAGCAATCGCCAACATTCTTTCTAGCTGAAGCGCCCGTCTTCCGATCTTTTCTTGGAAAAATAATTTAAAATTAATTCAAATAAAAAAGTTATTTTATTTATGGTAACTTGACTCTTTATAATGAACATACTGGCTTTACTTCGTTCGATATTGTGCTGAAAAATTTTCTGAAAAACATCGCTTTTATCACAGACGCTAGGGATTCACTGCCTTTTGGTTCAGAGAGTTTCGAATAATTTTATTTCCCCAGTACTTCTCATTCCTCTTTTTCTTTTCTTCTTTATCTTCTTTTTTGTTCTTCTTCCTCTTTTTTCTGTTTCTTCTTTTTTCTTCCTCTTTTTCTTTTCTTCTTCGCCTTCTTTTTTATGTTTTTATTCCTCCTCCTATCTTTTTTTTTTGCCCTCTCCCAGAGACGTCCCTACAAAGCGAAGAGCCAAGAGAGGCGTAGGCAATTTTTGCAGGGTATTTCTCGTTAAACTCACTTTAAATCTCGATCATGTGTCACATTCAGTAGCGACTACGTCGCACGAAAAAATACCATCGGCCTTTTGACTGGGATCAAATTGTAGTATCGGCCCTCGTGTGGATAGAGTACATATCATTTCTCAGTTGTGTCGCTGTCTTCAGACATAGCCCGACTCATTTTTTTCTTTGGCCCGGGTACACGAGCTCAGGGTCGCCACATTATATTGTCGTGGTGACAAATACTGCCAGCGTGGGGCGGCTGGAAAGCACAATCACTTCTAGGCTAAGATCAAACTGTATTACGGGTTTTTATCAGATTAATCTGATTGACACTCGCCAGTTCTATATTACCTTCTTTCTTCCTTTCTTTCATTTTCTCACTGAATCCAAAGTTTTTCTCCCCTTGATGACACGCATTCAAAATGGAAGAGTCCGTTATTTATGAGGTATCAGCACAGCGTAACGGTCGAGCGAACTAACAATGGAAGGAACAAACCCAATGATTATAAGATACCTTTCCCAATGGTATTTACTTTACCTAACTTTGGTAATTGACCTATAAACAGTGTTTCGATGCGATATGGCCGTAAGCTGTTTCTTGTCAACTTCAAAAATTTAAATGCTTCTGTCATTTTGAAACCTGCTTATTTTATTGTCTTTTCTCCTAACTAAAGTTTTTTGGTTTTCTATCACTCTCGGTAAACTCTTGCGAATTTTTTTTTTCAGCTTATCAACTTTTTCCAGGTTATTGAAACCAGAAAATATTTTATGGGGATAATAATGATAAATATCCTATTAATGAACCCATAGCGGTGAGGGGAGAGAACAAGTTGTGTCATGCCTTTCTCAATGGTAAATGCGCTTAACCGAGTTAGATTAGAATTGGAACTCGGTTCTCCGATTTCTAATATCGAGCCGTTAGCCATTACACCACTCGCACACCCAAGCTTATAACGCCTGGTACTTCCAAGCGGTTACCCATATAGTTATTGACCAATTTAGACGTTGCTTAACTTCGCTGATCGTAAGTGAACTGGTGTTTCAACACGATATGACCGTAACCTATAAACTAAGATCTTAAAAAAAATTTGATGTATGATAAATCGCCATCTTTTTTTTTTCTCCTGAAATCTGTTCTTTTTATAATCATTTCATCAAACGAATTTTTTTCCTCATTTTTTTTTTTTTTGACTCTCAGGAACCTATTGCCTCTTAGATGTTTCATCGGCTTGCTTGACGTGTAATGATTTAAAAAGATGTATTTCTAACTTGATCGATTTAACCACTACTAATCGTCTGTATTTGAGGGATAAAATATGTTACATATTGTTCACAACTTTCTTATTAGATTACCCATTTATATTGAAGTTTGAGCGTAATTATTTTCAGCCTGGTCCTGTAAACTGACGAAGCTATCAGATAAATATAATACGGACGTTTATAATGCCATGAATAAAATTGAAATGCTGCATATATTGCCCGAAGGTGTTAAAGATTTTCCGACATGCTTCGCTTTGCGATCCGAAAATTGGGTTGAATTTTGCAAAGCGAGAGGCCAGAAAATTTAACATACAATTCTGTTTCTTTGTAATTCCTATTGACGTGTCTGTAAACAGTCAACCCCAAATTGCAGATGTAAGAATAGATTATGTCCTTTCCTGAATAATGCCTATTTTCCAACTCTAATATAGCATATATAAAACATGAGAGAGAGCGACACAAATAGATTTGTAAACATGAAAAGAACGAAAGAATATTACCTATATTTATTTTATCATTATGAAGAGCAAATGGAGAGAAACGCCCGGTAAATAATAGGACGGTTTGAACCCGATTTCGGGCTAAAATATCTGTCATTGGGAATGCCAATGGCATTTTGAAGGAAACTAAACGACATACGACTTCTTTTTCTTCTTCTTCTTCTTCTTCTTCTTCTTCTTCTTCTTCGTTTACTTCTACGTTTTTGCAGGCATTATCTTTCCTTTACGACATTATTATTATTCTTGTTCTTCTTCGTCTTCTTCTTGTTGTTGTTGTTGTTGTTCTTCTTCTTCTTTTGCTCTCATTCTTATTTATCTCTCATCATTTTTTTAATTTCTGTCTGCATTCATTACCGTCTTCAGATTGTTCCATTTCTCAGATTTCTTCTTCTTCTTCGTTTACTTCTACGTTTTTGCAGGCCTTATCTTTCCTTCACGACATTAGTATTCTTGTTCTTGTTCTTCGTCTTCTTCTTGTTTTTGATTCATTTTTTTTCTTTTAACTTCTTCTCATTCTTACACTTACTTTCCTTTTTCTCCTCTTCTCTTAATCTCTTTTTTTGTGCTTTTTAATTTTTCTTCTTGGTTTTTTCATTCTTCTCCTTCTTTTTGCTTTTCTTCTTTTTGGTTCTTTTTTTTTTTTTCGTTTCTTTTAGCGACTCATTCTTTGCTTCTTTCCTTTTTCTTCTTGTCGTTGCTTTATTTTCTTTCTTTCTTTCTTTATTTTTTCTTCCTCAGGTTTATTCCTCATTTTTTGGCTTTTTCTTATTTTTATTTTGTTTCTTATTCATTTAAATTACTTCTTAATTTTAGCCTCCTTTTTGCTTCTTCTCTTCGCTTTTACTTTTTCTCATTATTTTTTTGATTCTTTTTCGTTTTTTTTTTTTTGCATTTTCTTTTTTGCTTCTTGTTCTTTTCCCTTTTCTTCTTTTTGCATCTTATGCTTATTCTGCTTTGTGTTCATTTTTTCTTTTCTCTTCCTTTTCTGCAATTCTTAATATTGCTTCTTCTTCTTCTTCTTCTTCTTCTTCTTCTTCTTCTTCTTCTTCTTTGTTTCTTCTCTTTTCTCTTCTTTCTTTTTGTTTTTTCCAAAGTTTTCTCTTCTTTGTTTCTCCTTGTCTTTGTTTCTCCGCCCTCTTTCTTCCTCTCTCCTTCCCCTCTCACTTCCTCGCTCTCTCCTTTTCTTTCTTTCTCTCTCTCTCTTTCTCTTTCGTTTCCTGTTTTTCCACTGCTTTTCCCTCTGGCGTTTATGACCGAAAGAAAAATCGATATTTAGCGTGACCCGAGCGCGACATTTGCGGACAGAAATAGCCGCTAGAGATATGTCAAATGTTCATTGCATGAGACGGCTGTCGGGGGCCATTTTGAAAACTAATATTTGCGGAAAAGATACAAAAAAGAATAAGCTGAATACAAATGTGTTAGGGGGTAAAAAAATTGAACAAAGAAATATATGCAGTTGTGCTCTGCGCGAATAAGGGTGGAGACCCAAGACATGCTAAAAACAAACAATTAAAGCATAAAGAGTAATTGTTGTGTTTTTTCTTGTTATATTTTTAGGTAAAAAATACGGTTCAGCCATATTTCTCTGGATGCCTTTGCTTGTACGGTTGTGAAATTTGTATGTCTAAAAAGTAATTTAGTGCTTGGAGTTTCGGTTCTATTATCCCATCTTTTATAATATGCGTTATAATCCATTCTAATTTTTAATCCGTATATCATAGTAATCTCGGCCGTGAACCATGCTTGTTGTTAATGAATGTTAATTGCATTCATCAAAGAAAAATGAGAATAATTTTTCATATCAACGTCTACGCGAAAAGAGCATTTGAACTGAAGAGGAGTGACTAGCAGAAATACAGAAGACTTATCGGAATAAGAACGTAGATAAATTTAAAAATTAGAAAATACAGAGAAAGAATGAAATCAAGTATAGCTGAACATGTGTTTACATCTCATAATAATCTCTAAAGAAAAAAAAGAGAAAACAATGAACATATATCGGCATTGATTGGTTGGTTTATATTTTACGGCTTATATACCATTTGCAGTTTATTTAAAGCCAGGAAATATTTTTATATTCTACGAAGATGATAGTGATTTACTGATAAAAGTCATAATAATAAACCCATATGTGGGGAGACGGAGAAAAAAGTGGATCCCTCCCTTTCCCATGCGTATTTTCGCGTAAGGGAATATAATGAACCTGACTGGAATTGGAACTCGACTCTCCGATTTCCAATTACAAGCCTTATCGATGACACCACCCGCATATCCGCGCTTACAGCACCCGGTATTCTTAAGTGCTGAACCATCTCGGTACAGTTGTTGCCTATACGTTGGTTTTGACGTTGAGCTTAATGTTGCTTAACTTAGGTGATCATAAGAGGACAGGTGTATCAACGTGTAGTCCTATGTTGATTCCTTAACACTGAGATGTGTGAAAACGTTAATCCAACATCAATCGTTGCCGGCTGTCTTTCTGGATCCAGTTTTTTATTGTCCTTTCTCCTCACTAAATTTTTCTCATGTTTTTTTTTTGTTTTGTTTTGTTTTTTTTACTGTCACTAATATTTGTGCAGAAATGGCGTGGCCTACACAAGAAAGACAAAGAAAGAATTATTGGAATAAGAATTTGAAAAAGTTGAAACATTAGAAAATATAAACAAATATAAACGTGCGACATGAACAACATAGGGCTGAACCTCGGTTTACGAATTTAATTCGTTCGCAACCCAAAATGTTCGTATACCGAATGTATTTTCCCTATAGAAATCGATGTAAAAAGGATTAATCCGTTCCTGGACCCCAGGTTATTGCTTATTCAAACGTTTACAACAGTGCGTTGTATACATATTCATATACAAGCCCCCCAAATAAATCTAACACACACATACACACACACACACACACACATACATACATACATATATACACACATATACACACATACACACAAGGCAAAATAATAAACAGATGAAATATGTATGCCTATATTTCTGATATGAGTTAACTATTGATACAGTTCAGGCTCATCTTTATTGCCATATTCGCGATGTTTTCGGCCGATGAATGCTCCGACCGTCAAGTGGTATACGGTGAACCGTTTATTTAGCTTACGGGAGTACATTATTCTAATTCCACGTGCCTTGTGATCGTAGTATCAGTGAATTCCCTTCAGTAACTCAACTATCCAAGTTTCTGTTCCTTCTGCTGTGGTCAGAAGTTGAACTCTCAATTCTTTGGGTTAAATTACTTTTTAGATTACTCAACCGACGCTTTTATCCACTGGACGATACATGTGTACTTTGATGCTGGGATTTTCGAAAACTGCATAAAATTCAAACGTTAATGAGTGCTTACGGGGAAACACCGGTTTGAGTAATATCACTGAAATTAAGCAACGCCGAGCCCGTTCAGTACCTACATGAGTGACCGATTGGGAGTACCAGGTGATTGTAAGCTTGGATGTGCGAGTGGTGTAAAGGATAACGAATCAGAATTGATAATCGGATGGCCAACATCCAATTCACTTTGGGTTTGTTATATCAACTTAGGTTAAAATACCCTTTGGAAATATGAGCATCCAACCTTTCTCCCCGGAGCTATGGATTAAATAATAAGACTTCAAAAATATAATTCTTACAAGCTTAAATATTTTCTAGCTTTAAATAACCTGCATAGGATTGATAAGACAGAGAAAATTGACGAATCAATCAAAATGTCATGTTATTGGTCAAATTAACCGTTTCCTCGTGTGAATATATTCGTCATTCATTGACCAGGTAGCCGGTGGTACCGCTGTTTTATGTCTGCAAAATCGTTCTTTTAAAACAAGTTGTCAGTAAAATACGTTCTTCAAATTAAATATCAGTTATTTCTCTTTTAAGTAGTGTTTTGTTCGAAGTAGTGTCTTATGTTTTCTTCGAGTTACATGTGATATACATTTTTGATGTGGTTCTTTCATTTGGTACAGTTCTTTGTGATTCTCTAGTGCAAGTCTACGCGGTTCAAAGAACGATGGTCCTTATAAACATCTGCTGGGTTCATTTACTGTAATCTCTTTTTAATCATTGATCTGAAAAAATATCGTTGTATGAAAATGAGAGTTTCATGAAATATCTCGAAAAATGATATATATATATATATACGTTGGGTTTGACATTGAGCTTAATGTTGCTTAACTTATGTGATCATAAGAGGCGATCATATATGAGGAATAAAAAATATGGGATCATATTAAACATAAGATACAATAATATCCACGTTTAAAATGTAAGGTACCTTTCGACCGACACATTTTCAAACACAATCGTCGGTAATCTGAATCGGAGTACTAACAAGAAAAATTTTTTTTTTTTATTAATACCGTAATAAAACAGGATAGTAGGGGGGGGGAAAACATTGTTTTACCTCAAATCATGTAACCGTTTTGGCAGTACTAGAAATCTTTATGTATATATATATATATATATATATTAGCAAAACGTTATGTTGACGCCGACTTCAAGTTATCCCATGTTTGGCACTTTCTAATACATTTCCCTCCTCTGGTGCCGACAACGAGTTTATTCGTCGTTATACTTTTAGGTTTGGTTTGCTTTGTTTTACGACATATCAGACTCAATGGATTATTTAATACCGACATTTTTTTATTGCTGGTAATACATTTTTTTCAAAAAATGTATTGCTCGTAATAATATTTTACAAAAAATATTTCTGATATTAAAACCTATTTTTACACTTTCATAGTGATTTGACCTCAGTTTAGGGGTAACTAATAAAAACTGGTAATAATTATTTAATTATTTTTTAATTATTTATTATTAGCTTCAATATTATTCTTTGATTATTTTATTAACTAATAACTAGTAATAATTATTTAGAAAAATGAATTGCTCGTAATAATGTAATGATGATTTTTTTTTTTTCTCTTTAAAATTCTTTGCTAGTAATATTTTTTACAAAAATGTATTGCTGGTATTTTTACACTTTCATAATACCAACCAATTTTTACACTTTCATAATACTTTGACCCCAATTTGGGGGTAAATTATTTGCCCATAGCTGGGAACCTAACAGGTGCTACAATCCCGGGTTAGGGTGAACCTAGGAACACCAGCAATTAAGAGGTGGTTCCATGCTCCACAAAACCGCCTGACCAGATGCCTTGCTGTTGGACATAGTTTATCGTCTTACCCAGGATGCGGATGTAGTTTATCGTCTTACCCAGGATGCGGATGTAGTTTATCGTCTTACCCAGGATGCGGATGTAGTTTATCGTCATACCCAGGACGGTATAATTTTAGTGTGGAAGCAATATTTCGACTTCAGTTGAAACTATAAATGAACTCATGAGAGTTTTTTTTGCCTAAGTTGTCTATTATAAGTTTGCTGTTTGAAGTCAGATTTCGTAATTGAATTCCGGAAGTCAACGTGTTAAACTGAAAGCAAAATAAAATTTATTTATTTATATTCCAAATTACCACCATTATGTTTCGTTAAACATCTATATATTCTATTGGAATCAATTTTATCAAAATGTTGTAACAACTATTTATAGATTCTAAGAACATTTTCGATTAACTTTTAATCGTAAACTGTAACTTCTGTTTTAGATGAACAACGATGATCTCTCAGCGCCTCTTTCACATTTCATAGAGACCAGATGACTGATGGAACCAAAGAGAGGCTTTCAGGAGTCTGTTCAACAATTCTGAATTCTCGACTTCTCACAGTTGATTTATTGCCAGGGGTCATTTGTTGCTCGTAATTGAAAAGAACTTCTCCCCACAAAACACCTATATATTTTGATTGAACGCTCACATGTTTCCTTTCTTTTATTTATTACGTAAATTTAGTTTTGACCCCAAAATCACCTGCTAAAAATTATCCCACGCTAGAGCAAATGATGTCTTGCTAATTTTAACATCTCCAAAAATAAAATTCTCTCCATTAATCGTCGGAGAGAACCATTTCTGACTTCCATCAAAATGGCTGATGCTATCCTTCAGGAAATTACTTTTTGCGCCTTTTCAGGCAAATGTTCTTCGCTGGCATGAAGTGGAAAGGCTATATTGAATCCATTGTTAGGTCGGCTTCTAAGAATGTCGGTTCATTGTGCAGGGCAAGACACTTTTTCTCTCCAGAATCTATCTTGCATATCTGTATGTCTACTATTTATCCATATTTATAATATTGTTGCCATTAATGTTCCGTGCTCTTGCTACTTACCTGGAGACTCTTGATAAGATCCAAAGAATAATATGCAATAATATTTGTCTTGACGTGTTGGCTCAGCTTCAGTCACTTGCCTACCGCTGTAACCTTGCCCCTCTATACCTTTTTTAAAAATACTTTCATGGTAATTGTTCGGTGAGTTCTTCACTATGGTACCTAGACTGTATGAAATTAAGCTCAGTACTAGATTGGCGTCTAGATCTCATCAATATACAGTTGAGCTAGTTAGATGTAACCGTAACGTCTATGCTAACAGTTTCTTTAATCGCACTTTCTGCATGTGGAAATCACTTCCGGCTCCATGCTTTCTATCCAACTTTAATCTGCAAGTCCTCCTGATGACTCTTTTCTCAGCTCATTATTAAGGTTTCTGTTCTTAATTCCTCCACATTGCATTGGTTGGGTTGACTCCGATTGAAAAATATATATGTGTATGTATGTGCACACGTATATATCTATATACGTATATGCATGTAACTGTTTTAGCGAAACAAGCTTGCTAAACGTTACACCACGCCGAGGTGCCCCAAAGTGATTTTCCAAACGTAGCTTAGATGTGGCACAAGACCGAATGCATAGGGCACCCAGTGTAGATCGAACTCACTACTCAGTCGTAATCGTTATAGCAAGACAAGCTTGCAAACCACTACAACGCCTCGGGGTGTCCTATACATGTATGTGTGTGTGTTTAGGTAAATTATATGGGTACAAATTCAAACAATGATAAATAAAAATGTAATTATAAACATAACCTTCTACAATTAACAACCTAATATACTTAACATACCACCAAATCAAATAAGACATTTAAAATATCGCCAAGGGAAGACATATTTTAAACAAATCTTTGCATTATTATTTAAGCATTATGATTAATTAAATAATTAATCTTACATAAGCATGTAAAAAAATTAAATATAATTTTCCAAACTCAAGAAAAGACTGGAATGTTGAAAAATAACAACAGTGGAAGGGAAATAGCAACAACTGAAAGGAAAGAGGAAAAAGATAGAAAAGGTTTAGAATTGAGTGTAAATTGAAAAAAAAACGTTGAAAAGTAAAAATAATCGCAACATTCTACCCGTACGCATTCAAACAGAGGGGCCCAGGGGCACACAGGTGCGAACAGAGACACACACACATACACTATAAAAAAAAACAAAAAAACTTGATAAGTGCATATAAAAAAGAAGAATTGGGAAGTATAAGCTGTCAATACCTGATGCCTACTGACGAGTGGACGGACGGATCTACGAAATTCTTAAGTCGGCATGATGAAAGAAACGTCAATCCGCTAAGTGAGAAAACTTGTATTAATTTTATTAATACCGTCCCTCTGATATCTAACATTTTATTGCAAAGACTACTTGCCATAAATGTCTTTTATCTCAGTATCCATGTGATTGAGAGCATCTTTGATACCGCTATATATTTTTTTTCTATGTGCCGTGTTCCTTCAGGATGTCGATCATAGCTCTGCACTATTTCTTGTCTTTGTACCTAGGTCTGCTGCTCGGAAAGTTAGTTCACTTTCTCGTGCTAGATAATATTTTTCTGACCAGAATCTATCTTACACATTTATAAAACTACCATATGTTTTGAATATTGCTCTCACAGCTGGTCTAATGATTCTGTTATGCATTTAAAGATTCTACATAAAATTATAAGCTATTGGTTTGATCTGGCATCTCGGCTTCAGTCCCTTTCCCTATGTCTTTTTTAATAGGTGCTTTCATATTTTTATTCTGGTACGCTTTATTCCTTGATATCTAAACGTTTTAAAATTTAAACGCAGTATCATATTGGCATTGAGGTCTCATCATTTTAGAATTGAAATGGCTCGATGTAACCGAACATTGTCTGCTAAAAATTTCTTCTCTTAAACTTTTCGAATGCAGATATCACTTCCTGTTTCTTAATGTGATTACTATTGATGGCACAATAGCATAGATAAGGAAGTTAACGGCGGTGAAAATAAACTATTTTGTAATGAATATATGCTCATTAATACAGGTTAAATATTTATTTTTGATTGTCTAATATGATTGTTTTGTTCTCCATTTTCTTTGAAACTTCATCGTTGCTTACATGTCCCGTCCATAGTAATCTCAACACCCTACTGTAGAACAACATTTCTCTTGTTTCACATCATTCCCTCATCTGTGAGGTGATAGTTCATCATTCACCTGAGGACTAATATTACGGATTAATATCAAGACGTGATAGTTGATATTTCTAAGGAACATAATAAGGAAAAAGGGATTTGAAACGTTAATACTCACATGGAAGATTAAATACAGCGGAAAACAACACATAAAGCACCAGTGGCGGCTGAATAAATAGATGAGGGATCAAAGTTTAGGAGAGATAATAAAAAGAAAAATGTTATTAAGAGCTACACAGGACAGGGAATTGTAAAGAGACATAATCGAAAACGTCCTGAAAGAGGTGGATGAGAAGGAGGAGGAGGGGGATAAAAAGAAGAAGAAAATGACGAAGAAACTGAAAATGAAGAAGAAGAAGAAGAAGACTAAACTGAAGAAGTAACAACGGAAAAACTGACGAAGAACTGATGAAACTGAAGAAGAGGCAGAAGAAGAAAAAGAAAAAGAAAAACAACAACAACAAGAAGAAACTGAAGAAGAAGTAGAATAAAGAAAAAGAAGAAGGAAAAGAAGTAACTGAGGAAGAAGTAGAAGAGGAAGAGAAGAAGAAGAAACTGAAGAAGTAGAAGTAGAAACTGAAGAATCTGGAGAAGATACTGAAGAAAATGAAAAATGAAAAATTGAAGAAGAAGAAAAAATTGAAGAAGAAGAAGTAGAATAAAGAAAAAGAAGAAGAAGAAGAAGGGAAAAGTAACTGAAGAAGAAGAAGAAGAAGAAGAAGAAGAAGAAGAAGAAGAAGAAACTAAAGAAGTAGAAGTAGAAACTGACGTAGAAACTGAAAAAGAAGAAGAAAAGAAGAAGAAGAAGAAGAAGAAGAAGAAACTGAAGAAGTAGCAATTGTAAAACTGATGAAGAACTGAAGAAAAAGCAGGAGAAGAACAAAACAAGAAAACGAAGAACAAGAAGAAGAAACTGAAGAAACTGACGAAGAAACTGAAGAAGAAGAATAAAGTAAAGAAGAAGAAGAAGAAGAAAGTTAAGAAGTAGAAGTAGAAACTGAAGAAGAAGAAGAAGAAGAAGTAACTGAAGAAGAACCTGGAGAAGAAGAAGAAGAAGAAGAAGAAGAAGAAACTGAAGAAGAACCTGAAGAAGAACCTGGAGAAGAAGAAGAAGAAGAAGAAGAAGAAGAAGAACCTGAAGGAAAGGAAAAAGAAGAATACGAAGAAAGTGAAGAAGTAAAAGAAGTAGAAACTGAAGAAAATGACGAAGAAACTGAAAAAAAACGAAGAAGAAGAAGAAGAAGAAGAAGAAGAAGAAGAAGAACAACAACAACAACAACAACAACAACAAACTGAAAAGAAAAACAGAAGAACAAGAAACTGAAAAAATTGCTTGGGTCCGTTAAATTACTAATTAATATGTTTAATAATTATTCACCTTCTCTTAGTTTGTGTAAACAATTTCGTAATGATAAAAGAGGCTGAATAAATACCAATAAAACAAAAGGGGAAATATTTCTGACAGATGTAACTGGAGAAGACAATGGTACGGAATTATTAGAAAAATGATGGTTTTGAATGTGATTCTAATTCTGAAAGTAATAAGGATGAAATGAAGTCAAATTTACCATGGCGAGTATGATGTCCATAGCAATAACGCATGGCTACAATATGGAAATGATTAAATGTCGTGATATTGGAGATAAGTAACTATCATTATTCCATGGCTTTATATTCAGAATTGAATACACACAGAACTAGGAAAGTAATTTTGTTTTTCCGCCCGCCAACTTAAGACGAATATAACACAAAGCTGAATTTGCGTTCGATGCGGTGACTTACACGTGATAGCAAAAAAAATCGTTCAACCTTCCTTGCCACTTAACCATTTGAAGACACATCAGACGATAAGCAATGACACTATCTCCCCTACGAAATTATTACGACCATTTTCAGTTCGATTATAAAAATACTAGTTCGAATTTCAAAGTAATTTCTCGACTAATGTGGTTTCAGTTATTTGGTTCTTTATGATTGTGTAGCGCCAGTCCACCAGGTTCGAAAAAGTATGCTCCTCATTAAGACCTACAGAGTTCATCCAATCGAAGCCATTTTTAATCATTGATCTGGGAAAGTTTTATAGAGATGACTGTTTAATAAAATAATGAAATATCTCGGAAAATGAAAGAAATATATTTGCCATCTGAACGGATGTTGACGCCGACTACAAGTTATCTCGTATTTGGTGTTCTCTGATTAATTTCAATCTTCTGGTGCCAACAACGAGTTTAATCGTCGTTATACTTTTAGTGTAAAAGCAATATAGTTGAAGCTATAAATGAACTCATAAAATTGTTTTAAATATGACTAAAAACTTATGCGCATAGATTTTGTGACCTAATGTATCAAGGAATTCTCGTGATGTATTTATCACTAGCTAAAAAGTCGCTCTATCAGGCGGCATTTAAGCTATTATGTTGTTGCAAAGATAATGTCGTTTTCTCACATGTGTTACTATGTGAGAAAACGCCATTATTTTTGCAACAACCTAATAGCTCATGCACAGGGATCTTGTTGGGCCGTCGGCCTGTTCAGGACTTTGACGTTCCATAAGTCTTTGCATATTCTCAGCACTGGAAGCTTTTCTGGCCGCCGTTTCATCTGGGTTTTCATTTGCACGGTCCTTTCTTTGCCTCGCCGCAGCCTTGGCTCCTTTGATTGCAATCTGGTCATCTGTTGGCGCGGATTTCTTTTTGAGAGGCATTCTGCTGTCGGGTGCAATAGGCAACAAGAAAAACTCAAAATTGATCGCTGCATTTAAGTAATACATTAATATTTATGCTTATCTCTTTGAAGTTCAACGATAATTCACCTGACGCCACTTAATTTAAAGGCAGTTTGGTGTACGTAGGTCAATACTTTCCATACAAACAATTTTTTTTTTTTTGATGGGTGACATTACCTGGATATCGCAATTAAATTCGACTATTCCAAAGTTGTTATCGTACAAAAATTTCGTCGCGAAAATATCAGGTAAAAAATAGCTGAAAACAATCACATTAATGAAAATTTGGGAATCCAAAATTTCTGTTACATGAACTATTGAAATTTACAAAGTTGTCTCCCTTTAATTGAAAAAGCGTGACACAGTGACACACTGACATTCGCATTTATTATATAGATTTGCAAATCAGCGTAATTCTATCTTTACAAAGGTCATATTGAACACGAACAAGTAATAATATTCGCATATTTGCGCTAGAGTTGATCAATCTTAACCTCTTCAAATTAATTGTCAATCATTGTCTTTATTTCGAATCCACATAAACTCCTGTTCCTACAACTGTGTTTTTTATGGATTTCCCGCAACTCTTTCAATCATTTCACATACGGCATTCATCACTATCAATTTTAGGAATAACTCTCTATCTTGAGTGGATCTGGGCTTACGGATACATGACGTTGAAAAAGCGGTTCGGGTTTGATCACAGAAGTTTAACAAACGTCAGTAGCTAGACGAGCGACCGTTTGCTTAAACTATGTACTGTAAGCAAGTTTTGATGTGCGGGTGGTGAAATGAAGTTTTTGAATCGGTGATCCGAGTTTCAATTCCATTTGAGTTCGTTGTATTCACTGACGCGCAAATACCATTGGAAAACGTATGAATCTATCCCTTCTCCCTTCATATACAGGTTAAATAGTAAGACTTGTTTCACTAAACCATTACTATTTAAAAAAAAATAATCACAATCTAAAAATATTTTCTGGCTTTAAATAACCTTAAAGTGTTAATAAGGTGTAGAAAACGTATCAGTCAATTGAGTGGCTCTCGTGACTTCTATTATGTAAACTTCAAAAACAGAATATTGAAAATAATGCTTTGAATAATATGTTATTCCGGGTCAATTATTACTCTATCGAATTTTGTATCAAAAATTAATTTTCTAATAACGCGCTCTTTCAACAGAAGTTAACAAGAATGCATGAAATGCATAACTTTTGAAGTGACTTAAAAAAAATCTGCTTCAATAAGCCAAGAATATGAAACTAATCAAGCAAATATCTTAGGACTGACCTCAGGAACTTGAGACGCCATAATGTCAAAATTAGCAGAATATCAATATTCAAATTTACACTACAGATAAAATATTTGAGGAGAGACCGTATTTCTTTAAAAATAAACACCTTCAGATTCAGATTTTTTTTTTTAAGGAAAAAGATAAAATTTCAGTAACTAAAGTCTATATGCTTTTATTGTTCAGTCTTCCTTCAGGTTGCTCCTACTACCAAAATGTTCAAATTTGGATTCGTCTGTCTACAATATATTTTGCTATGAGTATTTTGTGTGAGAAACATTATATCTTCTTTTCACCATTAATCAAGTAGACTTTTTGAGATATTTTTTTAAGCATTTCACCCCAGGCAAGGCGGGAAGCCACTAGGACGCAAGGGGTTACAGAAAATTTAGAGCAAGATCAGATAAGAGTGATAGAAGAAAGGATGAGGAGGAGGGTAGTGGATAGATCGAGGCAACTGGATATGTCGATTGACATTACACTTGAATAGCTGGAGATTATAGCTCTCAGGGAAACTGGAATGGCTAGGGGTGCGAGACATGAAGCTATTGGAGTAGAAGAGACGGCTACATTTAGGAGTTTCGACAGTGAAGGGGTGAGAGCGGGATGCCAACCTCGTAGGGCGCTTGAACTCATGACGTCTGGGAACCAGCGAATGCAGCTCCTCGGAGCAATTTCCATGGACGTATTTGTAGAACAGACAGAAGGAGGCGACGGCGCGTCTGTGATAAAGTGACTGTAGACGAGATTTCAGGGCAGCGCCAACTACATTGCATATCCGCCTCTGGAGCCTTTTGAGATTTGGTTCAGTTCAAGGGAATCAAGAATAATGAACAATATCAATTCATTGTCTCTCGAGTCCTGTAATGAGTAAACTTCAAAAAAAAAAAAAAAGAATATTGAAAATAACGATTTGAATTTGTTATTTCGGATCAATTATCATTCCATCGTATTTTGCATCAAAAATTAATTTTCTAATAACGTACTCATTCGACAGAGGTTAGCACAAATGCATGAAACGGTTACAACCTTTGATATGACTTTAAAAAATCAGCTTGAATACGCCAAGCTGAATATGAAAACAAAACTAGCAAAAAGCTCAGAACTGTTCTCAGAAGCTTCAGACGTCATAATGTAAACATTAACAGAACACCAATATTCAAATCTGCACTACAAACAAAATATTTGAGGGGATACCATATTGCTTAAAAAGACACCTTCAGAGTAAGACATTTTTTAAAGTTAAAAAATAAGATTTCAATAACTAGTGTATTTGCTTATATTGTTTAGTCTTTTTCAATGATCCGCTTAATACCATAATGTTCAAATTTGGATTCTTCTGTCCACAATATTTGTTTGCTAAATTATAATTATTTTGTATGAGAAACATATATTCTTTTCACTATTAATCAGATAGATATTTTGAGATTACTAAAAGGGCTTGAGATTTAGTTCAGTTTAAGGGAACCATGAAAAATGAACAATGCCATTCATATTTGCAAAGGCATGCTATACCATCGGGTTTACGCATAATTGGAAACAACCGCCTTTCAAGAAGACAGAGATAGAATGCAATCTTTTGAATTAAATCAAAATTAGCCTGAGTCAAAAAAGATGTACAACATTTTGGTAATTGTTTCAATCTCCTGGACTCTATCCCGTTGAATTACTATGGGATGAATTGGATTGGAGAGTTCGAAGAGAATACCCAAAGTGTGAGAGTGAGCTTTTTCTGTGCATGAAGAATACTTGGGAAGGTTTAAAAAAAAATATTGGGAAGAATGTCATGAATTTTTAAAGCAGTAATTAAGGTAGGAGGTGGTGTTATTGACGAAAACAAAACACGGTGCAGTTGTATACTATATTCTTGTAAAAAGATAGAACATATCTCATTTTAAGGTGATTTTTAAAGAAATACAGGGACTCTCCAAACTTTTTGCTTGCCGTGTATCTCTAAAAAAAGAAATATATATCTTCCATAAATCACCAATACGTTAGTGGATATCAGATATTTTATTAAACAGTTCAAAACCAGACCTCAACTAATCTTAAGCAGTTTCTTCATATTGGAGAAAATGGTACATTTATTTTTATTTCGGTTTTTAAAGTTCTTTATTAAGGGTCATTATTAAGGGTTTTATTTAAGGGTCTTTATTTAAGAAAATGGGCCCTTCGTGGCGAAACAGACTGAAGGCGCCGTTTGCTGTACGGTTGAATCGACTAAATATCAAGAACGCAGTTTCGAAACCTGGCGAGGCGTAAATTTTATTTATTGCAGAATCTCAAAAAATAAGGCCAGCCGACGAAAATTATTCTGCTTAAAAACAGAGACATCTATCTTTTATGGGACTTTACCCATAATAACATAATTGACTATTCCATACGTAATAAATACTGCGCCTCAAGAGGAAGCAGGGAGTTCCGTCTAAAGTCTAGAGTTCAGTCTCAAGTCTGGAGTGAAGTCCGTCATCAGTCTGTCAGTCAGTCAGAGCGAGCGAGTCAGTCAAGTCATAGGCAGTCCGAAACAGAGTCGTGTTCAGACAATTACTACTAAACCTGATTGTTCGTACTAACACTTTTCTACCTCTCTGTATATTTTTGTTTGTAATATATCTGTGTTATTCCATATCCGTATTCGACTTCATCTTTATTGGTTCTACCTAGGACTATCACTGTGGTACAAGAAGCCGGACCATAACAGTGGCCACGAGCGATTCGAACTCATTCGATGGAAGAAAAAAAAAAGTGTTCGCACACCATAACAGTGGCGACGAGGAAACCAACTCTCTACGCGGAGAACATACCTTTTTTTTGCTTTCCGTTGCGCATAACAAGTGGCGACGAAGATTCGAACTCTCACGTGAAGAACAAACAACAAAATCATCTCTCGTCAATATAACAAGTGACGACGAAGAAACCCCTAAAAAGGAAATACGAACTCTATACACGGAGGACTTATTTTTTTGCTATACGTCACACATAACAAGTGGCGATCTGGAAAACCCTTAAAGAAAAACAAACTCCCTACTCGGAGGACATTTTTTTTTTTTGCTATCCGTTGTACATAACAGTGGACGACGATTAAATTCTAAAAAAAAAACAAAACAAAACAAAATTATTTTATTTATATCAAGTTTCACTGACAACAAAGGGAAGTTTTTTTTTTGTGAGCACAGGCTACAGAATATCAGGTTACGCAAAAAAAATACGTTAACATGGGAGATTTTAAGTCAACCATTATGGAACTTATCAAAATCCAGTTTGAACAACAACAAAGGTACGAACAACAACATCTGGAAATGTTTGAACAACAACCAAGGTACGAACAAAACAGCTAGAAATCCAAGAATTATTGATACGTGCCATGGCAAATAAGGAGCAAAAACCCAACAACGAATCAGTTCTCTCTCAAGACACTATTTGGAGTAATATCGAAGATTTCAAGTACTCACCCGACGAAGATAAAACTTTTGCAAATTAATTCCGAAGGTATGAAGATCTATATGATTTTGACTGCAAAGATTGCTCAGACGCACGTAAAGTACGCCTTTTATTAAGAAAATTAGGCACTGGCGAATATACCAAATTCTTTGATTATATCCTTCTCAGAAAAAAAGGCGAGTTAACGTTCAAAGAATCTATAAAATTGCTAACGGAACTTTTCAGCCATAATACTTCACTATTTCATAAAAGATGGAAATGTATGAACCTTACAAAAAAGGATAGCGAAGATTACGTAACTTTCGCATCCATTGTTAATAAATATTGTGACGAATTCAGATTATCGGCACTCAGCGCTGACAACTTCAAATGCTTAATTTACGTCCAAGTTCTGGTTTAAAACAAAGACGCAGAAATGAGACGTAGAATACTTACTAAACTGGAAAATGAACAAGATCTGACACTCCAAAAACTAGCCGAAGTTTGCCAGAGATGCGTGAGCGTAAAAGACTCTGAAGACAGAACAAGCTGGCATAGCATACAAACGCAAAGTACGAGGACAAACAAATTTTCCTTCCTCACAAACAAAGCAAACAAATTTTCCCTCCTCGCAAACAAACCGAACTGATTTTCCCGCCTCAAGAACAGGTAAACAAAATTTCTAATTATAATCAACATAAAAAGAAACTACCACCAAGTCCATGCTATCGTTGTGCATCTTTGCCTTGGGTTAAAGACTGTACATAACGTGCTAAAACTTGTCTATCATGTACAAAAATTGGTCACAAAAATTCTCACTGTTGGTATAGAAAAGAAAGCAGAAAAAGAATTACGAGAACCGACCAAACAGATGAGACTAAAATAAGAAAATATGTACAAGTTGAAATGCAAAACAGAAAAGTTAGGTTACAACTGGATTCTGGCTCAGACTTAACTATCATAAATCTACAAACATGGAGAAAACTGAACAAACCTGTCATGTTAAAAACGGATACAATTGCGAGATGAGTTACGGGGAGAAAGATAAAATTCGAGGGTGAAATAATCACAAACGTAACATTTAACGGAATGACGAAAAAACTAAAAATGTACGTCTTAAGAAATACCGAAAAACTATTCGGGACAGACTGGATGCAAAAATTCGAATTGTGGGATCTACCTATTAGCACCTACGGCCAGAATGTAAAAAGCTTATCAACCGAGTCAGACAAATTAAAAGGAAAACTAAAAACGAGTTTCCCGAAGTATTTTCGGCAGGTCTCGGAAGATGCAAGAAAATGCCAGCTGATATCAAAATAAAGGATAACGTTCAACCTATTTTCAAGAAAAAAAAAGAGTGTACCGTTTGCGTCAATAGAAAAGATTGACCAAGAATTATCTAGACTCGAAAATACGGGCATATTGAAAAAAGTAGAGTACAGCAAATGGGCCGCACCGACGGTTTACGTTAAGAAGAAATCAGGAGAAATTCGAGTTTGTGTTGATTTCTACAAACGCAGCAATAAAAGACTACCACTATCCGCTACCTAGTCCTGAAGAAGTATTCACTAAATTAAATGGCGGAAAATATTTTTCAAAAATTGATATAAATGAGGCGTACCTGCAAATTCCAGTCGATGAAGAAAGTTCAAATCTACTCTGCATAAACACACACAAGGGATTGTACAGATACCAAATACTACCGTTTGGAATTAAAATAGCGCCGGCTATTTTCCAGGAGACAATGGATACGATGCTGGCAGGACTAGAATACTCAATAGCATATCTGGATGACATATTGATTAATAGCGAAAGCGTTGAACAACATTGGCAACATGTACAAGAAGTGTTTAAGAGAATTCAAAGCTACGGATTCAAAGTGAAAAAAAATAAGCGTGATTTTTTCATGAAGGAAATTAAATATCTTGGACATATAATAGACCAAGAAGGTAGACGTCCAGACCCCGAAAGGTCTACAGCAATAAAAAAGATGCCAGTTCCTAAGGACATAACAGAACTACAAAGTTTTCTTTGATTAGTGAATTACTACCAGGAATTCATAGCTCAAATGCATGAACTTCGCGCACCATTGAACGAACTGCTAAAGAAAGAAAAAGTTTGGCAGTGGACAGAACAATGCCAGAAAACATTTGAAAAAATAATCAAGACATTAACATCGGATTTATTTTTGGCACACTATGATTCCAAACTAGTGATTATTGTAGCATTTCATGCGAGCACCTACGGTGTCGGAGCGTGTCTATTACATAAAATGGCAGATGGGACAATAAAACCTATCGCACATGCTTCTTGAAACCTACTACCAGCGGAGAAAAACTATTCACAAATTGAGAAGGAAGTTCTAGGAATTATCTTCGCAGTAACAAGATTCCATAGATACGTCTATGGTATATACTTTACTCTGCAGATGAATCACAAACCGTTAATAAAAAAATTTGTTTCAAAAAAAGGTCTACCGGTGTACACAGCAAATAGACTACTTAGCTGGGGAACGATTCTTCTGAACTATAATTTGAGATTGGAATATTTACCAACGAAAAGAATCGGGCACGCGGATGGTCAGTCGAGACTTATACCAACAAAGACAGAGCCATTGGAAGATACGGTAATCGCAGCCCTTAGAAATGAAGAAGACATAAGAACAGTACTATGTTGTACAATCAGAAACCTCCCAGTCACATTGCAGGACATAATAAATGAAGCCAAAAATGACGAATTTATTAATGAAACAAAAGCAAAAATAGCAGAAAAAAATGAGAAAATTTTGGACAGATTTTCTCTATGCGATAATGTGCTACTTTACAACGAAAGGGTTGTAATCCCGAAAATTTTACAAAAACGGACACTAAAGGATTTCCACAGAGGACATCCGGGTCAAAATAGAATGAAGTCGCTAATGCGAAGCTATGTATATTGGAAGAATATGGACCAGGATATTTTTCAAATGGTGGAAATGTGCAAGGGTTGTTATTTAGCAGCTAAAGCACAACCAATCATAGATAAGCCTTGGTCTGAAACTGATCGTCCATGGTCAGGAATACAGGCAGGTTATGCAGGACCAATTGACGCGTTCTACTATTTAATCATAGTTGATAGCTACAGTAAATGATCGAAGGTGTTTCCGTGCAAAAATCCTATTACAGAAACGACCATAAATTTCCTCCACGAGTTATTCGCTCGGTTTGGCGTAGTGGACTGTTTAGTAACAGATAACGGAACGCAATTCACGTCAGCAGATTTCCAAGAGTTTTGCGAAATTTATCAAGTAAAACATATAAAATCCCCGCCTTACCCTCCAAGATCAGATGGACAAGCTGAGGGATTCGTGGATACTATCAAAAGAGCATTACGAAAAGCGTACGATGTGCCTACGGAGAAAGCATTACAGCAATTTCTACAGGTATATAGAATAACGCCAAATAATGCGACACCATCAACATTATCACCAGCAGATATCATGTTTGCTAGGAAAATCAGATCAGCGTTCGAAAAATTACTACCAAGTAAAACAAAACAAATAACACAGTCCTACACACAAAAAAGAAAATTCTGCCAGGAAAAAAAGTTTTTTTTAAGGCATACAAAAATAATACCTCTTGCTGGGAACAAGGGATAATTGAGAAAACAATTGGCAATATGATGTACATAAGACACGTAAACCAAATAAGAAAGAGACCGTTACAGGATGCTAACGGTCCACCTCAGAAAGAGGTATGGGACACGATTTTTCGACACATTTCGATATAACAAGACCGCGAATAATGCCAGAACCAAGAAAATCGTCTAGAAAAAGAAAATTTACTGAACCCTTAGAAATAGATCCAAAGAAGAAAAGATATTAAAAAAACCCTGCTACGCAAAATTTTCGGAAGTGGGTTATGGGACCTTACCCATAATATCAAAATAAACTACTCCATACGTAATAAATACTGCGCCTCAAGAGGAAGCGGAGAGTTCAGTCTGAAGTCTGGTGTGAGGTCCGTCAGTCAGTCAGTCAGTCGAGTCAGAGGCAGTCCGAAACAGAGTCGCGTCAGACAATTACTACTAAACCTGATTGTTCGTCCTAACACTTTCTACTTATATATATATTCCTGTTTGTAATACATCTGTGTTATTCCATGTCCGTATTCGAGTTCTTCATTATTGGTTCTACCTTGGACTATCACCGTGGTACAAGGAGCCGGGCCATAACACTATCCAAGCCTATACAATCACTAAATATATAGACAGAACAAACAATTTTGGATTACAATTAAAATTCTAGCAATTCTTTATGAATATCTGTATGAGGACCACAAGAAATTTCCTAGACTGACCAAGACATAAATTCTTTGGAAATAATTATTTAAAGACTGAGCGAAGTAGAGGTTGATTTATAATTTTCCCTTGGAATATTTTGCGCATAATTGAAAATAATGAACCAGACAAATCAGAGAGACCAATTCCAATTCAGACTCGTTATCCTTTACACCACCCGCACATCCAAGCTTGAATCATATGGTAGGCAGTCCCGCATTTACTGGCCAGGTTCCATGTTGCTTCACTTCAGTGATCGTACGAGAACCAATTTTTGGATATGATATGGCCGGATGCTATCACGATTGACAATGGATTAAATTTTTTGAAGATCAAAGTTGTCTAGAAAGCATTAAGCCGGAAAATTGTTCCACAAACTAGATGTGCGGGAGAAGAAACTGCTAGCATAGAACTTACGGTTGCATCTAGCCATTTCAACTGTAAAATGATGATCATCTTTCTCTTGTATTTTGACACGTTTCCTAGTATTATTAACCGTCTTCATTATTTTCCTTCTCTTTTGTTGCGCGTAATATTAAATTTTTCGTTTTCTCACGTATGTTAATAAAATTTTTCGTTTTCTCACGTATGTTAATAACCGACATTATTTTTGCACCAACCAAATAATATCGATTGTTCACGTTACCCCTGCCAGTATAAAGGTCCTTGAACTTTTTAATTATTCACAAGTTGAGTGCGAACACAAACGGTCGTTTACGCTGAAGTCCCAGAAAGACTCCTCGATAAAATGGCGATCCTGGTTTAGCAATTTTTAATAACAGTATTAATAAGAATGATTCAGATTCTGTTGCTGATGTCAGAATAATCGGGGTTTTATCTAAGGCTCTTCTCTCACCAAAACATTTTCTGCTCTTTAGAAATGTCAACAGCTTTTCCTTCCACATGTCAAATTCAAGCTAACATGCCTCTCCATTACTTTCATACCCTGTTTTTTTCACCGTGTCAAGGAATGACATTTTAATTTTAACCCATTCAAAATGAAACTGCTGTCTCTCTCTCTCTCTCTCAATCAGACCACTCATGACACACTACGCTTTCTCAGGCTAACATTGTCGACGAACATGAATTAGAAGGCTTATACTGAATCAGTTGCTAAGTTTGTTGCTAAGAATGAGGTTTCATTGTTCTAGACAATTATTCACACCTGTATTAATCTTATATAATTATACGTCTATCATTCATCCATGGTTTTAATATTGCTGCCATATGTGGTCCATCGCTGTATATTTAGAGATACATAAAAAAAAAAAAAAACATAGAAGAATCAGCAATATTATTGGCCTTGATCTGTCTCGGCTGCAGTCCTTTTCCCATCGCTGGAATGTAGGTTCCCTGTATATTTACTATAAATACTTTCACTGTAATTGTTCATGATGAAATCTACGCTAACTAGATTTTATGGATTTAATCGCTGTACTAGATTGGCTGAACGGTCACATCAATTCATAGTTGAACAGGCTTCATGTAACTGTAAGTTCTATGCTAACAGTTTCATCTATCGCTTCCGTCTCCATGCTTTCCAGCCAACGTTGATATTCAAACATTGAAATACAATATCAGTGTTTATCTACTGTCTTCTTGATTACTCTTCTATTGTTCTCGCTTCTTAATAATAGTTTTCCTTTTCCTTTTCCTTATTCTTTCACGATTAATAATCCCTTGTCTCTTAGTGGCATGCCTGCCTTGCGTTGGATCATATGATTAAAGCATATCTTGTTTATCTACAACCGCTCACTTCGTCATCTGCCGTGCATTGGCTGAGACGTGACAAGTAAGTTACTCTGTCTCCGTCATCTACGTTTTTTAAAACATTTTCACTCTATACACGACAATAAAAACACAACTGGTTAATGAGAGTAAAAGAAATAGACACACAAATGATTGATTGAATTGTTTTAACAGATTTTAAATAATAAATACTTTAGATTGTACGTTTTTTTTTAACATAATAATGGTTTACCTATACAAGTTTTGCTAATTAACCCATAGCTGAGGGGCGATATGTGAACCCTTATCTTTCCCAAGTAAATATAATGAATCTAACTGGAATTGGTTTTGCTTGATTTGGTTTCTTGTGTTTTACGGTATATCAACCTCAATGTGTTATTTAATGCCGACAACTATTTTTTCCTAGTAATATTTTGTTTTGTCAAAAATCTATTTCTGGTAATATTTTTTCCTCAAAAATTTATAGCTGGTAATATTATTTTAAAACATGTATTTTCCAAAATATATTGCTGGTAATAGTTTGTTTTTTTTTCAAAAATTTATTTCTGGTAATAATTTTTGCAAAGTATTTCTGGTATTAAAACCTATTTTTACACTTATAATGCTTTTTTTTATCTCAATTACGGGGTTAACTATTTGCCCATAGCGGGGAACCTAACAGGTGCTACCACCCCGGCTCAGGGTGGACCTGGGAACGCCAACAATTAAGACGTGGTTCCACGCTCCTCAAAACCTCCTGATTAGAAGCCTTGCTGTCGGACGTAGTTTATAGTCTTAGGATGCGGATATAGTTTATCGTCATAACCAGGACGGACTGGAATTGGAACTCGATTCTCCGGTTCACAATCCAGAGCCATTACACATTACACCACTCGCACATTCAAACTTACAACATCTGGTATTCCCAAGCGGTAATCCCTCACCAGATTCGACGTTGTTTAACTTTGACGATCGTATAGGAATTGATGTTTCAATATAATATGAGACTGCGTTTAAATTGTTGAAGATCGTTGTTGATATGAAGCCGGGGGAGAGTCCCACAAGCAAGAAATGTGGAGAAGAAACTTTTAACTATGAACTTACGATTACAAATAGCAATTTCAACAGTAAAACGATGAGATCTATTTACCATTTTAGAACTATGTCTGAATACATGTCGTGTAGTTATGGGGAATTTTTTTTCCAAATATATTTACGTCTTTTCTTTAGGCTTTATTACGGACTCACTTGCACAAACAGATGTTAGATAAGCATTTAAAAAAAAGTCTCAAATAAGATTTTTCATTTTAAATTTAATATGAATCCTAAATAATAATAATTATTATTATTATATTATTTTTGTGTGTGTGCTTCTGTAATAAATTAAAGCCGAACAAGTATCTGTTTTGAAAAATTATATATTTGAAATTTATTTAGAAAATGAGGAAGATGACTGTTTTTTCAGTTATATATCAATTTACACCAAACGCGGTGATAATGTCTCTAAGATGCAAGAGACTGGAAATGAAAGCCCTTAGAAGGAACCGGAAACCCAACCTTAAGCAGAAAAGAAAGGATAAAACCTCAATTCCTGTTCCAAAGTAGTATTAACCGGGACATTTGGGAAAACGTACAATATATTTGCGTAGTTAATAAGAAAATAATTAGTTAGTTATGTGCCATGCGTGATACACGCTTAGGCGATCTTGCATCTTTCGATACAAGATTTACCAGCAGATTTTTTTCCCGCAGTAGGTTGCCGTTTCATTCTGCGGTAGACCAGTTGCCATCGAAGGCTATAGAACCAATAGAAAAGAAAGTGATAACTTTCCAAAATGTATTAGCATATAAGTGAATGGTTTCTACTGGAATTCGAACGCGGCTCTCCGATTCCTCAATTCGAGCCGCTGTCCATTATCCCACCGTAGCTCCCCACATAACACAGTTTCAAATTTGATTATTGTTTTTTAAGTAATATTGATATCGTCACCCGAATGGCATCCGAGCATCGTTATCGTCATTTTCTCTCCCTATTTCTTTTCTCCTCCCTGGTTTCTGCGGTGGTGAAGATGGTTGTTAATCAAAGACATTTTCAGGAAGCCATTCCTGGAAATATGATTTTAGTTGACACCTCTGCGTGACGGAGAACCCCAGGCACTAGGCCAGAAGAGCCTCTCTCGCGCCTCAAAAAGAATTCAGACAAGCGAGATCGGGGCTGTCGGATGCTTGGTCTGTCAATGCCTGCCTTGGTTATGCCAGCTCGAACTGGCCCTGCCCTCTTACCCCGCTGTGCCCGTTGAGATCGTGTAGATCTTTGCCTATTCCACTGTTGGCTTATTCGGAGTTAGCCGCGTTCAGGCTGATCCTTTGTCTTAAACCTTACTCCCATGAATGGGTGCCTACCTGTGTTCGAATTACTTGTCTCAGTGATCCCAAGAGCGAAAAGATGTCAGGGATCGATCTGATACTGTATTTATATTATGAGCAGGACATCCACTTAAAAGAACATCCAAGTATAGCATTAGGAGACAAGTGACGGTTTTATTGATCGATTAATTTCATACATATATATATATATATATATATATATATATATATATATATATATATAGGGACGTTCACCTTGTACAATGTCCGTGACATGGTGGAACTTTGCTCTAATGCCCTCTGCAAAGTTCCACCATGTCACGGACATTGTACTAGGTGAACGTCCTTTTATATATATATATATATATATATATATATATATATATATATATATATATATATATATATATATATATATATATAAGGACGTTCACCTTGTACATTGTCCGTGGCATGGTGAAACTGTGCAGAGGGGTTTAGAGCTGGCGCAACTAAGGAATTTAGTTCCTCTGAACACTTCCCATGGAAATAGCGATAGAGCAGTGAGCGACTTATTGCGAAAGAGAGAGAGCTAGGGAGAGAGAGATAATTCCCTATTATTTCTACTGCTTCTAGGATTAAAACAGACAACAATCTGTGACTTTTCGTCCGTAAGAAAAAGGGCTGTCGGTAGAATATAATTCCTCACCGACAAGGATGCGGTGAAGATTTTGAAGTATGTCGAGAGTGGAAATTGAAATGAACAGGGCCCCACTTAAAAGAAAATGTGAAACAATATCTTTCTGATAGACGTGATCGATAGAGGAAAGTGTAATGCATGCTTGCATAATCTAAAAAAATAGGAAGGACTCTATTGATAGCAGAAGGTTAACTCCGTTTCCAAAGAATAGATTGCTAGATTAAATTCCTGAGAAAGACGGAAACAGGTTTAGCTGGATGACCAAAAAATTATTTATGTACACCGACAAGGAAATATTCTTTCAAGAAATCTATGATTCCCAAAAACCTATTTTTTCGTATGGGAGTGCAGTCATTGAAAGTTTTCTGATGAGCCTAAAATTATTGTCTATTTGGAAAACCTCTCTTGGGCCATAACGAGTAGCTTCGAGTCTCTCATGTGGTACGCAAAGAGTATTTTGTCAAGTTTGGTTTAATGATATTTTTACGATGACGTTCAAGGCACAAGAGCCACACGGGTAGAAAGATGAGAGAGGAAGAGCCACACTTTATATGGATAAGTATAGACTTGATTTGAACGCGTTAATTTTTTAGTATTCGGAGAAGAAACTTCTTATGAGCCGGTTCCACAGAGCTGCTTTTTGTTGGAAGAAGCTTCTCGATTGAAACTGACATCTAACCAGAGGAATATGAAGGAAAGGACGGTAGTTAACTACAATGGTTGTGTCATGTATTTTTTTTTATAGTACCGGTCCTCATATATATATATATATATATATATGTATATATATATATATGTATGTATGTCTATATATGTATGTATATATATATATATATATATATATATATATATATATATATATATGTGTGTGTGTGTGTGTTTTGACCAAGTAAATCTCTTAAGCAATAACAAAAACCAGGTTTGCAGATATATCGTATATTAAACAGTGAGTACACCAGAAGAGTATTACACGGTTTGTGAAAATATATCTAATGAACTCGGACTCAATCTATTCACAGTTCCCCGAAGCCTTCTGTCCTAATAATTTTACAGTAGGCGGAATAGTCTAACATAGAATCTATAGTGGGAAGACATATATATATATATATATATATATATATATATATATATATATATATATATATAGATTACATAACAATGAAAGTCAGTTGTATCACATTTATATCTCCATACCTCTCCTCGGGAAAATTCACTGGAGCTAAAACGTTTGATAAAAAAATGAATCGTATTTTCTTTTTTAATTAATTTGCAAATTAAAAAAAAACATAGAAAGGAAAAAGAGGAAAATAGAGGAAGAAACCTCACTGGATCTCTACAACAAAATTCGTCTTCGCGCGATCTTTGGGTATACATTTGATGATAGGGTGTCCAATGCTGATGTTCGCGAAAATGCTACATTCCAACAACAGTAACAACTTTGCTGCTCTGGCGATGTTGCAATGATGAGTGACGGTATAATACGTAAGGTCTTGCTGTATAGACAATTTGACGGTCGACAAAGGACGGTTGGACGACTGTGATTCAAGTATAAAGACAAGCTAAAGAGTAACCTCACATCTGTCAATGTGCCTTATGCTAATTTCGAGTGGATTGCCCTAGATATGGAGGTATTTGCGCCATAGCTGTATCAGAAATTTAGAAATAAGTCTTATTGACCGGTTAAGAAAGAGAACATCAAATACATCAGCAAATATGTCCCGAGATACTTGTTTGCGCGGCACTAGAAGAGTTGAAATATCACATACGAAAAAACCATAAAAACTGAATGAGGTCATCGGATTCTCATACGACGAAATAAACGGGAGCATCCATCTTCTTCATATTTACAATGCACTATTTATGTAGACGGATCAATTCGTAAAAAACATAGGGAAAGATATTCGAATATAAATTTTGTTGTTAAAATTGTTCACACTTTCCATAGACCTAGACATCTGTCATAATTTTTAAAAAACATTGTTTTATTATTTTTTTATGAGATTCCATTTTATAATACCTATACAGTTTATTGGGTAATCGGAAATGGCTGTTGGCTTAGAAGTGTTAACTTTGAAAGCGAGGCTTTGGCAATAACGCCTGCATACAAAAATGATGTATTTGTTGTTGTGTGTGTTTTTTTTGTTTGTTTGTTTTTTTAAATAAAAAACATTTCTTTTAGATAAAGAATAAATACATTTTTTTTTTAATTTCTGTGTTTTATATTAAGAAAATATTTTAAACAAACAATTGTCTGGCCAAAGATATTCTTTTTTATTTTTTCTACCGAAAAGATTGTCATTGAAAAACAGATGTATACATTCTAAAAATAGCCTCACATTAAAAATTAAAGATAAAATCAAATTAATGATTAAAAATCTGCAAAAAGAAACAAAAGC
Organism: Acanthosepion lycidas; assembly: GCA_963932145.1. NCBI lineage: Eukaryota > Metazoa > Mollusca > Cephalopoda > Sepiida > Sepiidae > Acanthosepion > Acanthosepion lycidas. Next base: position 54,769,907 of record OZ010597.1, on the reverse strand, counting down.
ATAAAAATATGCAAATGTCAATGAGGTAAGCACATTTTCAAAACGAAATATTGTTAAATAAAAAAATAAATCGATAAAAAAGAAACGATATTTTTCGGTTTTTGACAAATGTCGCCACTGAAGGAAAGTCTAAACAATGCACAATCTACAAAAAATTATTACTCGTAAATGTTGGTCTATTCTTTACGAGTCACCCAGTTTATTTAAATAGTTCGATATGAAATTTAATTTTGGAAAACAACAATTTTCATATGTTATGCCTATAAAACGTCAGCACCAAAAAAATAAATTGGTTGTAATTGAGAGAAATAAAATGTTTATAATTTTCAATACATACAAGATTAAATGATCAATTGCAAACCTAATAACACTAAATATAGACTAAACAATCGTAAAGCCGTAGGAACTACGAGGCCAACATGAAATATTTAGCAAGGACATTAGAATCTATACTGCCAGCCAAATGCCAACATAGGAATATAAAATGAATTCACTTAGTATCCAAAAATAGAAATAAGAAGAAGTGGCAGAGAAAAGTGATAACAACAAAAATTGCAATATCAACTCAGGTAAAAGTATGATTGATAACAGCAAAAATTGCAATATGAGCACTGGCAAAAAATGTTTGCTGAAGACATTAGGTTCATAATACCCAGATGTTCTCAAGGACACATGATCCAGTGGATAAATTCGTTAGTTAGATCCAGTGATAGAACCCAAAGAGTGTGAGTCAAATAACTGGTTAAGGCGGTAGAGATCTTAGAGAGGGAATTAAGCAGGAGATAACTGATAACCGACATTCATTAGACATGGCACGTGGAACTAGAACAGTCTACACCAGTGAGCGAAATAAAGGTTTCAGTTCGACATTCCAACCACCTGAACAAGGCGGTAGCGTATAATGGCCGAAACGTTGTAATAAATAGTTCAAATAATGTAAATAGTGTACATAGTACCTCATCCCAGAAATATAGGCAGATACTGAATAGAGAAGGGTGTAAGAAAAGGAAGTGTCGTCACACTTATTCAAGCTATACAGTCAGGCGATTCTATGAGAATCAGATGTCCTAACATAATTGCTTATTGGCAGCCACTGTTTCAACAACGTAAGTTATGCAGATGACACAGTGTTGATAGCAAACAAAGAAAGATTACTGCAAGAACTCCAACAGAAGGTAGCGGACGAAAGAGAGAAGAACGGATTAAATATCAATTGCAAGAAGCCTGAATTTATGTTTTTCAGTAAACGGAACAGCCCAAAAAGGAAATTTCAAATTGGAGTTACAAACATTAAGAAAAATACGAACATTTTTTAAAGGTTATGTTGTTACAGAGAACGGGAAGTGCAACATGGAAATCCGAAGGAACATTGGGATAGCGAAAGATGAAAGCCTGCCAAAAGTTAAGCAATTTTTCAGGAAAACAGGAATTTAAAAAATAAATAAATAAATAAATAAATAAACAAATAAACAAAGAAAAGCGTACAGTTACGCAATATAAGCTGAATACTTGGCAATAACTTCGTAGATAGAAGCAACAGAAATGTGGTTCTACAGAAGAAAACAGAATATTATCAATATGATCAAGTGCTAGAGACAACGAAGACAAAAAGAAGACTTATATTTAACATCAGGAAGAGAGAGTTGAAATTTCTAGTGTCGATAATGAAGAATGAGGGCTTGGAAAATTTGATACCCACAAGACAGATTGAAGGCAAGAACGACAGAAGAAAACAAGGCATAACCTTCCTAAATAGCTAGAGGGAATGGATGACTAAACATCGTTTAGCAGAGATAACAATAGGACAATATATGTTAAGACTACCTGATCTGGCATATCGTCTACATTCCCTTTCTCACAGACGGTCTACATTTTCCCTCTGTCTTTTCTACAAATATTTTCTTGGCAACTGCTCTGACGAACTACTTACACTGGTACCTAAACTGCATGAATTTAAGCCTGCTACTAGGATGGAATCTCGGTTCCAACCTTTCATTGTTGAAACGATTAGATGTAGCTATCTCTTCTACTCCAGCAGCTTTTTATCTCACATTTCCCGACAGTGGAATTCCCTTTTCTCTCGATTGCTTCTCTGGTAGATATAATCTTCAAATATTCAAATGTAATGTCAATAGACGTCAACTGATGTCTTGATTTATGCTATATTGTCAATTAGGTCTCATTTCCTGTTAAACTAGCCAGATGCAAACGCCACATCTCCTCTAACAATTTCTTTTTTCGCACTTCCCAAATGTGAAACACTCTTCTGATTTCTTGCTTCCCTTATAAATAAAATCTTGATAAATTACAATGCAACATCAATCGCCATTTTCTTGGATTCTGTTCCATTTTTATATTTTCGACAATCCTCAGCGTTTTCTGTCTTCTCACCCCATTCGCATTTACTTTCACTCCCTGTAAATACCTGTGTTCTCGCGGTATTCTCGTGTCTTGATTTTGGGTGACGAGACTACGTTTCATAGTAAGGGATATTTATTCAAAAATCAGCTGTTAGTAAAATCAAATGATATCAGTGATATTCTGTCTTTAGCTCAGCAACATTTTTGATGAATTTTGTCACATATCGTACATCTTTGGGCAACTCGACGTGGTGTAATGGTTAGCTAGCTTGTCTCGCTAGAAAGATTTTAGGGTCAGTAGTGAGTCCGATCCTCACTGGGTGCTCCATACTTTCGGACTTGTGCCACATCTAAGCAGCGCTTAGAAAATCACTATCTTACATGTTTAACGCAAGTGACATTGCTGCTGTTTCGCATGATCCCGAACGCAATTATTTCCGTATAAATATTCATTACCAATCATAACATTAGTAAGCCAATATTTCCGAATTCCACTTCGACTTATACATGGATATAGTGATTTTCTAAGCCCGGCTTAGATATGGCACAAGGCCGAAAGTATGGAGCACCCAGTGAGGATCGAACTCACTACTCAGTCGGAATAGATCTAGCAAGACAAGCTTTCTAACCATTACACCGCGTCACGGTGTCCAAAGATTTTCCAAGCGTAGCTTAGATGTGGGGCATCTAGTGAGGATCGAACTCACTTTTCAGTAGTAACTGACATAGCGAGACAAGCTTGCTAACCATTACACCACGCCAAGGCGCCGCACATAGTGATTTGCCAAGCGTAGCTTGGATGTGGTACAAGGCCGAAAGTAAGGGGCACCCACTGAAGATCGAACTCACTACTCATTCGTAATTGTTCTAGCGAGACAAGCTTGCTAACCATTACACCACGCCGAGATACCCCACATAGTGATTTTCCAAGCGTAAAGCCGAAAGTAAGGGGCAGCCAGTGAGGATCGAACTCACTACGCATTCGTAATTGTTCTAGCTAGACAAGCTTGATAACCATTACACCAACATGAGGTGCCCAAACTTACGTATGGATATACAACCGAAGAAATAACAGTCTGGATAAAAGTTATCCATGACGTATTTGTCAGCACACCTAATGCCAAATATTTTTTAAAGTTTGTACACGATGATATTGGTCTTGTTTTGATTGTAATACGGATTATTTTGTGTTGTCATAATTAATTTATTGCAAAAATAATTTCATTAGTTCGTCGATAATTTTATTTGGAAAACATTGACGGTAAAGTATGTGTGTGTATTTTTGTAAAAAAATGTACATTTTCAGATCTGTATAAGCGACTGAGATATGGAATACGTCGGGCTCAGAACATTCGAAATTGTTTCCGAATCCTAAATCCCTTTAACCTTCTAAAAGCATGAAAGGCAATTTACTTCTGCTTCTCGCTGAAAATAACTACGAGAAAGCTTGGCATTTCAATAGAACATCGAAAGCATGTTGCTTGCTTTTTATTATTCTTAAGTTTTGATTAACTGAAGTGAACTTATTTTTCTTATCTTGTGAGTAACGTGACTGGTCCTTCATTGTCAGTTGCCTTGACGAACATTGTTGCTTCACTGTGTTATCAGATGTTAATTTCGGCGTTGGCTTTGTCATGACGAATACAGTGGTTGAATACCGGCATTATCATTTGGTGAGTAATTATCAGCTATTAATTACGGACATTTTTACATTTTCAAAATTATCTTGACTTTAGGTGATGCAGTCTTCAGACAGGAAGCCGATAAAGCTCTGGCTTCATTTCAAAATATTATGAACTGGAAAATGTAGAAAAATTATAAAAAGTCGGTTATGCTGAAAGAAGATTGCTGAGCTGAAAAATAATTCCAGAAAAAGAAATGGCTGCCTTATGAGAGAAAAATGATGCCATACGGAGAAAAAAAAATTGCATTCTGGGAAAAATTTTCCAGGTATACACATATATATGCAATAATTTTGGGTATGTAATTCCGACAGTTATAAGTTATTGACATCTGGAGGATATCACTTGTATATCATTGCTTGAACCGGCTTTAAATGCTCTGGATGGAGCGGCTTGGTGAGAGTAGTCGTGGCTTGTTGGGGGCACAGTCTTATGGGTAAGGAGAAACTCGAATCAGTTCCATCAGGGAATATGTGATCGAGCGTTATATCGTGTCTAATTTGGTTATCGAGACCCGTTTGTACAGTTGGTATGACCTTTGCCTGATGACGTAACTGTCCGGCTTTCAATTCTAGTTAGTGGATGCGCGTTGCTGATGTAGTGCCAAATATAGGACGAAACGGCCGTTCAGTGCTTTCTGCATTCTTTTGAGGTTTCTTCTAGACTCGATGAATTACTTAATAATTTACTCAAATCCTCCTAATAATTTCTATCACTTATATATACATATGTTGGACGTTTTTTTCGCTGAATACAAAATAAAATTAAAAAAATGAACATTTCCTAAACTTCTATAGAACATGTGGTTGAACTATTTCACTCGAGTGGTTGAGAGTGAACAGCGAGTCTTGCGAAAGACAAATCCAAAGTGGCAGGTAAAGGCGATCGTTGAAAGAAACTCCCTTGTGCTAAATTTATTTAATATTTGGACGCAGTTGATTTCGATTCAAGTCGGCATCGCTTAAGCGTTTTTTATCGATGAGAAGCAGAACAGGCGTTCTTTAATATGACGCTTTGTTTTCCCAGGAAGGAAAAGTAGTACTGCATCGCTTCAGATTGTTTTTCTGTGTTTCTTTGCAAGAGTGGCCTTCCAAATGAACTGCTTGTTAGAAGCTGGCCAAAGAATTGCTGTTTTGGAATTCTGCTATCACTAATACGAGAAGGTTGTCCTTCCCACCTGAGTTGGATTTTCAATAAGATAGCTTCAGTAACTGTCGTGTTGCATTTTATCAAAATGTCACTGTTTCTCTTGCGAACAGTTTTCTGTTGCATATCGTATGTAGACAAAACATGTGGAAGGCATCAAATTGATTGATGGGTCGTCGGTACTGATGCAATTAATATGCATACACCTGGGTTCCCCCTCACAGTAATATGATTAACTGGTGTCAGCGATAAATACAGACTGAAACTGAGATACATAGCCTACGTCTATGGCCTACGCCTATGGCCTACGCCTATGGCCTACGCCTATTGCATAAACCTATTATTTACGCCTATTGCCTATGCATGTTGCCTACGCCTATGGGCTGCGCCTATTGCCTACGCCTGTTACCTACGCCTATTACGCCTATTACCGACGCCTATTGCCTACGCCTACGGCTATTGCATAAGCCTATTGCCTACGCCTATGGCCTACGCCTATTGTCTACGCCTATTGCCTACGCCTATTACTTACGCACATTACCTACGCCTACTGCATAAACCTATTGTTTACGCCTATTGCCTATGCCTGTTGCCTAAGCCTATGGGCTGCGCCTATTGCCTACGCCTGTTGCCTACGCCTATTACGCCTATTACCGACGCCTATGGCCTACGCTTATTGCATAAGCCTATTGCCTACGCCTATTGCCTACGCCTATGGACTACGCCTATTTTCTACGCCTATTGCCTACGCCTTTGGCCTACGCCTATTACTTACGCATATTACCTACGCCTATGGCCTACGCCTATTGCATAAACCTATTGTTTACGCCTATTGCCTACGCCTGTTGCCTACGCCTATTGCCTACGGCTATTGCATAAGCCTAAGCATATTGCCTACGACTACAACGAGTATCACTCCATTACAGCTACCTGCTAGATTGTCCTACCCTGTTACTTAGCTGCTTCGAACAAATATATCCCTTTCCGGGATATATCAGGTACCGAGTCCAAGTTTCTGCACCATAGTATAGTGATGTCATTACTGTTGATCCCGGCCTCGCTCAAACCATTTTATAGATGAGAAGCAGGACAATTTGAAAGAATAGAAATAAACGAGGATGTCGGAAAGAAGCACAGAAGAGACAGAAATATAGAATAAACAAACCGAAATTTAAGAGCTAAAATAATGCAAATCCCAACGACATGTTAACTCCTTACGGGTCATTTAAAGTCGACATTTAATTTTATAGATGGCGAGCGATGGGCTCCGCCAGGTTAAAATCCCCAAGACTTGCCATATGAAACCAAGAAACCATTCGCAGAAACCCTGGCTCTGGCACAGGACAACGACAGATGGAGAGGAATTGTGGATATGTCAGTACATGCACTGCCCAACGACTGCTTCCGGGGTTAAGGACGAAAAAGTAAAAAGGAGAAAGTGTTTTGACCATACTTTGATGGTTCACTATTTGCTCATACCTGCAACCGTAAAAGCGGTTACCACCTTGGGTCAGAGTTGACATGGGAACAACAGAGGTGGTTCTACACATTCACAAACCTCCCGATAGAGGCCTTCCAGCCGAATGTTGTCTAACGTAATAGACAGGAAGTGAAATATATGTCGAAGGTAATTAATAGATGAAGAAAGCACAGAAATGAAAACATTCAATTACTGATATATATATATATATATATATATATATATATATATATATATATATATATATATATATATATATATTTAGAGGAATCTAAATGGAATAATAATAAAAAAAAACGAAAGAATATTAATCTACAACCCAGTGTGTCTGAAGATTTTTATTTTTTTTATTTTTTTATTCTTCAATATATATATATATATATATATATATATATATATATATATATATATATATATATATACATATATATATATATATATATATATATATATATATGTATATATTTAGAGGAATCTAAATGGAATAATAATAAAAAAAACGAAAGAATATTATATCTACACCCCAGTGTGTCTGAAGATTTTTATTTTTTTTATTTTTTTATTGTTCAATATATATATATATATATATATATATATATATATATATATATATATATATATATATATATATATATATATATATATATATATATATCTCAGTCAAACTCCGACAAAGTTATAAAAAGCAGCATCTATCCTTCCTGCAAGTCAATTCAGTTATGTGCCATGCGTGGTACTGACGAGACAGATTTTTCCCGCAGTAGGTTGCCATTTCTTTCGGTGGTAGACTAGTTTCTATCCAAGGCTATATAACCTAATCGGGGGTTCTATTTACTTACAGCTGGGCGTAGGGAGAAGAAGATTTATATCTTTCACAAGGGTATCAGCACGTAAGTGAATGTAAAGGATTTCACTGGAATTCGAACTCGGCTCAATCTGAGCCGCTAACTATTACTACACCGTGCTTTACTGCTCTGATAATCTGGACGATACCAGAATGTTGAATAAATTAACACTAAATATATATTGACAGGTACTCATAAAGTATTTTTATTCTCTTTCAATCCTAGTAGCCCATTGTGTATTAGCAACATTAGCACCTTCCTTGAGGTGAACTGATTATAAAAGAAATAAACATATTCTCCGTGATTATCTGCAGCAAAAGTCAATCTATTTGGTAAATTGTTGATTCAAGCGTAAAATCATTTAAATTTCGATCTAAAGTATCAATTTTCATCTCTTCAAAATTAATATTTATTTCATAGTAAAATTTTGCTGTCGAGAAGTGTCACGAGAGTAGAGAGAATGTGGTGAAACCACAATATTTAGTTTCATAATACGTATCTGTTAAAATGAGATGTCGGTGTCATTTTCATTTTTGAGTCTCTAGGACAACAATTTCAGTCGTGTCTATGACGATAGACTACATCCGTGTCCTGGGTAAGATGATAAACGACATCCAACGGCAAGGATTCTTATCAGGTTGTTTTGAGAATTGTACAACGACCTCTTAATTGCTGATGTTCCCAGATCCACCCTGACTCGGGGTGGTAACACCTGTTAGAGTCTCAGCTATGTTTAAATAGTTGACACTCAAACTGGGGTCAAAACATTACGAAAGTGTAAAAATAAGTTTTAATACATACCAGAAATCCTTTGTAGAAAAAAAGATATTACCCACTTTAGTTTATGTGGAAAGAAAATATTACCAGCAATAAAAAAAAAAAAATTGTCGGCATTAAGTAATCCATTGAGTTTGATATGCTGTAAAACAAACCAAACCAACGAAACTAACCAGAATTAGACATATTATTTCATAATGCGTATCTGTTAAAATGAGATGCCACTGTTATTTTCAATTTAGTGTCATTTAGACGACAATTTATCCATCCCACCCTGTATATCTTAAAATGAGATGTCAGTATTATTTTCAATTTAGTGTCATTTAGACGACGATTTATCCATCGCACCCTGTAATTCCCCCAAATATGTAGTCTTGCAGTGTCGGACAGGCGTAATGTGACTTTATTTATGGGTGCCTTTGTTGCAGTTTTCTGCAATTAATGACAATAGTTCCCCGAATTCATTTTGGTTTAGCAATTTGTGGTAGACGGCATCTTTTATATCCGGCTGAACACAAACATCAGTTTATCTCTGTTATGCTCCTGGGTTTGTGGTGTATTGTCCTTTTTATTAGCTGCAAACCATTGCCTTTTTCGTTAGATATGATTATACCGAACCCACTTTTCATAACTGTTAATATAATCTACTCAAGAACAATTCAGTAACTCTTTTTTTAGTAGTTCTTTGATTAAGCTTAGAAACCAATGACGCATTCAACAAGTTTTGGCAGTTGTTCGTATTTCTCTATGTGTTTTAGAGAGTAACGAAACAAGGGGAGACAACATTTGATTATTCAAACAATGGTCACCATGTTTAAAAAGCCAAAATTGGGAAAAAATTTACTCACATCTATATTAAGTAATCTGCGAAAGGTAAGGTTTATTTTATCGTACGATTTGAAATAATACCCTGAAGATGTTAATGTTGAAACTGCGACAGGGTTTCCTATATATGCACGCATATGTGTATGTGTGTTTTTGAATGAGACAGAAATTGGAGGGTACGCAATTTTTTTCGATTTGTTTAATACAATAATTATAATGAATATATATATATATATATATATATATATATATATATATATATATATATATATATATATATATATATATGTATGTATGTGTGTGTGTGTGTGTGAGTAAAAATATATAGAAAATAAGAAAGAACTCGTTAGGTAAATAATCCAAAGTTCTTTAATATTTTTGTAATTATTTTAAAAAAATAGTGCTCGATACAAAAGTAGACATAAATATAATTATTTATTTAAAAATATGATTCCATCGCCACATAAGAGTTCTCATATTTCAAAACAAGAGCCGAAATCTTCAATATAATTATATATATATATATATATATATATATATATATATATATATATATATATATATATATATATATATATATATATATATATATACCGGGCATAACTGCTAAAGTGTTCATATCGTGTAAGAGCATGGGATAATTTTACATCCCACAAAATGTATAATATGTAAAAAAATTACTGAACTAATTGGGTTTTTTGTCCCACTTTTCGAGATAAAATGTTAAGCCATCTTGATACACATTGTCGTAAGAATCTCTGAACAAACACTTTGAGTTGTTCAGCTATAAAGAGAACAGGTCGAAATCGTTTTGTTTCAGCCACACTATATCTTCGCAACTGAGCAATGGTGAAACGAAAATGATTTTTCAGAGCCTCAGTAATAGTACCAACATGTATATACTGGCTTCCATCTTCAAAGTCTATTCAAGAAACGTCAACAGAACGGGGAATAGTTTTTAAAACAAGAGGGAACAGTAGAAAGGAAACTGGATTAGGTCACAACAGGAAGAGGAATCCTCATTTCAACTTAGAGATAAATACATCCTTATTATTTTAAATAAAGTCAACAGCGGTTATAAAAACCTCGGAGAATTCTAGTGAGATAGCTTTAATAATTTCTAAGATACAACGGTTCAAATTTTGATCTAACAATTAAACAATTTTGCAGTTACACGATTTGGAAAATTTTGCTTTTCCCCCAGGTGTATGGGCATATACATACATATATATATATATATATATATATATATATATATATATATATATATATATATATATATATATATATATATATGTATATATATATATATATATATATATATGTGTGTGTGTGTGTAAGCAAATATATGGAGATCCGACAGTATGAAGAAAAATATACGGAAAAAACAAACAAAAATCTTTATATGCAATTATGCTGTTTTAATGTTAATATAATGTCAACGTCGGACGTTTCGGTCTAATAAACCATCTTCAGGACATATTCATAAAATATAATTAACATTATCAATTCAACATGAAAAAGACGATGGACATAAGAACAAGACTTATCCAAACAGATAACTGAAAGTTTTATAAGATCAGCGTTCCGTTTAAATATGGTCACGTTGTCGTCACGTCTTTGTCATGTTGAATTGATAATGTTAATTATATTTTATGAATATGTCCTGAAGATTGTTTATTAGACCGAAACGTCCGACGTTGACATTATATTAACATTAAAACAGCATAATTGCATATAAGGATTTTTGTTTGTTTTTTCCGTATATTTTTCTTCATATATATATATATATATATATATATATACAGCGGGGGGGGACAAATATTCGTACACACATTTCCATAGGTATGTCCACTAGGTCACGTAAAAAAGCGGCATATCACGATAAAAAATGACTCATAAATCAACGAAAACAAAGTTTTGTTTAAATATGTTGTTATTTAATTGAAAGCTAAAGCATTAAATTTATTATTTACACTAAGTAAAATATTCTGAAGTCTTTTAGATAGAAATTATATAGATTGGAATGTCAAATATATGCTCGATTTTTGTTTAATTTTCTTAAAAGCGGACATTTTCTTAAATTTTAAGAAATTTGTAAACAAACAAAATTTTGAATTTAAACTTCTTCCTAAAATAAATTTATATATTTTTGACACGTTATTTGAGTAAAATTAGAAAATTTAAAGTTAAAATAATCTGATATGAAACAAACAGTACTTACTTATAGCTTAAAAAATTTGTATCCAAACATTTCTTAACGATGTGTCTGAAATTTTTGCATGTCTTTCATCGATTTCGCAATTGACGAGGCGATGACAGACAGCTATGGATGATCAAAATTGACAAATTTTTAAATTAGGCGAACGCCGTTTTTCGTTTGTAACTAGTACTTTTTAAATATTAACATTTTTATTCAGCAATTATGTACTATTTTTTTAATTTTTTTATTTCATACTTTCTTAATTAGACAATTTTTTAAATCATTACATAATTGTTTAAACTTTTCTTATTAATTAGATAATTGTATATAAACTTTTCTTATTCAAACTTTTTCATTAGATAATAATTTTTTAACTTTTTTTTTTTTAGATAATTGTTTGAAGTTTTTATTAGATACTAATTCTTTATTGTTTTAATTATATAATTGTTTAAATTTTTTAAATGCATAATTCTTTAAACTTTTTTATTATTTAGGTAATTCTTTAAACTTTTTTTATTATTTAGGTAATTCTTTAAACCTTTTTTATTATTTAGGTAATTCTTTAAACTTTTTTTTTATTATTCACGTAATTCTTTAAACTTTTTTTATTATTCACGTAATTCTTTAAACTTTTTTTATTATTCACGTAATTCTTTAAACTTTTTTTATTATTCACGTAATTCTTTAAACTTTTTTTTATTATTCAGGTTCAGGTAATGTTATTGTCTTGGTTTCCGTTTCTCTTACTTTCTCAATCTTATGTTAAATTAATTAATAAGAAAAAAATTATTTCAATGAAATATTATCCAAAATAAAAGAAAATACTTTAAAGAAAAATATTTAATAAAAAGTAATTAAAAATAATTACAACTTTTAAAATTTGAAAAGAATTTCTGCAAACACGTTAACGATGTGGATCTGAACTAGACAGAGAAGAGAAATAACTGCGGTGCCAGACGACACAAATCACGTGACATTTTTATGTCGCGTATACATTTTCATACATAGAAATTATGAACGTTTTTCAATAAAAATTTATTTTTAAAATTATTTTAAAATTATTTCTGCATAAACGAGTGTTATGTGCTTTTCAAAGTTCGATTCGTAAATTTACATTTTCATTACCGTTATCATTACATTGCGTGCACGATTGAAATAAATAATTTTAAACGATTTTTGAAGTATTAAGACGTTAATGAATAAATTTTTAAAATCTGGAAAAAATTTGCAAAAAATACATTATTCATCGAAAAATTTTTATTTCTTCACAAAATAATGTCCTTAGTATAACGTATCTACAAAAACAGGTGGAAGCTTTTCTAATTAATTAAATTAGATACTTTTTACATTTTTTTTTTTTACAATTCAAATCTGATTTTCTATAAAGTAGCAAATGTTTGACAAAAAAAAATTGGTGATTTACTTTCTACAATGATTCCTGTTTATAACTAATAAAAAAAATCCCGGGAACTCTGATTTAATTTCTCGAAATTTCATGAAAATATGTAAGTGGGTGGAAACATGTTAAAAAAAAAATGTCTTTTTAACAAGATTTTCTGAAAAAAAATTTTTTTTAAATAATTTCATTCATTTCTGAATAAGTCCTGAAAGTTACATTAAAATCCAACAATTATTTGATTTTTGCAAGAATTTCCTAATTAACGTGTGTTTTCCTCGGGGAAAAGCGCAAAATAAAACAAACCTTTTTTTAGTCTTATCGCGCAGTCGTAAAAAAAAACATAATTTTTAACCAAAATTTTCTACGTGTTAGAAAGGAGTAAAAAATTTCAAAAAATATTTAAAAAATACTTTGGTCTTTCCTCTTTCATAACAACATAAACATATTGAGACAAAACTTTGTTTTCGTTGATTTATGAGTCATTTTTGATCGTGATAGGCCGCTTTTTTACGTGACCTAGTGGAGGTACCTACATTTCCAACAAACGAATAAGCATACTTTTCATATGATTAACTGCACATAGATGCATAATAATGAAACATTCATAGAAAACAGAACGAAATTTGCTTTAATAGGAATAAATCCCATTTAAGTATTATAATGAGTGAAAAATTATTCGTACAATGCAAATGTAAGACTTTAATACATTTAAATTGCTTTAATAGTCTAGATTATTCACGTGGAATATTCTAGAATGCTCCAATACTATTAGCAGTGGTTATTTTTAGCCTAAGATTACAAACAGAACATTCTGTAATTGATATTTGTGCATGATGGTTATCATATCAACAAGAGGTGAAGAATAAACAAATTCGCAAACTGATTGTTAAGCTCTGGAAGAAAGATAAAAGTTACAGAAAAATCTCAGACCATCTGAATATTCAAGTTGTTTCTATTACTTCATTTATCGCAAGGTATAAAAAAAAAAAAAAAAAAAAAAAAACACCTCAAAACTGCTGAAAACCAAAGAACTGGTGTTCCACGGAGATTTCTTCAAGATCTTCAAATCGAATGGTTACTCGTCAAGATTTGCAGAATGGTTTGTTTCATCAGGAATCTGTATATTCATCGTCTATTCAGTATTATTAGAATCGTATATAGATGCTCAAATTTTTAATTATAACAATTGGCTACTTTAAGAAGCTTCCCGAATTTAAATATTTTTTTAAAAAAATGTGTTTCAGATACCTTTGTGCGTACTTCAACAAATCGGAAAATCATACTTGGCTACATCCATAATAAAATTTTACTGATCGTTAGATGACATGTTCAAGCGACAGTTTATCGTGGCATGAAAAAATAACCAACGGACCGCCACTCTCTGACTGTAATTTTCTATTTTAGCGTAGATCTGACTTTTAATTAGGTAATCGAGGCATGCCCACAATTATATTTTGAATAATGACCTTATGCCCCACCCTTTAAATTCCGAAAAGAGGTAACGATTTGTTTTAAATGTTTCCTTATGAATCATTTTTATCACATGGTATCTACCATCGCCAAACGAATTACAATCATAGTATTGAAACATGAAAGATTTTTGTGTAGAGATGTAAAATGCTTTTATTATAATCAAATAAAATAAAAATATTATAATATATATATATATATATATATATATATATATATATATATATATATATATATATATGTGTGTGTGTGTGTGTGTGTCTCTGTGTGTGTCTGTGTGTAGAATTAATATTTTTTTTTAAAATAAAAAAAATTACTTGACTATTTTATTAAATTAATTATTTTCAACAAGGAAAATACTATATAATAATATATATATATATATATATATATATATATATATATATATATATATATATATATATATGGAGAGAGGAGATTGTAACAAAGAGAAAGAAAGGGTGATGGAAGGAGAGAGGACTGTGGACATGTTTTCACGATAATTAACATTCCCAACCGATATCAACTCGCTCTTAATTTAGATGCTACAGACGACTACATCTGGGTTGTCTAGGTGACCAATCAACGGCCACACAAAGCGAATGATGTTTTGTTGGTCACCATTTTGGAACCAATGGTTACCATGAACGGAAACGTCCTGATTCTCGCTTGCAGTCACTTTCGAATTTGTCCGACTTCGTGACTGAGTGTTATTTAATCAAATGGCCTTTTTCCTGTTTTTTTTTTTTTTTTAGTTGGACATGTATAAATATTCTTTCTGGAACTTCTACATTTTAAGTTGAATTAAATTTAGTAGAAAACCTGCGTCAGAGAACGAATATTGCAAACTGAAATAAGTATAAGTACTGATTTTACCCCGAGTGAATATTTTCATTATTCCCAAACATAGATTTTACAAGGCTAAGTAAAAATATTATCCGCACTTTCGTCATAAAATACCTTTAGTTTTGTCAGACTGTCTTCTGTTCAAGCGTTCTTATATTTGGTACTATCGAAGAAACAGGATCAAAATTTGATCTTGATCAGGCGAGTTATCTAGCTGCTATTTTAAGTCTCAATCGTCAGAGCATTGCGTTTAAGCATGAAACAGACTGTTGCAGCTTGGTGTTGACCTCAATGTTTACTTATATATTTATATACACTCTATCCCTGATATTGAGAAGATTAACTCATAACATAGCATACAATGAAATTATAATTTTAGCATTCACACACACATATATATATATATATATATATATATATATATATATATATATATATATATATATATATTCAAATGTAACGAGAACGAAAAGAGTATAAATTCAAACGTTCATAATTTAAAAGAGGGTTCAATACCAAGAGTACAGCAATAGTTATATATTATAAAAATCTTACATACGGACAAATATCTACTCACGACAGATGATTTGATGCTCTGCTGTCGAGATCGTTCGCATCAAAACAAGATAGCATCTTTCCCCATTCTACTTCTTTGTCCGTATGTAACATATTATCTTTATAATATATATATATATATATATATATATATATATATATATATATAATTACATGAATCATTCATGCAAAAAACAAATATAGAGGATAATGATTTAAATGGCTAGAATACATCTTCGCAAATAATTTCAATAACCTACTCTAACCCCGAACCTGTATATGAATGATATGATCCCTGTTTATAAATTCCAGTTGCATAAGGTCTTTTTTACTTTTTACAAGCTTTCCAACAGACATCCTCAGGTATGGAAGTAGATTTTGTTCTTGTTTTTACTTCTCGCTAATAAGAGGACAACGAAAATATAGATTTAATCCGAAAAAATTCTATGAGAAATGTGTTATTGTTTTGTAATGTGAGGTCGCAACGATGAGTTTGAATTTTAAATTTTAAGGTTGTGCGTTTTTGTACATATATAGTACTGAGAGAATTCTTTTGTACTTGTAGATTTTCCGTGAATATTGCATGAACTATATTGTTCAATAATTACAGTAATGTCACAATTATTATTCGAAAGTTGAACGTTGGATCAGTTATTTTAATTTCGATTATAGGTGCAGTTTTAATTTAAAATTACATGAATCATAATACAAAAAACAAATATAGAGGTTAATGATTTAAATGGCGAGAATACATCTTCGCAAACAATTTCAATAAGGTACACTAACCCCGAACCTGTATATGACTGATATTATCCCTGCCTATAAATTCCAGTTTCATAAGGTCTTTTTTTAGTTTTTACAAGCTTTCGTCTGTTCCTACAGACATCCTCAGGTATGGAAATAGATTTGTACTTGTTTTTTTATTTCTCGGTAATAAAAGTTATATTTGTTTTTTGTATAATATTTGTCCGTGGAAATTCCAAGGGACCGGCTAGTATGTATATATGATATATATATATATATATATATATATATATATGTGTGTGTGTGTGTGTGTGTGTGTGTGTGTGAGAGAGAGAGAGAGAGAGAGATGAGCAACTCTCAATGGAGACTCCTTATTGATTCCGGTTGCCACCTCCACCGTTAAGATTTCAGCGTTTGGCCTCTCCAAGATAGATGCTATCCAAGAGATGGTCTGAATGTTTTTCATGCTTTTTAAATAAAGACATGGATTGGATTCGTGCCTTTCTCAAGGGGCATTTGTTCAACGTGAATTTGACCGGAATATGAAACCGTCTCGTCGATGACATTTCCCGCACGTTCAATGGCTGACATCTCGTTTCAGATAACACCTGCTGCTAGGGTTGACTGGTCAGTCCCTGATGCAGACGCCTGCTCATATACATTTGTGTTTGTTCAGCAACCACACATCCCACCTGTGGTTTCTACTGCTGCATGTATGTTTAGGGGACTTAAGGTTTAGATTTCTGAGTGTGTGTGTGTGTGTGAGAGAGAGAGAGAGAGAGTGGGAGAGAGAGTAAGAGAGAGAGAGAGAACATACACTCCCACCCTTTCTCAATATGGCTTTGTGTGAACACACCTATTTGCGAACCCTACCATCTACCCATTTCCAATCACAAAGTTTGGGTCAACTCGTAGTAGTGTTTTCCAGCAATTTCCAAAAATTGTCCCAAGCCTCTTCAAACCAATAACTTCAAAAAATCAATATCCTGCTAAATCGACCATATTTAGATTCGAACCCGGATTTCAATGTCAAAAAAGCGAAGGTTCTAACTCACTAACCTTTAGGCTACAAACAGATGATGTAAACGCCATTAAACGAGGTTTACAAACACGATTTTTTAAAATAAAATAATCTTATAAATCTTATCTATGATTGCGATCGTCTTATCCGGTTTAAAATCCATCTAAGATTATATAGCGGGTCTGGAAAATACATGTACTGCCAAAGATTCAATTAAGGAATACATATCTATTGTTAAAGTTTACGAGGCATGAACATTTGCCACAGCGCTTTCTCCATTGTTGTTGATACAGGTGTTTTGTTGGGAATGTTATGATCGTTAAAGTGGAAGACAAAAGGAGAATTTTATTGTGAAAAGCTAAAAGAAAATTCATCTACCCTGAAATAGGTCAATGGAGAAAAAAAAAAAAAAAAAAAGCATCCCTTTAGCTTCCGGTTGGATAAATTTCATTCACGCTGTCAAGTAAGTAAAAAATAAATTCGTATAATTCTGTACAATATTACAGTTGATTAAATCTTCCTTATGCTCTACCGAATTTAATGTTTTACAAGGATTGCGACAAAAAATATCGTGAAACTGTTCACTTCTATTTACCTATTGTTTGTTGTTTGAAAATGAACATGAATAAACCTAACAAAGCGCGCAGGGGACATTTATGCTGGGTTTAGTTTAGATGAAGATAAAAGATACATATTGTTTTAACGTTTCATTCAAAAAATTAAGTACGACGATTTATGAGGAAAATAAATGATGTAAAGAGATTTTGTTAAACAAAATGCGATAGGATTTTAACAGACACAAACTAGTTCTCTCTTAATCATTCTTCTTCAAGCTCTTATATATATATATATATATATATATATATATATATATATATATATGTATGTATGTATAATATACTTCATCGGTAACATGACTAGGAGCTTCATGCACAAAGCAAAATTCAGGTGCCGAGTATAGACTGACCGTTACGAATTTTGAATTTTAATAAAAATATCTTGTTAGTTATAGCCATGTTGCCGCAGATATATATCAAACGAGGAGTACAGTTTATTATTTAAAAAAAATACATTTGGCATTTAGAATATACGGGATTTATGCACACACACACACAAACACACACACACACACACACACACACACATATATATATATATATGAAGAAAGAACAGTCATATTTATAATCCAGAGTTATTTAACATTTATTTTTAAAAAGATTGCTTGATGCAGATAATATTAACATTGCCAAATCAAAACCTAAATCTTAAATTAAAATTTAAGATTTTATTAGTTTTGTATTAGGCATAAAGGAAGATTAATGTTTTTTTTTTTAAAAAAAAAGAAAAAAAAGAAAAGAAATTCTAATTTACATTAAAAATTCATCTGTGATGTAACCATTAATCCATTTCTCTTCTTTAGGAAGCTAGGATTATTTATCGGTTTTAAAATATGTATATTTATTCATATATAATTAATAACACCGTGTTATTTCATCGAGAACTATTTTATTGATTATTATTTATTTATTAATTATCGCATTATATGTATAAAGTAATGAAAAAAAAAAACGCGTGCCTGCGTACAAAATGTATTGATCATACACACATATGAATGATAAATACATCACTAATAGCTATATGAATCCCTGTAATGTTCGAACTGTTTATCCACGTCATTCAGCCACTCCTTTTTATTTCCATTTTTTTTTTTCATTATTTATTAAAAAAAATAAGGATTCATATATCTATAAATCTACCATTCGTCCATGATTAGAATATTGCAGCCACAGAGGGTTAGTATCCATGGAGCTCCTTGAAAAGATTCAAAGAAGAATCAGCAATATTATTGGTCCTGATCTGGTGTCTCGGTTTTAGTCACTTTCACACCGCCGTAAGGTTGCCACACTGTCTTTCCTATAAATACTTTCATGTTAACTGTTCGAATGAGTTCTTCGCCATAGAACATGGACTTTTTAAAATTTAAGCGCAGTACGAGACTGGCGTCGAGATCTCATTACTTTTACAGACGAGCTGACATAATTCAGCCGTAAGTTTTACGCACAACGTTCATTTTCTCGTATTTATCGTGGGCAGAATTCTTTTCCAGCCAACTTTAATCTGCAAAAATTTAAATGGAATGTCAATCGCTATCTACTGTCTTCATGGTTACACTTTTCTTTTCCGCTCAATATTAATGCTTCTGTTCCTAATATTTACAAATTCTGTAAGCCTTTTGTTTTAGTGACTTTATTGCCTGACTTGGAGTGAAACCGATTAAAAAATATAATATAATAGAAATTATAGAAATAATTTTTTCTAAATGATTTTAATGAATTCAATGAATTCTATTATTAAATGTATCCTAGAAGAACTAGTATAATACTGGTATAATCTATACTCTATACCTATTTCGCATACCCCTGTATAAACACACACACAAACACACAAGTATATATATATATATATATATATATATATATATATATATATATATATATATATATATATATATATATATATGTATATATATATATATATATGTATATATATATATATGTATATATATATATAGTTTATGAAAAACTAGGTAATCCGTATGGGTAAACATAAGGAGGATAAAATCCAGAGAGCTCAATGTAAACCCAGAGCAAATAATTTAAAAAAAAAACACACCACTTTAAGGTTCTATGTAATAAATTAACTGATCGCATAGGGAATCGAGTCACTGTCAGTCACTGGGCGTGTTTCTAAAAATAAATACGCTAAAAATCAACCTGCTTCCCTGCCGTGCGCCGACGGCTTAGTGGTAGAATCTCTAATACCAATTCAGTCGGGTTTCGATCCGAGCTTGAGGCAACCGGATGTCTAGCCACACTGATGAGCTGTGAAACAGCCTGTCTGTGGATGACGTTATATATATATATATATATATATATATATATATATATATATATATATATATATATATATATATATATATAATTTAAATGGAAACAGACCACTTTAAGGTTCCATGTAATAAATTATTTCACCACAGCCCTTTACTTCAAAATGAAAAGAAAATTTGCACATTTCTTACGGGTAATAGATTGGAGGTCCTTTTCGAGGCCTGCGTCCAGGTTAGTTTTGTCAACAATGCCGACAGGAGTAAATAGTAGCGTCGTAAGCCTAGATGTCACCTTGAAAATTGATGACATCAGGAAGATCGTTGATGAAGATCAGAAACAGCGTATGGCCCAGAATAGAGCCATGGAGAACACCAGCGTTCGTCTGAAAGGAATTGGAGGATATCCTGTTTAAGAGGACCTTCATTTCTCTATTTGACTGGATTGATTTTATTAAGGCAAATAATCAACTTTTAATGACGTATCCCTGAAACTTACGAAGAAAGCCACGTGCCAGACCCTATCAAACGCTTTAGAGCTTCGAGCTTCTCCGTTATTGTCAAGTGCTTGGTATATAAATTTAATTATGGTTGTGATCACGTCAGCGGTGGACCGAGAAAAGCGGAAAACATATTGTTTATCTGAGAGCAGAAAAGCATATGTGCAGGAGTGAGCTATGGATTATGCACATCCAACTGTAATAGTTTTTTTAAAAGATTTTGTCAAACTACATAGCAGAAAATAAGGTCAGTTAATTTAACCGTCTTTGCAGTTCTTGCTTAAACATGAAGAAAATTGAAATATTAGGATATATTTTGAAATAGACACTTACATTTTTTTTAATTAGGACTACATACTCCCACTCAACCTATGAAGAAGTGGGAGTTTAAATTCGTACTGTATAATTTTCCGGGTTTGCTGAAAAGAGATTGGGAAGAATGGAGATCAAGCGACACTATTTTTTAAGAAAATCGTTGTCTCTATAGAGAATTAAACTGAATATAAAACATTTTTTTCATCATGAATTCAAATTTATTTCAACTAAAGGCATTTCAAAGTTATGAAATATAATTTCAGATAATCTCAAATGTCTAACTATAAAGAAAAATATTCAGCTTTTTGTATTTCTCGTTGTAACTAAGCAGTTTCAAATAATTCCTTACTATAGACAATACCTATCTTTTTTTTTATCTGCCATGCTTTCGTATCGCGAAAGGGCGTCGTTATTTGTCGACCGTAGTCGGGATTATCGAGCCAAAGCGAACGATCCTTTCCTTTATTTGTATATTATGTGCTACGCCAGGGCTACATAAAATTTTGATTTCAGAGTTACTTTCTCCTAAATTGGCTTCCACCCAAGGCTAGAGAACCCAGTAGGTCATGCTTTTTAAACCTAGCTGGGGAGGGGGAGAATTAGAAGAGGATTCATACTTTTTCCTAAGGGTATTAATATTTCACTGATTGTAACGGAATCAGCTAGAATTCGTATTCGCCTTCCCGATTTCTCAATCTGAGCTGTTATCCATTACTACACTTTAAAAAAAATAAGATAATTTCCGTCTATATTTCTGAACTGAGATATTATAATTATTCACACTATTTACATTGTTCGGACTGTTGTCTTCATCTTTACTGCCATATTCACCTTCAACATCTGTCTCTATTTCTCAGATGAGGTATTGTAACTATTTACACTATTTACATTATTCGCGCTGTTGTCCTCATCTTTATTGTTATATTCACCTTTAACATCTGTCTCTAATTCTGAGATGAGGTATTGTAACTATTTACACTATTTACATTGTTCGGACTGTTGTCTTCATCTTTATTGCCATATTCACCTTCAACATTGGTCTCTATTCCTGAGATGAGGTATTGTAACTATTTACACTATTTACATTGTTCGGACTGTTGTCCTCATTTTTATTGCCATATTCATCTTCAACCTCTGTCTCTATTTCTGAGATGAGGTATTGTAACTATTTACACTATTTACATTGTTCGGACTGTTGTCCGCATCTTTATTGCCATATTCACCTTCAACATCTGTCTATTTCTGAGATGAGGTATTGTAACTATTTACACTATTGACATTGTTCGGACTGTTGTCTTCATCTTTATTGCCATATTCACCTTCAACATCTGTCTCTATTTCTGAGATGAGGTATTGCAACTATTTACACTATTTACATTGTTCGGACTGTTGTCCTCATCTTTATTGCCATATTCACCTTCAACATCTGTCTCTATTTCTGAGATGAGATATTGTAACTATTTACACTATTTACATTGTTCGGACTGTTGTCTTCATCTTTATTGCCATATTCACCTTCAACATCTGTCTCTATTTCTCAGATAAGGTATTGTAACTATTTACACTATTTACATTGTTCGGACTGTTGTCCTCATCTTTATTGCCATATTCATCTTCAACATCTGTCTCTATTTCTCTGATGAGGTATTGCAACTATTTACACTATTTACATTGTTCGGACTGCTGTCCTATTCTTTATTGCCATATTCACCTTCAACATCTGTCTCTATGTCTGAGATGAGATATTGTAACTATTTACACTATTTACATTGTTCGGACTGTTGTCTTCATCTTTATTGCCATATTCACCTTCAACATCTGTCTCTATTTCTCAGATAAGGTATTGTAACTATTTACACTATTTACATTGTTCGGACTGTTGTCCTCATCTTTATTGCCATATTCATCTTCAACATCTGTCTCTATTTCTCTGATGAGGTATTGTAACTATTTACACTATTTACATTGTTCGGACTGTTGTCCTCATCTCTGTTGCTATATTCACGTTTCCGCCGATGTATTTCCTGACTTCTTCCGTTGATTGGTATTTCGAACCGAACCCTTTATTTTGTCCACCTGGGTTGATTGTTCTAATTCCACGTGCCATGCCTCTTCCGGATATCTCAGTATTAGTTCTTTCCCTTTAACCCAAATTTCCAAGATTTTTTTTTCACCTCTGTTGTCGCCAGGTATTGAAATAACCGCGTATTATGTACGGAAGTTCCTAAACTATCATCCACAGATCTTAAAATAGGTGAGCGCAAAAAGACAGAGAAATAAAGAATAAAAGCAAGTCATACGTAAGTGAATATATTCTAGTCGCGTAACATCTTTCGCTTGGATGTGCCCATCTTACAGTAATATCAACAAACTTTCCACTGATTTTATGCTAAGTGCTACCCGGTTTGGTTGGAAATTATTTTTCACATTAAACAGCAGTAAGCTTTTCTTGTTGGCCGTCGTAAATGACCGTGTTATATAAAGAAATCAAAAGCCAAACTGAAACAGAAAATTAAGGCAGAAGATTCGAATGGGGTTTAGGATCAGGGTGAAGGATTTTATGGGGACAGGAAAAAATCTGAGACGAAGAAGCATTTTATTTTCACTAATTCAATGGAGCCGGGTGATAGAATCGTCAGTTGAAATTCTGGAATATCAAATGGTAATTTTATTTTAATGACAAGCCCGCACCACCACCGCCACGACTAACGACAAGGCCCATTGGATGTATCTCTCAATCTCTTTGTTTCACACACACTATCTCTCTCTTCGTCTCTCTCTCTCTCTCTCTCTCTCTCTCTCTCTCTCTCTCTCTCTCTCTCTCTCTCTCTCTCTCTCTCTCTTCATATAAATATATATATGCATATGTAAATATAATTTTTGCATTTTTTGTCTAGGTCTCCGGCATCCCACACCCCAGTTCATCTCATGAATAAAGTGCCTTCACACAGGGAAAAAGCTTTTGGAAAGTCGATAGTCTTGCCCTTGATAAGGACCTTTCTTCACATAGAAATGCCTCCTTGAGGCCATTATTTCAGTGCACCTTCAGCAGAGGACCCCGGGAACTGTTCCTGGGTTTATAACACTGATATGGAACACTGGCGGGAAATTCAACCTATGGGAAACGATCCCTACTGTCATGGTTCACAGGATGGATGGCACAGATAGTGCTAACTGAGCTCCACAAAGTTTTCAAACATTGTTCCGCGGGGCTCCACATTTGCGCCATCGCTTGTTATATCTGGCTCTGTAACTAGCCACCCCGAGGGTTGTCTGCGGAATTGTCACTGACATAGATTTTCGTCCCCTTTGTTTACTTGTGAAGATGGCTATCAGTTTGGTATATGGGATTAGGGCAGATCACTTTCTTGATCTCTTGTGATTTGGAGTTGATGGGGCTGCATTCCAGGAAACTCACTTTGCTTGTTAACTCGATGCTTGTGTGCCTGCTGTCTAGTGATTTTTTTTTGTTCAGCTGACGAAGACCCCTTTGCCAAAGGCGTTTTCCTGATCGTCATGTGTTCTACGAAAGCGAGTGTGAACCATGTCCATATCGACTAGGGAGGCATAGTTTGTCATGGCCGATACGTGTGTGACTCTATATCTCCCTCGTAATCTGGGCTGATGTTTAATTTGATTTTAGTTATGGAATTAGTGGTGTTCTGGGTAACACAAATGGAGGGAATCTTGCGAAATTAAGACTATTCACATTCTGATTGGATTCTTTGGGGATCATCTGACTATGAAGTTTAGAACTGAAATAAAAACGATTTTATTTCAGCAGATTTCAGCAAAAGGTGCGTGCGAGATGCGAGCCTGGTTCTCGTTAATTGGGTCAAACTTGATTTCCTTTTTTAGTCCAACTTAGATTTGAGCAATAAGAATGTATAATTACTCTTCAATCTTAATTATCGTGATGAATCCGATCATAAACGAAAATTACATGTTCATTATTAATCATTGTTAAGGATCGCATGCTTATGAAGGATTAAAATAACGTTCAAATATATATTTATATTATTCCAGAATAATTTTCCAACTTATGATTGTTTTCGCCATCTGTTAACTTCGACCTTTCTGTCCTGGCAATGCGCCTCAAACGTTTAACGTACGATTTCGCTTTCAAGTCTTTTTTCACTGCTCATTGGAATGTCCTAGTTGAAACTCCTCTCTCAATTGTCAAATGCCTTATGGATTGAGTTGGATCTTTTCTAATTGATCTCTTTGTTTCTAAGTTGAAATGATGACCGCTCTTCCTATTGCGATCTCCTTATACAGTTTTCCTTTCTACTGTTCCCTCTTTTTTAAACCCATTCACCGTTCTCTTGATGGTTCTTGAATGAACTTTGAAAATGGAAGCCAGAGTATGAATGTTGGTACGATTAATGAAGTCCTGAATGATCTTTTTCCTTTCACCATTGTTCAGTTGTGGAGAAGGTGGAGCTGACACAAAATTTTTTTAATCTTTTCTCATTATAGCTGATTAGCTCAAAGGTTTGTACGGTGATCAGTCAATTAGTTTAGAGGTGGTTTTTTTTTAGATATCAAACAATTTTTTGAGTGGATGAATTATACTGTTACACGATTTGGACGATGTTGCTGTTACAATCAATATATATATATATATATATATATATATATATATATATATATATACTTTTTGTACGCATCATATGTTTATTGGTCAATGTTTTGTTTCATCGTGAATGTGTGCGTCTTTGCATCTGTATGTGTGTGTGTTCGTGCATCCATGTACTTATCTGAGCTTATAGACGTACGTGTAGAATGTCCTGATCATTTTTTGTTTTCGTTGTTTTTTGACCTTACACTCACTCCTTACTCTTTTATTTCAATAGTTACAATTTTGACATCCAGTTTTCTAGACATATGCTATCGTTGTTTATTTTTGACCGTTCTAATGTTTTCTTCCGTTAGCAAAATTGTATTTCATTTTTTACACAAATAATTAATTCGTATACAATTATATGACACTTAAAAAAGAAAGAGACAGAAATAGGGATAGAGTCATGGGAAACAAAATATTTACGAAAAAAAAATAACCACTCGACATGTTCACATACATACACGTACAGGCGTAAACCATGACACACATACATTTGAAAAAAAATCTACCTAACCTTAATAAAAAACACAAAAATTATTTATAACCTAATATAAAATAGCGAAAATCGGAAGACAATTGTTCCCCCCCCCCCTTTGGACTGAATGCTTACAAAAGAGTTTCGTCTCCTAAACTCTAGATTCAGGATGTTGAATATAACATCAATAAGCTAAGTGACAATTTTTGCATTTGTATGAAATTATTAGGTTGGTGCAGAAATAATGACGTAATAATGTCGTTTTTTGACGTATTTTTAACGTTAAAAAACGACATTATTACGTCATTATTTTTACACCAACTTAATAATTTGATTTTTTTCTTATTAGTGTGTATGTCAAACTTTCCAAGCCTTCTTTCCTCTTCATGTGCCCTTTATTTCACAAAGGTTCTTGTAGCTCATATTTTCGTGCCAGGGTATTCTCAGTATCCTTCTGTAGAACGAAATTACTGTTACTTCCAGTCTGTTCTTCATCTGCGAGGATATTGCACAACAATCCCTTCCATATAAGAGGACTGATATTACGTAACACTTCAGTATTCTTTTTTTTATTGTAACGAATTTTTTTTCTTTCTTAATACTTTCCTTAACTTTTCAAAAGTATGTTTCGCTATCCAGATTTAAGTATCAGTTATTTAAATTTGTGTAATTGTTTTATTTTGTTAGTTCCAATTAGTAATTGTGTCTTTTCCTCACACCCATGCATTTTATCTTTTTGAAATTGATATTCAGTACAGTTTTCTAATTTTCTTCATTAACTTCTATAGATGTACTTGTTGTTTAATTTTCGTCACTACATATCTTGTGTTGTTAGATTGTGACCACCAATAATGAAACCTTGTAGGACTTCAAATTCTCCTCCGAATCGCGTCACTGTATAGATTGAATAAGTCCGGTGAGAAGAAACATCCTTGCCTTACACACCCATTCTATTTTTGTATATTTACTGATTTCATTTTCTATCCGTATGCAGCCTCTCAAAATAGGTTCTGGATTATTCTAATACCCTTGCCAATGTGCGTATATTATGTACAAATTATATTAAATTAAACTCCACATCACACCTACGATGTGGCAAATTTTTCCTGAACGTAACATGATAAGTCTGGATTTACTTTAATAAACAGGTTGCTGAAACTCCAATCAAAATTATGTTGTAATTAAGAAATATAATTACAGACCGCGCGTATAATTTACAAAGAGAAATTATTAGTTAAAAAAAGATATAGGGAAAAGTGTCATTTTAATGACGCCAAAGTTATCCGGAGAACATTAATTTGAAATAAATAAGCCGTGATTTGAAACTAGTTTTAGAAGTCGGTCTTTCATCGATTCTGTGGGATAATTGATGTCAGGAAACGCAAACGTATCAAGTAAACAAACCAAACACGTCATGAAACGATGGACATTAAAACGCATTACACTGAGCAATTCCTTAGATCAGCTTTACATATTACCCATTGCTAAATTCCTACGCAGCCTCTGGTGAGTGAGCGTCTTCATTCTGCTTATCGGCAGAATACAATGTTCGCTCTTCATGTTCTAGATTTGACGGGCCAGGCGATACAGAACTTCTTTCTGTTTGAATGTTTTGTTTCTTTTATTTTTTTTATTACTGAGTTCAACCCCACACTGTTTCATCTCATTTCACATGTTTAAATTATTTAAATATTTATTTTTTTAAAAAGAGGAAAAAATATTTGTACATATGAATGAATCTTGGGTCTTTTATTAGAAACCCTGCGAATATATGATAGTAATGACAAAAATACGCAGGGGTAGGATTTAAGAAAGCTTTATTCATATAAGAATACAAGCTTCGCGTATAGCGTCCTTTTATAGTCCCAGTAAACATAAATAACTCTCTCAAAGAGGAGAGTAACAAATCAAGGGAGACCACCCATGATTATTCATAATGTTAATGTGTTATATGTTGGATTAGATGGAGAACGATAAAATTGTTAACGTGAATGCATCGTCAGTCGGATTAGCTCGGTGTAGTGTAGACAGTGTTGACCACCCTTCCCCACTTCCCCTTCGGCCGTTTGACACAAATTAATATATCCGTATTAATTACATAAATACATTCCTTAGTTTTCTTTGCCGAATCGCCTTTTTTTGTGTCGTGCCACTTCGGGGTGTTAGTGATCATGCCTCTCCACAAATCCCTATATTTTGTAGCGCTTAATATACTTTGGATTTGTCTGATCTCTCCTAAACTCTGGCAGCCATTTTTCTCAAGCTCACTAGAAATTTCCACTCTCTCTTCCTGGTGTTAAGAATAAGTTTCTCTTTTATTTCCATTTTCTCTAAACATTCACCATAGTATCCTCAGCATGCTTCAGTTGCGTGAAGTCTCTTTTTCCTTCTTTAATTAAATCTGGCACTTTATGGTATATTGGGTGTCTACTTTTTCTGCTATGGAAAGGGCTGTTGTCCCCGCCGGCGTTCCTCAGATGTATTTCGATCTACAAGGAATTCTGAACTGAACCGTTTATTTAATGCCCGTGGGTAGAAGGTTCTCGTTCCTCTACCCATGTTTACGGATACCTCGCCTAGGTCTTATTTTTTTTAGTGCTGCTCAGTTATTTTTCTCCCGTTTCCACTAAATCTACTGCCCAACCCAGGGACTGAATTCACAATCATTATGTGGCAAAATTCACGAACCAGCGCTCTAATTTACTAGAAATTTGGTTCGTGAATTTTTTGTGTAAAAACTTACCAAGAAATTTGAATAGGTACATTTTTTGTTTCATTTTTGGCCAATGAGAGCCCTCTTAAAAAGAATCTTCGCAATTCTGTCATATGCAGACAATCTTGTTTATAATAACTGAAGTATAAAATTACTGTAAATTCATAATCCTTTTGCACTCTTGAATTGTTGAGTATAATAATGCTTTTAGCCAGTTGTAATTCTGAAGTTTTACCTTTTGAGCCTATCATTGGCGACAAATTTCAATAACGGTAATTCTGAAGTATTTGCTTAAAATATTTCTTACATTTCATACAACTACACAGTGTATATAGTCTCCAGACAAATGTATCTATTACTTTATTACAGGTGGTACTGTTACTGTGTCATAAATTATTACTGATATACTCATTCAATTCAGTTTTTGGAAAAACTAGTACGGGCCATAATCAGCACCAAATTGGTTATTCATCTCACATTCCATGACCTTCTTTCAGAGAAGCAATATGGATTTTCCTTCTCTAGGTCACACAAACACACACACATACACACATTTATATATATATATATATATATATATATATATATATATATATATATATATATATATATATATATAGCGTCATCCAAAGACAGACGGTTCCGCTGTATCACAGCTCATTAGTGTGACTAGACATCCGATTGCCTCAAGCCGGGATCAAAACCCGACTGATTTGGCATCAGGATATTTTAACCCTGAGCTATCAGGGCCCGCTAGAGAGGAAGGCAAATTTTTACGTACCTATTCTACGAATAAACACACCAAGGATCGAGAGGGTTCAATTCAATTAATGGAAGAGCATTGCATTATTAGCAGTAGTAGTAATTGTTTAGAAATTCGCGCTTTCTCCAGAGTGCTCCACCGGAATTAAATTTTCCGGGGGTGTATTATATATATATATATATATATATATATATATATATATATATATATATATATATATATATATAAATTATATTTTGTTTTGGTAACATGTTTTCATTAAGAGATGTCTCATTAAGTAATTTAGACAAGTTTTGTCTACTTATTTTTAATATGATCCTCTCATATACACCGACAATTTTCAGATAAATACAATTTATAATGAACCGAAGACCGAATAAATGAATACCCATCAATATTTTCTTTCTTCCTTTAGTATGGATACTAAGAAGCTTGTTCCTGAATATTAGTTGATCCTATTAAAAATAAGTAGACAAAACTTGTCTGCATTATGTAATGAGACCTCTCATTATATATATATATATATATATATATATATATATATATATACATATATATATACAGTGTAACTGGGATATAAGAGAGAGTTGTCGGGACCGGAGAAGAAGTCTCTTATATCCGGGTTTGGTCTATTATATATACATTCACACAGTCTCTAATTTGGGACCTTATACAATCTCTCTTATATCCGGGTTTCTCTTATATCAGGGTCTCATATGTCCGAATTACACTATATATATATATATATATATATATATGAATAAACTGGTGTGCTACGCTCCCGAAGTAAAGCTGAAATTGCTTATGAATTATTATTTTTAATATGCGTTTGTACATATAGTCGATCTAATTTTAATTATCTTCTTTTCCTTCTTGCCTATGTTTTTATCACTTTCAAAATAACTTATCACAACTAAAATTGAAAAAGAAATTCTATAATTTATAAACGCAAAAGAATATTTGTTACAAATACTTCTAAATCAATAATACAAAAGAAAATAATAAATCAATTAATACAAAAGAAAATAATAATAAGCTCAAATGTGGGGTTCTGGGTATGACGACAAACTGCATCCGGCAGCAATGCCTCTGATCAGGAGGTTTTAATGAGTATGAAAGCATCTCTTTATTGCTGTTGCTCCCGGTTCTACCCTGACCTGGGGTGGTACAACCTGTTAGTGTCCCAACTATGGGCAAAGAGTTAACAACCGAAAATGGGGGCAAAAATCTATGAAACTGTAAACATAGGTTTTTATAGTAAAAATACTAACAATATACTTTTGAAAAAGAATATTACGAGCAATATATTTAGGAGAAAAATATTACCAGCAGTACACTTTTTAAAAAGTATTACCAGCAATACATTTTAGAAAAAAATATACCAGCAATACATTTTAGGAAATAAAATTTATTACCAACAATACATTTTAGAAAAAATATTACCAACAATACAGTTTAGAAAAAATAATTATTACCAGCATTACCTTTTAGAAAAAAAAGTTACCATCAATACATTTTAGAAAAATAGACTTATTAACACTAGCATTTTAGAAAAAAATATTACCAACAATACGGTTTTTAAGTAAAAAAAATATTACCAGCAATATATTTTTGGGAAAATATATTAAC
>OZ010597.1:54711151-54733651 GCA_963932145.1 Acanthosepion lycidas | reverse complement strand
AGTATTTTCCTCACCTTATTCCTCCAAGTCTTTATCGTCGTCGTCGTCTTCTTCTTCTACTTCTGCTTTTCTTCTTCTTCTACTTCTTCAATTTTATCTTCTACGTTTTCTCTATTTTCTCTTCCTATTCCCCTGTCTTCTTCCTCTAAGTCTTAGTATTTTCCTCACCTTATTCCTCTAAGTCTTTATCGTCGTCGTCGTTGTCGTCTTCTTCTTCTACTTCTTCTTCTTCTTCAATTTTTTCTTCTACGTTTTCTCCATTTTCTCTTCCTATTCGCCTGTCTTCTTCGTCTATTTCGTAGAATTTTCCTCACCTCATCCCCCAAGTTTTTATCGCCGTCATCTTCTTCTTTTTTCTTCTTTATCTTCGTATTTTTACTGCTTCTTCTTCTTCTTCTTCAATTTTTTCCTCCACTTTTTCTCTATTTTCTCTTCCTATTCCCCTGTCTTCTTCGTCTATTTCTTAGTATGTCCTTCACCTTATTCCTCCAAGTCTTTATCGTCTTCTTCTTTTTCTTCTTCTTCTTCTTCTTCTTCTTCTTCTTCTTCTTCTTCTTCTTCTTCTTCTTCTCTTCGCGTTTCAGTTTCTTTCTCCAACTCGTCATCTTCTTCTTCAACCTATTTGAGTAAGGTGCCTTCTTCATCTCTTTCTATGCATTATCTTCTTCGTCTCTTCCTCTTTCTTATTATTCACCTTATTTCTCCACGTTCTCTTTTTCTTCTTCCTCACTTTATTCATCTAAGTGTTCCAATTTTTCTCTTCCTATTCTTTATTCTTCAGCGCCTCTTTCCTTATCATCATCTTCAAATTATTCCACTAAAGCACCTTCTTCTTCTTCTAAGTTTTTTTTTTTTTTTTTTTTTTGTTTCCTGTTCACCTTGTTCTCATTTTATTCCTATTCCTCCAAATCTCTCTCTTCTCTTCCCGTTCCTCTACGTCTGTTTCTCATACTTATTCTTCAGCATCATCTCTTCCTATTGCTATAAAACTGTATAGTCAATGCCTCGGTATTTCTTGCTTTTCAATTTGTGGGAAAACTTCCTCTGTAATTCCTGATTTTAAGAACCATGGGGAACAACTTGTCCCCTAGAATTATTGCCCTATTAGTCTCTTACCTATTTTTGGCAAAGTATTAAACACTCTAATCAACGCCGAAATTGTTAATCATCTTACTTCATACGACTGGATAAACAATATGACTTCTGTCTGTTCATCACTACCGCCGGTGAGTTAAAAGCAAACACAGAATTTTTGTACTAAGCCTCCTTCTAAGAACGTCAAAACTTGTGGCTCTAGATATCTCAAATAAGCCTGACATGGTTTCGCATTGTGGCGTTCTCCACAAGGTCAAAAGGCAAATATTTTGCCTACTTGAATTGTCTACTGTAGTTTATTGAAAGCCATGGTGAATGGACTCACTTGTAGTTCATTTCATATTAATGCAAGGCTACACGCTCAGATTTGCGCTCTTTCTGGTCTCCATCAATACACTTTCCGATGTTTCCAACTAGGTATCTATGTGTTATAACCTAGGAAAGGTTACTGAATAGAATAATCACACAAAGGTTGGTAACGAGCGATAATACTTAGGACACGAACAACACATAAGATTCGCCAGCGGCGCGTAGAAATAGTAGTCAGCTGCTAGAAGTGAGTCAAGTGAATTACAGAATGAGTCTTCAACTTTTAGATATCTACATACCGCCCCACGAGGTCAGATATTGCACAAGGCCGAATTTAATATGGGGTTTGGAGACCGTAGGCTCGTCCAAAGATTCCCCGTAAACTCCGTAGAAAACGGGGTCGGGTAGCTGTTTCCCGAGACGAAAATCTGCCCTTCGACATAGCCTCGGCTAAGGTTTCTTCTTCTTCCTATTCTTCTTCTTCTCCTCCTTCTTCTTCTTCTTCTTCTTCTTCTTCTTCTTCTTCTTCTTCTTCTTCTTCTTCTTTTTCCTCCTCCATTCTATTTCTTCGTTCTCTAACTGCAAAATAATATTTCTTCTTCGTTGTCAACTTCTTCGTTTGCTTTATCTAATATTTTTTTGAGATGCATATCTCTTTGCAGGGCCGCTAATCTTTCCCTCTTAACAAACTTCCTCTGTGTGAAATATAACCGTTCCTTTCTGATAATCTTTCTTTTGGAAAACAAAACTACTGTTTCGTCTTCGAAATATACGAACAAAATAAAGTTATAGAATGATACTTCTCATTATTGCTATTATTATTATTATTATTATTATTGTTGTTGTTGTTGTTGTTTCTCTTGTTCAGCCCTTGTCGATGTAGACATTTAGGCTGGAGTTTCTTTTCTGATATTTTCCAAAGAAAAAATATAAAAATACAAAACCTGAAGCAATAAGTTATCTAGTATCGCCAGTCTTTTGGTGTTAAAGTATAAAGGTAAGGACTGCGTGGTTTTAGTCGCATAGTATGCAATCAATGGCGACAAGCCATGCTTAAATGTCTCGTGAGACCTTACGAGACGAACTCGTTATTTACCACCGGTGTTTCCACCGTATCACAATTTGATAAAAATCTGTCTGGCAGCCAAAAAAAAAAAATAAATAAATAAAAAAATAACCACAGGAGTTTTATATTTACAAAAGTTCACCCAAGAAGACTCTCATATTAGCTGAAAAAAAAGCCTTTATTTAGATGTCAAATTCTTTCAGCTTATATGCATATAAAATGAAGTTTCTCACGCGCATGCATAAATGAGGTAAAGAATTAACTTCTTGCGTCCAGATATAGAAATAATATATATATATATATATATATATATATATATATATATATATATATATATATATATATATATATATATATATATATATATATAATGATAGACTTATAGATATGTAAGATTCAGGAAAGAAAAATTGTCTAGGACGATAGAGCGAATCAATTTTCTTCGCAGCTGACCTAGCACTAGATTCAATATAGTCTTTCCTCTTCATGTCACCTGAGAACGTCAGTCCAAGAAGGCGTAACAAGTCACTCTTCTTGGGGTTAGCATCAGCTATGTTGACACGGAAGGCAGAAAGGCCCCACCCATATAATTAATAGGCAGCAGTTTTTTTCTTAGATGCGTTAAAATTAACAAGCCATCCTTTGCACCAGTTAACAACAAACAGTATGTAGAGAGATAGAAATAATATATATATATATATATATATATATATATATATATATATATATATATATATATATATATATGTATGTATGTATAGGTAACTATACTCGTTTCGAAAACCTTCGAATTTTTGATTTGCCAATAATCAAATCAATCTCGAAGGAAAAAAGAAAGAGCTAGAAACATGAAAGTCTGTCGAAAAAAATCGGACAGATACAGGTTTAAAGCCCAAAGAAAAAACCCCGACATGAGTAAACAACTAACTAACAAAAGAGCTCAATACAACCGTAGAGTAGACCTAGATAAACCTAGTGAGCCAGACAAACCTACTATTTATAGCCGACAATCAAAATTTGAGTTTTGATTATCGCCTATAAATATACCGTTTCTATTTGCCTCTTTAGCCAGCTTTCCCTGATGATCCGCTCAGGTGAAATCTGCGTAGGTTTGTCTGGTTCACTAGGTTTATCTATCTATCTATCTCTCTCTCTCTCTATATATATATATATATATATATATATATATATATATATATATATATATAATCTGTGTATTTAGGTAGCAATCCTTCTTTCATGCACATTTCATTGAATACGACAGACATTTATTTAGTTTTAATTCAAATTTTCATGCGATCTAATCATTTTATTTTTCTTTTCGGGTGATAAATTATATAAAAAGTTTCCGAATGTCCTTTTTATCTGAGCGCTTTCGGCTATACAATTACCATTTTTTTTTTTTTTTTTGTCACGCTGTCTCACTCTACACCTTTCTCACCATAGCTCAATTAGATCTCATTTAAATATTCATGGAGACCTACGGGACATTATTCGTAACATACTTGTTGACAACACAAATATAATAGCATCATCGACATGCAAAAATAGGCTTAAAATAATGGAAGCCTCATTAATAAAAACAAAAAAAAACAATACTTAATAATATTAACTTTGAATATGAACACAATATCTTGACCATGCTTTGAAAAATTAAAATATTTTATAAAACATACATACAACAAACTATTTCTTATTTAACAGTTAAAATATTTAATCATTGAAAATGGCTAAATGTATAACCGAAAGCGCTCGGATAAAATTAACATTCACACAGTTTTTATATTATTTATCAGCCGAAAATAAAAAAAATATTAGATCGCATGAGAAATTTTATAAAAAACTAAATAAAACCACCTTGCCTGTCGTATTCAATGAAATGTGCATATATATATATATATATATATATATATATATATATATATATATATATATATATATATATATATATATGTAAGATAGTATGTATATATAGGTAAGAATTTTTTTAAACACAGAGACAAATACGTTGCATAAAATTTTCAACAAAAACTACGTCAAACTAAGCTATAGCTGTGTGCCTAATATGAGCAATTTAATTAATAAATATAATAGGAGAACACTAAGTGTAATTGTAGGAATAAGGAAACCTGCCCTCACCAGGACAAATGCCAACAAGACTGCGTGGTTTATCAAGTTAAAATATAAGTATAAACCGAATATCGATAAGAACCCTAAAGTTTACATAGAATCTACCCAGAATAATTTAAAAAACGATACTATAACAACCTTAATAGTTTTAATAGCGAAACTTACAAACACATTACTACTTTGTCCTCTTATGTATGGAAGATCAAACAAGAAGATAATAAAGACACCATTTTGAAATGAGAAATGATATAATTATAAGGCAGGTGATAAATTTTGTTACCTATGCACGGTGGGAAAATTAGCTATTGCTAGCTATAAAGAACCAAACAATTTATTGAACTTAAAATCGGAAATACTTAGTAGGTGTAAACATAGGAAACGCTGGTTATTAGTAGTTTTTTTTTTTTTGTTGAATAAAGTACGAAACCCCTACCCTCCTGTTGTTTGAGTTTTTCTGGGCGGGAGGGAGTTTGTCACATGGTCATGGTTGTTTTCGTTTTAAGCTATAAATTCTGTTCCATTATTTTCTATTTCGGCCAGCATTACCCTGACCATCCGTTCAGCTGAAACCCAGGTAGATTTACCTGGCTCCCTAGGATTATTTTAGGTTTTGCTCTACTTCGTGTATTTAGCACTTTACGTAGTTGCCTTTACTCGTTTTGGAGGGTTTTTTTTATTTGGACTTTGAGCTTGAACTCTGGTCGATTGTTTTCGCCTTAGTTTTATGTTCTTGCTTCTTTCTTTTTTATTCCTCATTTTTCGTTGGGTTCTGATTTGTTTTACTTCAAGTCGAACTATCCAATTTTTTTCCAAGCGAGTACCACCATATATATATATATATATATATATATATATATATATATATATATATATATATATATATATATTCTTTTCAGGACATCAATTATATAAAAATTTTCCAAATGCTTCCAAGCGCTTTCAGCTATAACTTTAGCCATTATCAAAGATTCATTTTATCTTACTTTTAATTGAACATATGCATTGCTTTAAGTATGTATCAAGAGTTATAGGAATGTTTTATTTTCCAAACACAGTCAACATATTGTGACCGTGTTCATAGTTGATATTACTGAGTGTTGGCTTTTTCTCTTTTTTTTAATTAATAATGCTTTCATTATTTTTAGCCTTTTTGTACATGTGGATGATGCTATTGTATTTTCAGTATCAACGAATATGTTACGCATAAGGTTTGGTAGGTCTCCATGTATATTTAAATGAGACATTGAGCTATGGTCAAATAGATACAACGTGTGTCTTCTTGTTAAACATGTTGTAGTATATCCATTATAATTATTTGGAAATTTAGATAGGTCTGGAACACAGCTCCTTAAGAAACATGTAAATTCGTAAACAATATCGGTTTTCTGTAATGTAAATCTTGCAGATGAATTATTATTTTTGACGATGAGTTTAGCGGATTTAATTTTTTTGTAAATAATTTCATTTTCTAGTTTTCATCGACTCGATTTGTATATTTCTTTATGATGTTTCTAAATGAAGATACGTCACCCTTATAGTTGCTATGCATTTGATGCTAATATTTATTTGCAATAATAGGTGCAAAATATGCCACAAGGGCTAAAAATTGGGGATGGAGAAAAGACTGTTCTTCTCTACTCTTATCTCAAAACTAACTTGTCTCATTCATTGACCCATTCGCACTTTTCACCAATTTTCCTTTCACCAAACAACGCATTTACTCTTAGCTGTGCCACCACAGTAATCAAAATAGCTAATTTTCCCTATGAAAAGCCCTAGCATGAATCTATATTTACACAATTATCAAGAGATGGGGAAAAAATCAAAAACAAATGTTTATATAGAATGAAAAAGTTTTTGGACAAGAAACTAAACAAAACAATATTAGTAGTAGGACCCTGAGCAAAAATGTGTCAGAAATCTTGATTAACTGGGTTGAACAAACAAATTGAGGAATATTACATTTAGCCAGAGAACAGAGACATCTATCCCTTAAAAAAGGGGTGGGGCGGAGACAAGAAACTAAAATGGAGGACAAAAAACAAAAGGTGCATGTTCTAGCTATGTTTAAAGGAAAATAGTTAGCCCTACAATACGGAAAATGAAAATGTCCTATCTTACCTTAAAAGGCCTCGGATGACTGATGTTTCGGTTTGAGGCCCCAAATCCTCTTACCTAAGTTGCATCCAACAACCACTCCAGGTCAACACCTCTCACTCGCACCAAGCGAGAAACTTGCATGTACCTTTTTGCATTTGAAGTTTGTGGAAAATGTCATTGATTTTTTTCTCTGTATTTTGTGTTTCTTTTGGTTACCTTAGAAAGAAAAAAGTCTAATATGGTAATTTATAAGATGGGTAGAAAAACCGTTATTAACATGCGTTTTTTTTTATTTTTTATTTATTTTTTTTTTTATTTTTTTACACGTTAAGTTCTTTAACGAAAAGCGGACGAGAGGATGAATTTTCGTGCGCTTGCACAAGGAAATTTTTAATAAAGTCTATTTTATATCTGAGAGGACATTGTCTAGTAAAATTAAGATGACAAGAGTTTTTACTTATTGGTTTTTTTTTATATAACGAATTAAAGAATGTATTATTACTAGACCCCACAAGAACATCCAAG
The DNA here is from genome assembly GCA_963932145.1 of Acanthosepion lycidas. Taxonomy (NCBI): domain Eukaryota; kingdom Metazoa; phylum Mollusca; class Cephalopoda; order Sepiida; family Sepiidae; genus Acanthosepion; species Acanthosepion lycidas. Next base: position 54,726,426 of record OZ010597.1, on the reverse strand, counting down.
AATAGGAGCTTATATTTATGTCTATCTTCATAATTAAAGTTGAGGTTGGATTTGATTCCTAACAAAACAATCTATCATTAATATATTCTCTATTTGTATGTTATTTTACGGATACAACTGATTTAAGTAAATGGTCTGTTTTTAATGCTGTCTTATTTACATTTCCCAGTCTGAATGTTCGAAAGATTTCATAGAAAATATGCGTTCGCCGACCGGAATAGAACCTGTATCACATACGAAAACCGTCATTGGGTCTGACGTGCTGTTAACTATTCAGCCACAGAGAACTTCCTGTTAGCGAATGATTTTTTGAAATATTGATCCTTTCAAATGAAAATTGATCTTTGAAAAAGAATATGTCGCAAGAGGTGAGCTTTCGGGAATGTGGTGGCTGTCTTAGCTGGGGAATATTGTCTTTTTTCCCGAAACTGCTGCTCAAGACATTGGTAATTGATGGAAGTAAGTATTACTATAGACAACAGGTGGAAGTGAAAGCTTTATAATTCTGTGTATATGGGCGACAAACGTCAATGCCAAACGGTACCAATCTGCATAATTTAGCACCGTTACCATAGCAACAGTCCAGATGCTTTTTGATCAGAACTCATATATGGAAATAGATTTTTTTTTATTTATTAATTCGACAGATAAAACGTTATGTTTAGTGGATTCTCGTATTTGAGTAGACCTTTTGTTTATATATATATATATATATATATATATATATATATATATATATATATATATATATATATTCTGGGTGTGTGGGTGAAGTAATGCATAGCGAGACAAAAGAAGAACTCGAAGAGCAGGGATTAAATTCTACTCGATTTGTTCAGATTTTCGCAAATTCCCTTGAGAAAGATCAAGCGTGAAACCAACTGTCGCCAGTTGTGTTGATCTCTTTGTCCACACATCTTATATTTACATATCTCAATCCCGGATATTAAGTATTTTACTCCATAAATATAGAATAAATTAATCATATATATATATATATATATATATATATATATATATATATATATATATATATATATATATATATCTGGGTGTTTGGGTGAAGTAATACATAGCAAGGCATAATGGGAACTCGAAGAGCAGAGAATAAATTCTACTCGAGATGTTCACGTTCTTGCAAATCCGCTTGAGAAAAGGTATGAAAACGATAGTTGGGTTAAACCTTCAGCCATATAATCAAATCGCTCAAATTTGTTTCTTCAGCTGTAAGTACTGATGTACTGAACCCTAATATGCTGGACAAAAAAGGAGACACTTTCAGGGATACTCTCCTGCCACCTATCGGATCATTGTGCCATCAGGCAACTTATTCATCACCGTAATTGTCCTGATAATATTAGACAGTTACTCACAAACAATATCATAATAATACAAAAATAAAATACTAAAAACAGACTCTTTATACTTGAAGAAGTTCTAATAGAACGAGAATAAACATCAATAAATAAAAGCAATTATAACTTAAGAGCCCAAATTCTTAAGTGTATATAAAATAATACACATCACACATCGCATACGTCACTACATCATTTGCTTACGTCAAAACACCGTTTGCTTACGACTCAACACTCATTAGTTCTATGAAATTCGCCAATTTTCTCTACCCAGCCCCTTAAGGTAGTTGCTAGCTTACACAATATTTCCTTCTTTATTACTTTTCTTCTGAAATGAACTTCGGTCAATTTCTCACAGAATTACTGTGAATTATTATACGAAACTCGGAAAAGATGATCATTAAAGTCAATTGACACAAAATGTCTGTCGTTTTCAATATATATGGTAGACTCTCTCGTCACGGACAACTTATGACGAGAATCAGGATAAGCGCCAGTTCATATGCTTTTTTCGTACACCGACTTGAATTTTTCTCTAATAATATTTCTCGAATATTTAAACGTTTCCTTTCAGAGGTTTTTTTTAATGTTTTTTTGAGTCATGTATTTTAGCTTGGAAAATTTGTAATTCTTTCAGGAATGGAGTTATCTGAAAAAATCCGGGGCGTAGATTTATATTTTGATAAGATTCTATAAATGCACTCTCTAGAATTTCCTTCTAAATAAGTTGCTTTCTGTTTTAATAAGTGTGGCATTCTATAGATCAAAATTGTTGATGACTATATTTCTCAGAAAGAAAAACGGTTAAATCATTAACCACTTTAATTAACACAAATTAATCCCAAACTAAAACAATTTCAATACTTGTTTTCTTCTTTTTAGACATTGATTTATGTCACGTCATGTCCTCCATAATTTTTCAGGGTTTTCAGATAGCCTGATGAATATTTATGAGCGTCCTTCAAATTAAAAGTTTTCAAAAAGTAATGTTCTCTTGTACACAAATACTTGTCACAAAATTGCATTTGCCTTGATAAAGTCCCTCAAAAGATGAAACACGATGCCTTAGATATGTTTTCTTTTTATTCTTTATTCATATATATGATGGGGTGGAGGGTGACAGATATTCATATTTTTTCATAGTGACAACAAAAAATAACCCAGAAACTCATCCATCCCAACATTCAAATAAGGTTACACTCACATATTATTTTATATAAGTGATTTTAATTTGTAACGTTAATTTCGACAACACATGCTGGAGGCAGGAAAAGCTCCCTTTGAGTATCGGAGGCCTGGTCCTTCGATCAGCGGCAGACTTGGCCCTTTCAAGCATATCTTTCTTCACTTTCTTCCAGTCGCAAATTAATTGATGAGATACTCGGTGAATCATCTCAATGTATCTCGAGTAGTTCTTTCGAACAAGCTTGCAGCGTCTGAACCCAAGAATTACTTTCTATCCCACTAGACACATCAAAACAAAAAAGCTAGGATAAAATAAAATGCGAGGCCAATTTTACTAATTTGAGGTTCTTTTCTGGATCAGCATCGCCTCGCCTGTCTACTAACTGCTTTACAACCGAGTAGTGGCGCCTAGCTTAACGCAGTGCCCTCTTCATCTATCGGTACCCTTCTAGATGATGAGTGCACTCGAGCCGGTGACCCGATACGTCTTGGGCTCAAATTATGTGAGGGTCACAGATGGAGCTTCTATTGATGAGTTCGGTTTGCATCCACTCCTGTCGTCGATGTGCCGGCCACTTTGCAAGGTATGCAGCAATAAACGACATCATCAGAAGAGGTCTGGATGCAGCTGGGTTCCCTTCGCAAATCGAACACATAGGCTGCGACCGTGGTGATGGAAAGTGGCCGGGTGTCATTACCATTTTCCCTTTTAAAATGGGGAAGTCCTTGATTTGGGATGCGATCTGTGCAGATACATTTTCGACATGTAATTTGATCAGGTCCGCGGTTGAGCCGGGCTCTGTCGTCCGGGACACAGAGATAAAAAAAAAAATAGTTAAATCTTCTTTGCTGATTTTTTTTTTTTTTTATACTCCTGTTGCAGTGGAGACTTCTGGGGTTATTGGCTTTCGTTCGATGGCGTTCCTTCGGAGGACTGGCAGGATGGCGTCTCGATTAAGGGACGAGGCTCGCGAAACGAAGAGGCTCTTGCAGCGTTTCTCACTGGCGATAGTGCCAGGTAATGCTTTCCGTATCATTGCGGATGGCAGAGGATAGCAAAAAAGAAAAAGACATTTTGTTTATAGTTACTTTGTTCAAACTTTTTTTCTCAGTAAACGTTTATTAATAACGGCATTAGTAATTATTAGGTTGGTGCAAAGATAATATCGTTTTTTGACGTATTTTTTAACCTAATATATTCCGAAAAATGTTAAAATTTGCCTAAATGTAGTAATGGTGGAGGTAGCATTGATGGTTCTTGATATGTGAACTCTTGGAAAAATTAGAAGTGAGTCCTCGGCGATAATATTGCTGAAGATAATTAAACAAAGAACTTGGTCCAGTTCACAGAAAAAAGCCAAATGTCAGGAAAGGAACGGTGCCTGTTTGAAACTACTTCCTTACAAATTGTATACTTATGAAATGTAACTAGGACGACCTTCTCTTTCTGTTATTTCAAACATAGCTGGAAGAAAATATATTCATGCCATTTGCGACGAAACGACCAGAATTTGAACTTGCAACACCGATTCCATTTTCTACAGCGATAACCGTCGCGCCACGTGAGCATCACCTTTAGGCTTAAATAAAGAAAATGGAACCTAAACTCAGTAAAATGTCAGTTATTAAAAATAAAGTATTCAAAAATAATAAAAACCTTAAGCATACATTTGAAATCCTGATGCGTTTCCACCCACGCACAAAATAAGAAGGAAATGAAACAAAAGAAAATATGTACGTTACAGGGGAATGGGGGAAGTGGTTAATATCCAAGGTGAAATATTTTATTAACAAAAACTAAACAAATAATAATCTTGAGCAAGGAATAGTCTGAAACATATTATCGCGAACCCTTTTATAATGCCTGAAACTCTTCTGGCGTATTTCTGTAGCTACAACTTTGTGAAAACAATAGCCCGTGTTATATTCTCCCTAGGGGGTTTAAGAAAGCAATCATCTGCCTTTTGAAACTTTTGTCGAAATTAATGAAACCTCTCAAGAGATACACGTACAAGTGAAAATGAGAAAACATCGAGAGAAATGTTTATGAGGTACAAACAATTAAAATACACCCTGGGGCAAAAACAGAGAACAAGAAAACGTTTTTATGAATTAGTAGAAAAAAAAATAACTTTTTGAGAAATAAGGAAGGTTAAGTTGTTAATTCTAAGAAAATACAAATATTGAACTGTAGAAAAGTAAATGGCCAATTTTTACTGACTGCGCTGGTGAAAACGCGATATAATACTTATTTTCCTGTAGAATAATAAATATCATATTTTACAGATTTTGCTGTAGAAGAATAAATGCCCTATTTTAATGATTATGGTGTCGAAAATGCCGTATATTAGTGACTTTGCTATATAATAGCAAATATCCTACTTTACTGATTTTGCAGTAGGAAAGTGAATAACCTATTTTACTGATTTTGCTGCAAAACTCATATAAAGTATTTTACGAATTTTACGAACCGATTGATAATCATGGTTCCTATAATGTATGCTTATATGTTTATATGTCTGCATTTTGTCTTCAATTATCTTCTTGGCAACCTATTTTTAATCTATTTAGCTTTCTTTTTTATCTTTCAGTGTCTTCTACTTGAGGATTGACGGCATAGACCTTATATATGTATATATATATATATATATATATATATATATATATATATATATAGATACATTTATATCTGTATATATATATATGTATATATATATACATATATATACATATTCATATATATATATATATATATATATATATATATGTGTGTATGTGGGGGGGAAAGTGTGTGTGTATAAATATAAATAAATATATATATGTATAATTATTTATATATTATGTGCACGGTACTTATTAATCAGTTTGTCTACGATCGCTAAAGCGTGAAACCCAGGGTCACAAACTCACATCTGTCCAACCATATATATATATATATATATATATATATATATATATATATATATATATAAGGTTTTTCTTAAATACGCAAATACTTTCGACTGTACATTCAGTCATCTTCACGCTCTGAAATTATTTTGTTTTTGGTAAAATTCAGGTAGCCTCCGAGACGAAAACATAATGCGAATCGAAATGTTTTTTTTTTTTTTTTTTAAATGTGTTATTGTTAACGGAAAGAAACTTTTGGAGCGTGCAGTCGCAACAGTAAGGTTGAATTTTTTGCATTTTTTAATAATATGGCAATTTCAGAATTTTTTTGTGGAAATTTTCGGGATAACAACTGAGGCATTATTTATTGAACTATTTAGACCATGCCACATTGACTGATAAACTCCTACAACAAAAAATTGCCATATTCTCAGTTATATAGTTTTCCTAAAGACTACACCTACCGTACTTCTGTCATAAATTATAATAATGTTGATCTAAATAGTTGAATTTGTGGAAAATAGGATTGATGAATGAAAATAAACTCAAAAGCAAAAATACTGGAAATTTCTCTTCTTTCTGTCCATCTCTAATTCTCTGATGAAGATTTAAATATTATTATTGCGAGTAATAATAAAACGGTGATTGATATCATATAGTGTTACTATATATATATATATATATATATATATATATATATATATATATATATATATATATATATATATATATTACATTCCAAATGTTTGACTCAGGTTCTGGTAGATTTTTTTTTTAAATTGGCCCCAAAAGTACTTGTTTCGTACTTTAAATAAGAGAAAATTATATATTTTTTCAAAAAGATGAGATATGATTTTATTATGACAAAAAAGCATTTTATTACTAAATTTTGCTTTCGTCAAAATATCTTCCTTTAATTTTGATTACTGCAGCACAAATTTTCGGCGTTCGTTGCAAAACTTTCTCAAAGTACAAGTTTGATAACTCTTTCCATTTTTTTAATGACTCTAAGAGCTCCTTTTATTTATTTCTTTTACACTTCTCACAAGTTCATCCCATGTAATTTCTGAAAATGGGTTCAATCATTTGTACTGTTGTATATATATATATATATATATATATATATATATATATATATATATATATATATATATATATATATAATCTCACCTAAATACAAGGTGATAATGCCAACCAGACGTATAAGATTAATTTTGAATTACTTTATGAAACGTGTTGCATGATATTTTTCTCATCTTGTTATTAATTAATCCAATATATATATATATATATATATATATATATATATATATATATATATATATATATATATATATATATATAAAGCAACTGCAGAAATAAATATAATCTTATTGCTGGAAAATTCAAATACAAGGTTATATATATATATAGACAGATAGAGACGTGGTGGCCTTTCTCTTTTTTACTGCCATGACTCCAAGCCGACTTAGAGCACTGCATACAGATCTTCCTGCAAAACGACAGCATCCGACTTCAACCGAGAGACAGGTAGTCCGCAATTAGTTAGCTCTGCATCTCTCAATTAGCTACTGGTATTTCTCCAGCTTTCTTACAAAGGCTTCTTCAAAATTATCCTCCCAAGGTACTGTAAACTTCAGCGTTATCACCTGCCCGGATACAGTCGACCAGACCAATAAATCCGGGCGCAGGTACGATATCGTTATCTGCTCCGGGATATTCAACTGCATCCCAGGGTCTACTCTTAGCTGCCAATCTCGGACATAGGAGAGCATGCAGGTTGAAGATTTACGCAACATGGAGGAGTTTCTACCGGCCTTGACGAATCAGATCGCCTTCGTTTCAGGGTTACAACTCCAATCACTAATTGCTGCTGCCACTACTACGGCTAATTTTTTAAGTACCTGATCATGTCTCCACCCGTACCTCCCTTTAACAAGTGCCTTCGGGCAAGCGCTTAGAATATGTTTCAGCGTAATTTCCTGGTACATAGTGGGCATGATGGTAACTCGCTCATCCCCTAAGTATTCAAGTTTGCAGGACTCGGTAGTAAATCGTACACAGACTGCACAAGATATTCATTGCGATTGGCGTTGGAGTGCCAGATCTCCTAGCAACTTCCCATCGTGTCTATGTACCCTGCTGGCTTACTCCCACCATCGTGTATAATCTTTTTTTCTCAACGTTTGCACGTAATTCCTCTTGAATTACGTGTTGTCTCTGTTTAGCTCTAGCCTTCTTGATTCGAGTACCAGGAAAGAAGCCCAAGTCTGATGTCACTGTGCCCATGAGATCCTTCTGCCTCAAACGCTCATCCGCATTACCCAGTTCACCCTATGCACTCCATTTCCTTCCATTGCGGACTTCTATACCAGCTGCCGCCACTTTTGGGTCCTTAGCGTCCCTATACTGTAGGAATCCTCTTGTCCGAGAGACAACGAATTGCTGCACCAGCTCTTTAAAGAGGAGTTGAAGTGCATTTAATTCGCCATATAGTGCGGCACTGCTCAGACCTCTCGGCAGCCCCAGCCATCTGTGAAGGTAGCCTTTAATTCTCCTTTCCATGGCCTCCACTGATGTAATTGGGAAATCGTATATAAACAAAGGTCAGAGAATTCTTGGGAGCACCGCGTGCTGGTAAATCCACGCCTTGAAACGGCCCGGAAGTCATGACATGTCCACCTTGGCTACGCATACTTCCAGTTCTGAGATCGTCAATCGGATGGATAAAGTGTCCGTTAAGGATCGTTTAAATGTTTTACCTAGGCTCTTCACGGGTCTCTCTGTCAACGTCGGCATAGTAGTTCCCGATATCGGGAACCTGAAATTATCTGCTGCTTTCCCCTTATTTATCACTAACGATCTCGACTTTGCAGGCTTGAAACTCATTCTCGCCCAAACAATAAGCTTTTCAAGTCTACGAAGGATCCACCTACTCCCCGTGACCGAAGATGTTGTAATGGTCAGATCGTCCATGTACGCTCTGATCGGTAGTTAACTCACTCCTGTCTTTGTCATGGAACCTCGACACTCAACTTCTGCCGATTTGACCACCATGTTTATAGTGAGGGTAAATAGGGTAGCTGAGATCGTACAGTCTGTAATAATGCCCCTTTCGAGTCTGTGCCAATCGGAAACTATAAACCTGGAACAGTATGTCATTTTAAAATTGTTATAATAGTCCAGGATTAATAGGCTGATCTTCTCGGGTATATGATATCTCTTTAGGGCTATTTCTAATAATTTATGTGGAATGGATCTATATGCGTTGGCAAGGCCCAACCACAATGCGGTGATGTCGCCCTTATTCTCTTTAGCTTCTCTTAATATATCCGTTAATATTCCAGTATGTTCGAGGCATCCCGGAAAACCTGGAATTCCCCCCTTTTGTACTGATGTGTCGATATAATTATTAACCAAAAGGAATCTCATCAGGGGTCGCGATAAATTACTGTATAAGATCTTACGTCCGGTGCACAATAAAGAGATACTCATGAATTCGTCTAAATATCTGGTGTTTTCTTCCTTGGGGATCCACACACCCTCTGCAAATCTCCATTAGTCTGCAACTCTACCTCTACGCCATATTAACTTTAGTATCTTTCAAAGGAGCTGGAGAAGACTCGGACAAAATTTATAGACGCTCTATGGAACTCCTCTCTGTCCCGGAGCTGAAGCTGATCTAGCTGCCTTCACTACCTCTCTTATCTCATTCCAGCTGGGTTCGTCTAAATGAAAGTCAGCCGTCCGATGGTTTAGTTTAACCAAAGCTTCTGTATGGCCGAGATCCTTGTCTCTTACAGGGTCACCCAATGTGTTCTGGAGATTGTTGTTAATCTCATCAGCAGAGTATTCTAACTGACCACTCCGCTTATCCCCAAGCAGTTTCCTCCTAAAACCAAAAGGATCTGCGAAGAACAATGATACTTTCTTTGCTCTTTCCTTCCTTCTCCTCCGATGCCACTCAGCTTTACGAATAGATTTTAGTCTTGATCTTACAACATCCCGAAGTTCTGATAGTGAATAGCGTTCTTCCTCACTAGACTGCTTGGACCTTTTTTTGAGTACCCTTAAATCTTTCCTCAGGCCATGTATCCTCTCAGCCCTACGGTTCTTTCTGTAGGGTTTCCCATTCCTCTCTTCGCGCAAGCGAAATCATGCTGTAGCATAACTGATTATCATTGTCGATAAGACGTGTAACCGCCTATCAGCGTTGCCTTTAGATGTAATAAGAATGATTTTGCTCACGTTCTCGTCAAACTGTTGCCATTCGCTGTGACAAGTCGCTGGGGGCCACTTGATCTGCTTACGGATTATAATGCTTGGGGTTGTTTAGTCAGTTGCTTGGAAGGACTAGACACTGTGGTGTGAATCCCGGCCTTGAACCTCCTTCGTCTCAACAGGGAGCTAAACCTGTGCGTTGCGTTGGAACTCCTTTACCCATACATTTCATCCAAGCCTGGTGTATTTTTACGCCGCGCAGATTCTTACATTTTTTCCCGCAGTCGGAAATAACAGTCGAAGTCCTTTTATCGAGCATAAGTGTCGGTATCGAAATATCCGTTCTAACGGGAATCACATTCTCTCCACCTCTCGGGATTCCCTGGGGGTATGTATCGTTGTGCGCTGTAATGGCAAATCGGGGATCATTTCTAACGGATTGTGCATACTGAACTGCCAATCTAACATGATCCTGTGTGCAGTCTTTCCAGATGGCAGCTGTCTCTCCAGCAGTCACCGATACTTTTTCTCGGTCGCCATCTGGTCTATTCCCAGAAGTCACTGCGTAATTCAGAATGTAATTTGTCATGAAAACACTCCAACGAGTGCTCAGGATGTTATTACATGGGCTCATGACAAGTCCCGGGCCTTCCAACATCATATTTTTTCGCTCAAGAGACCCTACCGAAACAGTACTATTCCGGCAGACGATTCAGAAGCAAAAAAAAAAAAAAAAAACGATTACGCCAAACACGTATTCAATGGACTCATTAAATAAATGCCACTGCTGACCAATCACTAACGACTTACGTCACTTCCTTCTCAGCCAAAATGTTACTAAAAAAGAACAGACAGCATGCTCGCTTTTTTTTTTTTTTTTTTAGGTTCACCTGTTGGAAAGATCCACATTCTCAACGAACAGTTTGACATAACAGGTAAGTAATGGCAAAAAAAAAAAATTCATATGAAGCGTTGCTTTAACCAACAAAAAAAAAAAATAAAGAAAAAAAATAAGAAAACAAAATATCTAACACATTCGTTGGTCATAGGAATTATGATCAGAAACGTTTCTTGCTTTCTTTTCCCACCACCGACATTTCTTCTTTCTATTTCTTTACTCCTCCTCCCTCCCCTCCTAATTAGGAAAAAAACAGTTAGGAATTACCAACACAGTGTTGTTGGAAAAGGTGAAAAAAAAAAAAAAATTAGACCCTCCCCCGCAAACAGTGATTTTAGTCATCCCTCTACATATCCCTTTTCCTATATATATATATATATATATATATATATATATATATATATATATATATATATATATATACATATATTCTGGGTGTGTGGGTGAAGTAATGCATAGCGAGACATAATAGGAACTCGAAGAGAAGAGATTAAATTCTACTCGAGTTGTTCACGTTCTTGCAAATCCGCTTGAGAAAAGGTATGAAAACGATAGTTGGGTTAAACCTTCAGCCTTATAATCAAATCGCTCAAATTTGTTTCTTCAGCTGTAAGTACTGATGTACTGAACCCTAATATGCTGGACAGAAAAGGAGACACTTTCAGGGATACTCACCTGCCACCTATCGGATCATTGTGCCATCAGACAACTTAATCAACATCGTAATTGTCCTGATTATATTAGACAGTTACTCACAAACAATATCAAAATAATATAAAAATAAAATACTAAAAACAGACTCTTGATACTTGAAGAAGTTCTAATAGAACGAGAATAAACATCAATAAATAAAAGCAATTATAACTTAAGAGCCCAAATTCTTAAGTGTATATAAAATAAAACACATCACACATCGCTTACGTCACTACATCATTTGCTTACGTCACACCGCAGTTTGCTTACGAATCAACACTCATTAGTTCTATGAAATTCGTCAATTTTCTCTACCTTAAGCTAGTTGCTAGCTTGCACAATATTTCCTTCTTTATTGCTTTTCTTCTGAAATGAACTTCGGTCAATTTCTCACAGAATTACTTACTTTCCTGTGAATTATTATTCGAAACTTGGAAAAGATGATCATTAAAGTCAATCGACACAAAATGTCTTTCATTTTCAATATATATATATATGGTAGACTCTCTCGTCACGGACAACTAATGACGAGAGTCAGGACACGCGCTAGTTCCTTTGCTCTGATGCATCGTTTTCCTAAAATGAAAAAAAGGAAATTCCGCATCGCTACATCACTTTCATTCTTTTTCTTTTTTTTTTTTTTTTTTTTTTTTGTTTCTCCTATTTTAATATTAAATTAAGTCGTAGTTCTTCGTTTCTTTCCAGTCTGTTTATAAATCCGAGAATCTCGTCAACATTTTACCAAGTCTCGCAACGAGTCTTCTGGTGAGGTGTTGACTGAAATAGCTTACCTTTAGCGGGAAAATATATCAGTTATGTCTTCATACCTTTTTCCTAAAGTTATTAGTGCGGAAGAAGCCATGGATTCCCAAGTTGGCATCTACGCGGATGACACTACAATTTACTCCTGCCTCAAAAACAAATCTAGTGTCGCTGAAAAAACTAATCTGGCCGTGCGTCTCGAAAAGGACCTCCAATCGGTTGCGAACTGGGGCAGGAATTGGCTGGTCAAATTCAATGCCTCAAAAACAAAACTGCTCTCTATTAATCACCACAGAGATCATTCCCTGCTTCCCCCCATTAGAATGTCTGACGCTCAACTTCTCGATAGCACCTCTCTGCGGCTGCTCGGTCTCACGTTGACTGCTGACCTGAGATGGAATAAATACATTGTGTCAATTGCTTCGTCCACCGCAAGTAAAGTTGGCTCCCTGTGCCGCGCCAGGAAATTTTTCCCACCGGAATCGATCCTTCAGATCTACAAATCAACAATTCGCCCTTGCATGGAGTATTGCTGCCATATATGGTTTGGAGGCCCTACTGTTTGGCTCCGGGTTCTTGATAAGATCCAGAGGCGGATATGCAATATAATTGGCCCTGTTCTGGCTTCTCGTCTACAGTCACTCTTTCGCAGACGTGCCGTCGCCTCTCTCTGTCTTTTTTACAAATACTTTCATGGTAATTGCTCCGAGGATCTGCATTTGCTGGTTCCCAGACTTCATGAGTTCAAGCCCCCGACGAGGCTGGCATCCCGCTCTCACCCTTTCACTGTCGAAACTCCTAAATGTAACCGTCTCTTCTACTCCAATAGCTTCATATCTCGCACCTCTCACTTGTGGAACTCCCTTCCCTATTCCAGTTTCCCTAAGAGCTATAATCTCCAACTATTCAAATGTAATGTCAATCGGCATCTCCAGTTGTCTTGATCTATCCACTACACTTCTCCTCATCCTTTCCTCTATCACTCCTATCTGATCTAGCTCCAAATCTTCTGTAACCCCTTGCGTTTTAGTGGCTTCCCGCCTTGCTTGTGGTGAAACGCTTAAAAAAAAATGTATACTCGTCATCCTTGACCAGAATTCGAACTCTGTTCGTAGACTCCACTTCAATCTCTTTTTTTGATAACCGTGTAACTATCAGAGTCGTTACTTATTCGCCTAAACTTTGCATATTTCTTCTTTTTTTTTTCGTCTTCTTCCTCTTTTTTCTTTAATAATCGCTTCTGTACTTAAGGCCTCCCAGTTGTACCGATCCAAAAGATGATTGTTTCCATTACTCCGAGACACGTCTACTGACTGAAATCATCCATCATATTGTTTGGCTGCTCTGAGATATAAATGTCCACCGACCGGATTCAGTATATTTACCGCAAGCAAACAAGTACGGAAAGAAGAATACAGGTTTTAACGATTCCAGAGTCTGAGTGGCCGTCCATTTTTACAAATATATTTTCTTCATTACTGTATTTAAAGTTACATGGTGAAAACGAACATGATATTTAGAAGGAAAAAATGTGCCGTACCCTCCTTTCTACACGAGGAAACTATCTGTGTATCTGTGATTCATTAATTCTGACACTGTTGTCTTGAAAATATTAGTAAGACCAGTAAAGTTATTTACAGATGGCGGGTCGAAACTGGTACATGTCTCTGGTTGGGTGGTCATCAGTATGTGTCCGAATCAGCGGACATGGTGCTGAGTGACTGCGTGGAGAAAGTTCGGTTGGCTGGTCCTACGATAGAGTTCTTGATTAGACACAAGATCGGACCAGTTTAGTCCATTCGATGTTCCTTAGGGCGTTAAACTATAAAACACTGACGTTGGAGGCCACATTTTGGCGAAGTATAGTAACACAGATAGGAAGATAACTTCGTAAACAAAGCTTGGTAGTATAATTGAGAGTTGAATTTCTCATTATTATCTTCCCTAGAATGGTTGGAGCATAGCAACTAAAGATGTTTTGTATTAAATTCTGCGAATGCAAATACGCAGGTATATAAGTCTGTCATTGCTGGTAAAAGGTATTAGGTTGGTTCAAAAATAATGACGTGATAATGTCGTTTTTTGACGTATTCTTTAACGTCAAAAAACGACATTATTACGTCATTATTTTTTAACCAACCTAATAGACTTTCACCAGAGCGTTCTGAAAAGCAAATTCGTCTCCCTCCTTCTTCACTGTGAGTTGTCACCTGTCTGCCTATCCAAAAAAGGATGTATCCCCTAAAAACTCCTTTAGCTGATCCAGATCAGCTAATCTAGTTTCCGAGATAGCAATGTCGATTTTTTTTTCTCTTTTTAGAAAGCGGTCAATCAATTTAGTTCTGCGTTCAAAGTTTCTCTTACTATCCTAGAGAGTTCTCACATTTCAAAACCCATTGAAAATATCTTTAATGCTTGATACCGTTATTGTTCCGCTGTAGTTTTGGATTCCCAGGTATTTACACCTAATGACTGGAACAAAAAAGAATAAGCAATCTTTCGGTCATATTTTTACCATTCCTCCCTCGGAGGAAAGCGGCGCCGTCCTAATAAAAGGCTTCTTTGTTATGAAAGGAGGATACGGTTTTAAACAATTACACGGAGATATTGTTTAAGACGGCCATATATCTTTTGAAACCTATGTGCAAATTTCAAGTGATCGGATTCAGTATATTTACAACAAGCAAACAAGTCCGGAAAGCATACAGTTTTTAACGATTTCCTAGCCTGAGTGGCCACCCATTTTAAAATATATATTTTCTTCGTTATTGTATTTAAACTTACAGGTGTAAAAAGACTGTGATATTTAAAAGAAGAAAACGTCCCGAACAGTTCATTTTACGTGAGGAAATAATTTTGTGCATGTGATTATTTCATTCTGATACTGTTGCCTTTTGTGAGACCATTATTTACAGATGTTGATTCGATACTGATACATGTCTCTTCTTGGCTGGCCATCAGGACATGACCGAGCCAACAATCACGGTGTGGAGATTTTCTCGTAAGCCATTGTCGCACGGCAGGGATGAAGGTGAATTTAAACGTATTTATTTTTAGACAAAGACGCCAGTGACCCGAGAACTCGATTCATCTTAGCGAAGAGTCTTGCAATAGTGTAATAGTTACTGTATACAAATTCATTTTTCTCCTCGAAGAGCTCAATCAAAATAATTTTTCAGAAAAACGTGTGTTTGTGAGTGTGTGTACGTGCGTGTGTGCGCTCGCCCGTGTGTGTGTGTGTGTGTGTCTGCGTGTGTGTGTGCAGGGTGTAA
>OZ010597.1:54698651-54706151 GCA_963932145.1 Acanthosepion lycidas | reverse complement strand
ATATATATATATATATATATATATATATATATCTGCAGCTAGCTATCCAAGCCATTTTTTATCTATCTATCTATCTATATATATATATATATATATATATATATATGCATATCCCAGTATAATCATGTTTTAAGCTAGATATGCATGTTTTTTCGTATCTATCTATGTTCTCTCCCCCACCTCTCTCTTCTCTATAAACACACACACACACACACACATATATATATATATATATATATATATATATATATATATATAATTACGATCATATTTATCTATGTAGCAAGCTAGCCAAGGCTTTTCTCATCCATCCATCCATCTATCTATCTTTCTATCTATCTATTCTAGTATAATCATATATATGTTTGAAGCTAGACATTGATTTTTTTCTTATGTATGTATCTAACTCACTCTCTGTCTCTCTGTCTCTCTCATATGTATATATATATATATATATATATATATATATATATATATATATATATATATATATATATATATATATATACCGGTCTACTGGGTTGGTATAGATGGAATAAAATTTTGATAAACAAAACAACACTTTTTTTTTGAAAGAGATCTATACAAAGTAGAGTAAATAGTATTTATTCAAAAATTATAAGGTAAGCATGTTATAACATCTCTACAAAAATATACTTTTTGTTTCAACACTTCTGATGTCTCATCAAGTAATGATGCGGAATCAACAGTATCACTTTATATAGTTGCGTATTAGTCGTATTATCCCCTGGCTTTACACATCTAGAAGTTTACCCTTCGTCCATGTTTCGAATATTGCTGACACATATGGTTCGGTGTACCTGATTGTTAATTTTGAGCTCTTCGATAAGATCCAAAGAAGAATCTACAATATTATTGGTTCTGAGTTAGCGGCTTTGCTCCAGTGATGTTTCCACTGTTGACTTTTCTATAAATAATTTCATGGTAATTTTTTGAATGAGCTCTTCACTGCGGTACCAAGAGTTTTTGAATTTAAGCACAGTAGGAGACTGGCAGCGAGATCTCATCAATTTACACTTGTATCTGTAAAGTATATCTAATAGTTTCTTCTCTCGCCCTTCTTGCTTGTGGAACTCAATTCCGGCTCCTTGCTTTCGAACTGTAAAGATTAAAATGCAATGTTAGATGCTACCTACTGTCCACCTCATTAGTCCGTTCGCTTTCTTCTCATCAGTAATGTTTCTGCTCATCATTCTTCCACACTCTTGTTTTTTGGTGGCATTCCTTCCTTGCTTTTGGGGTGATTTCGATTTTTACAAAATAAGATAATTTATAATATTTGTAAGTAACTTGCTTCATACTGTCGGCGGACAGTGCGATTTACTTACAAATAAACAAATAAAGAAAGCAGGATTTTAGCGTTGTTTTCTTTTACATAACTATATAGCAAATTCTGCAATACCCACCTACAAAGGCACTCTATTGAGGGAGATGCTTATAAGATATCCCCCGCTTATGACGTATTTCTTTCACATAAGCCATTACAGCCTCTGTTACAGCTAAAGTCCAAAGATTTTAATAGCTCTACCCATGCTATTTGAGGGTCATTCTCTTCAATTGCCTTTATATGCTAAGTTGCCCTTTGATCTGTCGATCTCAAGACTAATGTATTTTCAGCCGCTCACCCTCGACCGACCTTCACTATTTTGGATAGGGTGTCTTCATCTCGGTGATAAGTGAACAATTTTATGTTCTATATCCGGTTCTTTTGTCGATTGTAGTCTGACAGGATAACCAGGAGACGAAGTGGAAAAATATTGGTGTTGATCGTAATGCGACGTTAAGAAAAAAAATTGCTGCAAAATGGAATAAAAGAAGAGGAAAAATGGTGTTAGAAGCGCAAAACTGGTGTTGTCCTCACCCATTCGCCATTAAACTTGTAGAGACAGAGGAGAATTGAGCAAGATGTGTTCTCGTCGACAGTTGCCGTTATCCATGTATCAGGTGATGGATGGGGGCATGTAAATCTAAAGATAAAAATATAACGAGATGTATAGATAGGCTGTTTCATACGGAGATACAGTGTTACAAAGATTTACTTTCATAATACTGCAGAGTAATACCAAAAGAGGAGTAATGGATAGCGGCTCGTTTTGAGAAATAGGAGAACCAAGTTCGAATTCAAGTGGAATGCATTACATTCACTTACGTGTTCATACCCTTCAGAAAAGTATGTATCCTTTTCTCTCCTCCCCAACCCCGGCTATGGGAAAATAGTAGAACAGGCCGGTTTCCTTGGATGGCAACTGGTCTACCGCAGAAAGAAATGGCAACCTACTCCGAGAAAAATCTGCCTTGTATCGAAAAGATACATGATCGCCTATGCGTGTATCACGCATAGCACATAACTGAATACCAAAGAAATATGAGGTCTATATATATATATAAATATATATATATATATATATATATATATATATATATATATATATATATATATATATATATGGTATCGAGGTTTATTTATATATATACTCTCAACTCTCCCGTCGAATTCGACGTATGAGGGTCAAGCAGATCAGTTCCTAGGAAACTGACAGCCCGACAACAGCACATGAGATTTGATTATAGTGGTGAAGGTTTCGTGCAGGACCATCCACACTTTTTAAAGGGGAAAATACACACACACACACACACACAAACACACACACACACATATATATATGTATATATATATATATATATATATATATACACTCGACACTTAATGTTTAAAATGCATTTTACAAATTAAAAACCTTCCTTGAAGTTTTAATTCCAAGCTAATAGGATAAATTTAATATTTACAATGAGCAAAATACATTCAAACCGAATTTAAATTGATTGTAATGTTTTACTCAAAATCAGAAAAGATATCACTTGTATAAAAGCAGAAAAATGGAAAAAGATAAAGTACCTAATCAGTCGTCGTCACTAAAACATGCATAAAAGAGGAATACTCGACTCTCCCGTCGAATACGACGGATGAGGGTCAAGCATATCAGTTCCTAGGAAACTGACAGCACATGAGATTTGACTATAGTGATGAAGGTTCCTTGCAGGACCATCCACACTTTATGAAGGGCCGAATAGAGAGACATGGGGCACTACATGCCACAGGTCCCCAAACGACCCTCCCCAGGTTTTGAATTCAGAGTTGTCCCTCTCCTAGACCAGTTGCCATCCAAGTTTGTCCTGCTATTTACCCATAGCCGGAGGGAGAAGAAGAAGAAGAAGAAACACACCTTTCCCAAGAGCTAAAGCACTTATAATGGATTCGATTGGAATTCGAACTCGGCTCTCCGATTCCTCAATCCAAACCGCTATCAATTTTATATATATATATATATATATATATATATATATATATATATATATATATATATATATATATATATATATATATATATATATATATATATATATATATATATATATATATATATATATATATATGAATGTATGTATATATATATATATATATATATATATATATATATATTTGAGAATTTTGACAGCAACTCTCCTATTATACAGGTTTCATTAAAGACGACTGCCAAGGGGCTGTGATTAAGCTTTTTATTTCACGTTTCATGTGTTAGTATGAGTATTTTTGCATCTGGACATAAAGTGTGTAAAAATTGTCCAAATGTTCTGATAACCGAGCGCTTTCGGCTACTCTTTTAGACATTATCCCGCCTGATTTTTATTTTTATTTTATTTCTTACTGGATGTTTACTATTTTAGAAGACTTTAACGAAACTTAACCTCATCTACATGACGAAAATATAACATTCCTGTAACTTTAGATACATACATAAAAAAATCTATGCCTTCATTTTAAAATAAAAATATAATTATCCTTGATCAAAGCTAAAAGAATAACTGAAACGCTCTTACATACACAGAACATCCGGGCAATTTCTACATTTCTTGTGTTTACTTTTTAGAGTTACTTTCAGGAAGAGTTTGTGAAAGTAGAGATATTTTAAAAATACATTTATTTGCGGTTTTTGAAGTTGCTTTCAATTTTAAAAAAAAATCTGTTTGAAGAAAGTTGAACAATAAGAGATTGGAATGACAAATTTCGCAGTGTTCGGATTCGATATAATAAGATAAAATATTCTTGAGGGGGCTGCGCGTAATTCGGCCGTTTAAAATAATCAAACGATTTTCACTGATAGAATACATTTCAGTAGAAAATACAACGTAGTCTCAACAAATGAACATTTATATAACGATAAGAATAAAAGCAATTGGTCATAGATTGGAAAGTAATGTCTTTTTATTTCGGTTAATAACATTTTGAAATAAACTATATATTCTCTTTGTGTACGTATGGGAGAAATCATGAAATGTTGTTATATGTGTGTTTGTGTGAAAAAGTCAATACCTCTGTGCGTGGTTCATAGTAAAGATGACACTTCTGAATTGGACGGTGTTGATGTGTTCTGAAGCCGCCTTTTTGAAGTTTGTTAGCGCTGTCGCTTTTAGAATAAGGTCGTGAATTTCAAAAGCGAGAGTGGCGTGGACCTTGATGACAGTTGGCCATATCGTATTTGAGGCCGGATTTCTTGTGTTTTTTACACTCTCTCGTAAGAAAATCGGCTCCATCCCCCATTTCCTACACGATAATAAATTTACATATTTCCCAAATCTTTGTATATTTCTTGTTTACATATTTCTTGTTTACATCTTTCTTTTTCCCACTCTCTATATATGACTTCTGGCAACACACAAGATACAAAGTTCACAAAGTTTTTTTATAATAATAATAATAATAATAATAATAATAATATATATATATATATATATATATATATATATATATATATATATAGATAGATAGATAGATAGATAGATAGATATCAATAATTTTTTTTAGGAAATTAGTATGACAAAGCGGGAAAAAAGTTTTCGTGTGGCGCGTTTTGCCGTTTACAACTTTATAGGAGGGAATTTGTTTACGTCCGTGCAACCACACATGCGCACGAACGTGGCTGCTGGTTATTCAAAATTTTATACTGCATTTCTCTTTTTTATGGTGTTTTCGGTATATAATCTAGACGAATTCATTTAGATTGTTTTTTTTCTTTTTGCTTCCATCACTGTAATAACAGGAGATCAGCCAGGAATGGTGCAATACTAAAAAAAAAAAATGTCTGAACACAAATTTACTGTGGTCGATCTAGTGAACAAGGCATTTTCTAAACATGTTCGTCTTAGTGAACTGGTTTCTTCTTAGATCAGAGTATCATTTTTATATCAAAATTGCTGTCACTCTCGTTACGATGAGCATCTAAAGAATTTAATGTTTTCTGTAAAATGATACTTTTGTGTACCTATAATCTTTCATTTGAATTCCTTGAGGTTTATTCTCTGTATTTTTGTGACAATTATTGCAAGCATTTATTGTTTTGTATTAATTCCTTCATTGTCTTAGCTGTAGTTCTAACAAATTTTATATGAATTTAGATAAAATACTTTTAATTGTAGCTGTGACATAGTTCAGTCCAATTAAGTTCCAAAGGACGAAAGGAATCACAGGAAAACTTATTCCATTTTGTCATACATCTTTCTATATGGACACCCACGTACACACACATGTATTTTTATATGTATGTGTGTGTCAGTGTGGGTTTCTAGACAAAGACACACGTGCACATACAAATAGACATACGTTTACACAAAAATACATATCAAATACACACAAAGCATACATACACAGATATATATATGTATGTGCATAAAAACTGTTTTTTTTTCGTACAAATATAGACAATAGAAGAGAAAAATAAATAAGTATATATAAAAAATCAAGTACTATTTTTAAAAAAAATCTTTACACGAAACCAATTCTCGTAAATACAAAAGAATAATCTTTTGATAATTTGAAATTTGAAATGTCAAAGCGTCGACATTCTACAATGCCATAGATCATTTCATAACAAAGTCTACGCTAAAGAAAATAAAGAACTGCGTATCGTCTGCTTTTTTGAAAAAGAAATATCCTGATGGGATAGATCATGAAGCATGCATCTGAAATGCATTAAGAAGAAACATTTTTTTTTTAATATTATTTAGAGATATTCAAAATTATTTTAAAATTTAATGATTTCAAACTAATAAAATCAGACTTCATTTTTCTATTTCGTTCTTTTTTTTCCATTATTAACAAAAATGTTATTCAAATTCATCTTCATATTAAATATATTATGAGGATTATATATATGTTAGTACAATGTCTGCTTAATAAATAGATTCATGGTATATCCGTCTCTTAGAATATCTAGACGCCTCTTCAGCTAGATATATTTCTAGATCTGCAAGCCAACATGTTGTTAATATTTCAACAATGCTGAACTGACATTTATTTTACTACTATTCATCCTATAAAAAGCCCAAGTGGCGCTAAAGTTAAAGGATTACTGAAAGAGGTTTTTGTGTGTGCAGTAAGAGTAAGGGGCCCTGTTTATGCGGATATGAAGGAATGGTAACCGTTAACTGTAGAATTGAAGAATTTAAGGTTCTAATGGTCGGGAAAGCATCATCTTGTGATTACGTTCAACGATTCTTGGTCAAATTTGCTCCTTAATAAAGGAACTCGAACGGGAAGAGGGTGGTTTGCCTCAATACACGCGGCGTGGCGTGTCCTTGCTGGGAGGGTTAGTGTTGTGGGAACTAAGGAATGCAACTCGTTTTAACATTTTCCATGTATTTATAGGTAGGATTGCAAGAGCCCTCAAACATTACGTCTGTGGGGAAGGGTTGCGTCTAGTATGAAACAGCCTGTCGCCTCTAAGTGTTGACTGCAATGTTCACTTTCATATATATATATATATATATATATATATATATATATATATATATAAGGTTGGTGCAAAAATAATGTCGTTTTTGACGTATTTTTAACGTCAAAAACGACATTATTTTTGCACCGACCTAATATATACACAGTGTGGGGAAATAAATATTCGTACACATGAAAAATTGTATTTTTATAAATGTAAAACCCTTAACTAAAACAAATGTTGGTACATTTTATGTGTAAAGATACATTTTATTAAAAAATACTAATAAACTTAATTCTTATTCTAACAGAAATTAATGCATTTTTTTTCATTTTAACTGATGAAAAAAGTATTCGCACAAAACAAAAAAAAACATATTAACTTAATTTAATACTTTGTGGAATATCCTTTATTGAGTTCAACAGCTACCAGTCTATTCCTGTACGTCTCAACTAATGATTTACACACATTGAGTGGTATTTTGTCCCATTCTTCTTGGCATATTGTCTTCAAATTCTTGATATTTGTTGGTGCTCTTTACCCAATTTAAATTTCCAAATATCGCCATAAGTTCTCGATTGGGTTCAAGTCTGGGGACTGACTTGGCCATTGCAAGACATCAAAGTTACTTTCAGCTAACCATTTGCTTGTAGATCTAGCGGTATGCTTAGGATCATTATCCAGTTGGAAAACCCAATCAGGAGGTAGC
>OZ010597.1:54653651-54693651 GCA_963932145.1 Acanthosepion lycidas | reverse complement strand
CGTTCTGTCTGTGAAGTACAGTGTTATTATATCTCGGATATAATAATGCTCTTAATGGGGGAAATGTGAATGGGCGAATACACAATTCTTCCATCGCGCGCTCGTATTATAAGAACATCTAGGCTATTCTAAGTAATGTTATAAAAGACGTTAATCCTTCACTTAGGAGGCGTAAATATAAACTACTATTCCCTTAATAAGACCAAGGTGTATATGTTTATTACAATTAAACATTATTACAACTGGTCGTGGGGGTCTATACAGTAAATAAATCATGAAAATATGGAACTGTTTTTGTTCCGCTGACGCCACGGAATGACGTGAAGACGCGACTTTGAAAACACCTCGGAAATTCCAGAATCTAGACGTTTGGAGTATAGACAGAATCACCATAAGAATCCACAAGGTGGTGATGATGCGTACCGATGTGGTTGATTTCTTCGATTCCGGCATAAGCACAAACAATATGGCTTCCAGGCTGAATATATCGCTTCTTTCAGCGTCTCTGCTTGTCCGTCCGGCGCTTCAACTAAGAAAGAGTTCCTGAAATCAGCTCAATAACATCGAAAATACAATAATAAGAGCGCCCTTGTTTATGGCGATATTTACGAGGGAAAAACATTCAAGTATGCAAAATGACACTTTATTTTACATCATTTAAGCGAAGCAGAATTTTGACAGATTATATTCAAATTCTTACGATCTGAAGTTATTTTAAGGCTTTAAATAACCAGCAAAGAGTTTATAAGCAGTAGAATACGAATCAATCATTCAAACATTTAACTGAACTTTATTGTTTTGGAAATTAGATTTTTAACAATTTGAACTCAGTTTTTTTTTTTATAAGTTTTTTTTTTGTTGTTTCAACACCAGTTTTGTACGAACAGGCGCTAAAGGGAAACAGGTTGGTCGTATATCAACCATCAAGGGATTTGCAGATAATGGCATTTTCACATTTTTATAAAATGAAGATAATTTACTCAGACGATGATAGATCGAAAGCGTCATAGCTTACGATTCCCTTGTGGTTAACAGACGACAGGGCTTCATTAGTTAGTAAGCTGTTCCCACTAAAATGGTGTTCAAACAAAGACGGATATAAAAACCTTATAATATACCAAAACGATACGATTCAGGTAAAAAACTTGATTGACTGGATTTCTCTAGCTTGTCAACACTTTTCATATATTTCATTTCTATATATCTAGGTACAAAGCCAGGCCCTACATTGCTTAAATTCGTTGATCGTACTGGAACCGGTTATTCAAAGTGATATGGTCGTAAACACGGCTAAGGTAAAGGGAAATTAATTATTCGTAAGCTATGCGTTAGTTACGATTCATCGAAAAATTATGACGTTGTTCAGCTAGAGAAACACCATAAAAGTTACTGTATATATATATATATATATATATATATATATATATATATATATATATATATGTGTGTGTGTGTGTGTGTGTGTCTGTGTGTGTGTGTATGCGTGTCTGTGTGTAGGGGGGTGGATAGAAATTAGGCGGATTTGAGATCATTATAATTAAGTAATGCAGTTGAGGTTTCATCCCGTCTAGAAGAAACCTGTTGAGCTTTCTTCTCGACTCGATGAATTACTTAATTAATTATCTCAAATCCTCCTCAACAGGTTTTTCTAGACTCGATGAAATAATTATAATTATCTCAAATCATCGTAATTTCTATCACTTCTATATCGTTGCTTGACCCGGCTACTAATGCCCTGGACGGAGCGGCTTGGTGATTGTAGTCGTCGCTCAGTTGCTATGATGTTTGGCTAATAACGTAACTGTCTGGGTTTCAATTCTCGGCAGTGGATGCGCAATGCTGATGAGTCCCAAATATGGGACGAAACGTCCGTACAGTGCTTTTCGCATTCTGATGAAGTTTTTTTTCTAGACTCGATGAATTATTTAATTTGATATATATATATGTGTGTTAGTGTGTGTTAGCGGTGGTGGGGTGTATTAAAGAAAATAGAGACCGGCAAGCGCTTTTGGTTATAATGTATGTGTGTTTTTGGGATTTTTTTTTTAAATATATATTATACTTTACTTACAATATTCTTGCTACACTGGTTTTCGATTTCACGACCATCATCAGGCAAAGAGAAGGTTATTTCCACATATAGTAAAAGGAATTATATATATATATATATATATATATATATATATATATATATATATATATATATATATATTCCGAAAAATTAAGCCCGCTAGAGTTGAAAGGTGCCGGGCTTATTTCCGTCTTCCTTGAGTTGGAGCTGACGGGGAAAACCTCTCTAGGCAAATTTCTTCTAGTTCCCGTGTGTGTTATTTTTCAGCTGAGGTTCGTTGCGTCTTCAGTATCAGCTCGATCCTCTCAACTAATCGTAAGGATGTTCTCCCTTCTTCAAATGAATTCTGTTATCTATAAATACAATTATGGTTGCGGAGTCAACTACATATATATATATATATATATGCATATATATATATATATTAGGTTGGTGCAAAAATAATGACGTAATAGTGTCGTTTTTTGACCTATTTTTAACGTCAAAAAACGACATTATTACGTCATTATTTTTGCACGAACCTAATATATATATATATATGTATATATATATATATATATATATATATACACATACATAAATATATATACACACACACACACACACACATATATATATATATATATATATATATATATATATATATATATATATATATATATGTGTGTGTGTGACTACCCAACGACTAGATGCACGAATAAAACAACACGTGCTAAGATCAAGAGTCATAAATTGGTTCCAAATAAACTGATCCAAAACACCTATGGATCCTCAAATTGTGAGCATTTTATAAAGAACAGAATGTGTGCAACCGAACTTTACTGTTTTGTTCCTTTATTTCACTTAAAATGCTGGAGTTAATATATATCAAAACCTTCCCTGTGTAAACAGCGTGATTGTCTGCATGGATTTGCTATAATTAGTTTCTAGTACACATCATATTCTTTTTTGTCCTCTCATTAATCATTCGCAAAATTAAATTTATCATATTTTAGACTTTGTACCCCCGATTAAAAAAAAAACTTGAAGAGCGGGGGCAAAACCGGTTCTTAGTCTCTTCATTTTTCACACACACA
The DNA here is from genome assembly GCA_963932145.1 of Acanthosepion lycidas. Lineage (NCBI taxonomy): Eukaryota > Metazoa > Mollusca > Cephalopoda > Sepiida > Sepiidae > Acanthosepion > Acanthosepion lycidas. The sequence goes on along the minus strand of OZ010597.1, from coordinate 54,690,504 downwards.
CACACACATATATATATATATGTGTGTGTGTATTAAGACATTTTTATGTTTATACATTCGTTTTATAGATACAAATATTTCAGTAAATGCTCTGTTTATAATAAACGGTAAATGCTCTGTTTGCAATAAACAGTATTAAACAGCATTTACCAGCCTCAATGTCCCAGAAATTTTCATAGAAACAGAGCATCTACTTAAATATTTGTATCTATAAAAAGAATGTATAAAACATAAAATGTCTTAAAATAATTATCGGACATTGTCCATTTTATAAAGTGCGACATCATTTCGTTTACATTTGGATACGCCATGAGCAGATATGAATGTACGTGAAAGAAACATGGAAAATTGTAGTTTAAAGACAGTAAAATCGACCTTTCAAACCGAACGATCCTCTGTGGCCCAATTGGTTAAACCACGTCAGGCTATATGAAGGTTCAGTATAGGATACAGGTTCGATTCCTGCCGGAGAACGAATATTTCCGATGAAAATCCGGCCAGTAAATGTTGTTTATTATTTATTATAAACAGAGCATTTACTTAAATAATTTGTATCTATAAAAAGACTGTATAAACATAAAAATGTCTTAAAGTAATTGTCGGACATTGTCCATTTCATATAAATATTTCTTGTTGTTTTTAATTATGACAATTAATTTTCAGCTAACGGACTTTACAGCTATATATATATATATATATATATATATATATACTGTGTGCCAAATTATTATCGAGATAACCGTCCAATCAATTCATAGAGAATTTTCGCACAATGTTGGCAACACTGAGCTGCGCAATAACTGAAATTTTCGTACTGATCTGCGCAATATAAACAAACTGGCGCCGTATTTATCAGCACGGTGATTTGAGCGTGCCAAATTATTAGAAAAGTGTAAGAATTTAGTGAAAAGATGGGCCGTAAAAGCAGTTTAAGTGCAGCTGAAAAGAAAACTATCACCTCAGAACTCTCAAAAGGTAAATCTACCCTGGAAATTTTTAAAATGATAGGGACGTGTCATCAAACAGCGAAAAAGTTCAACGCCGACCCTACACAAGTACGCAAAAGGGCAGATAAAGGCAAGCCGAAGGTTATTTCACGTCGTCTCATGTCACGACTTAAACGAGAGCCCACAAAGAACCGTGGACTTACCAGTCAAAAGCTTTCCAGTCGCATTGGGGATCCTACTGTATCGAAAAGTACTAGGTGTCGGTATCTGAAGGAAATAGCAACAACAGTCAAATGTATCGAAGCCTCCGTTGACGAGAAATCACATTCAAAATCGATTGAAATGGGCCGAGGACAATATGAAGATTGACTTCTCTAAAATTTTCTTCACAGACAAAACTCGAGCAACACTTGAAAGGGCCAGATAGGCAAAGGCTGGGTAATGAACGGACAGAATCGCCATCAGCGTTTGAGACGCCAACAAGGCGGTGGAGGCATAATGATCTGGGGTGGTATTATTGAAAAAACACTAGTGGGCCCATGGAGAGTACCTGATGGCGTCAAAATGACTGCTGATGCATACATAGAGTTTATGAAGGAGCAACTTGAACTGTGGATGAAAAGGCAAAGAGTTGTCTTCAGAAGGGCCATTGTTTTTATACAAGATAACGCTCCCTCACATGCTGCTCGCAAGACTACTAAATATTTCAAAAATTTAAGCTCCGATGGACCTCGAAAAATGAAGTGGACAGCAAATTCTCAGGATATGAACCCAATTGAAAACCTTTGGAGCATCATGAAGCGAACACTGTACGCCAAAGGACGACAATTTATGAGCAACGCTGATTTGTGGGAAGCAATTCTTGATATATCTTGCGGCATTACAGCAGATGGCATCCTACAATTAACAAATTCTATGGATCGTCGACTTCTTCAAGTAATTTCAAAACAGGGAGAGCACATTCCCTATAAATTTGTTTAAAGCTGTGCCTTTGTTATTATTTGTTTTATTATCATATTTATTAGCTTCTTTTGATCATAAACATTCACGTGCAACATTAATAAACGTTTTGTTTGCTCAATTCTTGGAATTTTACTAAACCTTTCTAATAATTTCGCACGGGCAAATCACCGGACTGATAACAAATATGGCGCCAGTTTGTTTACATTGCGCAGATCAGTTCGAAAATTTCAGTGACTGCGCAGGTCAATGTTGCCAACATTGTGTGAAAAATGAATTGATTATACGGTTTTTGAAATATTAGAAAAAAGTTATCTCGATAATAATTTGCCACGCAGTGTATATATATGTACATATATATATATATATATATATATATATATATATATATATATATATATATATATATATATATGGATAGAGAGAGTGAGAGAAAGAGGGGGGAAAGAAGGAAATAGATAGAGACAGAGGGAGGGAAATAGAGAAATAATGACAAAGAGAGGAGATCGAGTGTATGCGGACTCAGAAATCAACAGTGCAGCATGACGGGAGTTTTGACACTGACAGTGACTTTACTGTGTTGAATTCCTATGCCAACACTGTCTACAGCGATAAACACTTGGATCTTTAGTAGTTTTTCACATGAGTCTAACCGATTTTTAAATAATACGATTATATATATATATATATATATATATATATATATTGATGCATGTTTCATTAAATAATATAGAGAAGTTTTGTCTATTAATTTTAAGTAAGTTCCTTTCATATTGTATGATAAGCTTAATCACATTATCATTGAAAGACAAAAGGAAATCACCATATTGATACATGTTTTAATCCTATCTAAGCTTTCGGCTAACCTAAGCCATTTTCAGAGATTACAATTACATTTCAATATATCAATCAATACACGGACAAAACAATGATGATAATCTGTTATATATATATATATATATATATATATATATATGCGCGCGTGTGTGTGTGTGAAAAATGTGTGTATACAAATAAAAACGTAAATATATTTATATAATATATGTAATATGTTATATATATAATTATTTATATATTATATGCGTGCTACTTATTAAAAAGCGCTCATTATCAGAGACAGAGCTAACATATTGATGTGAGTTTGTGACTCTGGGTTCATGCTTTTTCGATCGCCAGACAAAAGCGTGAAACCCTGTGTCACAAACTCACATCAATGCAACCAAATATATATATATATATATATATATATATATATATATATATATATATATATATATATATATATGCACAGGTATATGATTGGTGTAGACGAAATACAATTCCAGTAACCACAAATACTATTCTTGAAAGAGTGCTCAATGCAGAATAGAGCAAATATTATTTATTCACAAACTATAACATAAACATATTTCACCACTACAAAAATATCAATTTTGTTTCAGAACTTCTAGTGTTTTATCAAGTGATATGACGCCATAAATTTTGAAATAAAATGGCCATTATTGTAGTATGTTATAGTTTTTAAATAAATTATTATTATTATTATTATTATTATTATTATTATTATTATTATTATTATATATATATATGTGAGTGTGTGTGGGAGAGAGTGTGCGTGTGTATGACATTTTAATTTATTAATGCAATAGATTTTTATCAATGTAAACGTTATTTACAGTGGATGACCATATTTGTGTAAATTCTTTGTTTATTTCCGTTTCTTGGGGTTTTTTTTTGTTTTTAAACGGCATATTTATTATCGTCTGGCAGCCTGAATTTTCGTGAAATCTTATGAAAGAAAAATATGCACCCCGCATCCATATTCTAAACAACGTCCCCATCTAAATCTATTTTATTAACCCAAGAGTGAATGTTATATATTCAGAAAAGAATGTAGATACATAGATAGATAGATAGATAGATAGATAGATAGATAGATAGATAGATATACATACAGGGTGTCTATAGAGTTCGTGTGTACTTTAAATAATTTATAATTTTATTTGTATTTGTGATAGAAATAATCTGTAAAAAAATGTTATAAATGCACCTAGTTTTATGTATAGCTAAAATAACTAATGTGATTTCAGGCATTACTGTAAATCAGTTGGCAAATGTTTTCCGTGAATTGCAAAATCGTATTATCCTTTGTATTGTTAATGAAGAAAGACATGTAAAAACGTAAATAAAATTACAATAAAAAATATAGATTACTTCTTTCTAATCCTTTTTACAAATTATTTCTCTCGCAAATACAAATATTTATAATTTTTTAAGTGCACACGAAATTTATGGTAACCTGTATATATATATATATATATATATATATATATATATATAGGTAGATAGATGCATACATACAGGCATACTTGTACAAATACATATATGCCTATACATTCTTAATTTTTCATGACGCAGTGTAGCTATTTTCATTATCTCGAAACTTGTATATACAGAAAATTGAAGCAACCACGTGAAAACATAACATTTTTGGTTTGAAATCTAGGAACAGTTTTAAGCAACAGGATTTATTCTTTATTAAATTCTCCTTCAGATATCAGATTTTATTTCGATTTTTGATATCATTTGTAAGTGCGTGGGTGGGGTGAAGAGGCACTCAGAAGGGGCGAGGATAGTCGCCGGGAACGAAGAAGTATGTGACGTCAACGAAAGAAGAAGAAGAAGTTCAAAACCAAGGAGGAGGTGAAGAAGAAAACGTTCAAAACCAAGGAGGAGGTGAAGAAGAAGAAGAAGAAGAAGAAGAAGAAGAAGAAGAAGAAGAAGAAGAAGAAGAAGAAGAAGAGGATTTCGAAACGAAGAAGAGGAGGAGGATGAGGAGGATAAAATGGAAGAGGAGGATAATGCGAAGAAGTTCAAAACGAAGAATTAGGAGGGGATAGGGATTAGTACTAGATGAAGAAGAAAAAAGTAATTACAAAAGGTGACGACGACGACGAAGAAGAAGAAGAAGAAGAAGAAGAAGAATGGGTGATGAGGAGGAGAAGCTGAATGTTGGAACAAAGAACAAGAAGCAAAAGGAAAGAGAAGGAGGAGGATGAGTTCGAAACAAAGAAGAAAGTGAAATAGAATAAGAATGAGGAGAAACAGGATTTCAAAAAGAAATTTCAAAAGAACTACAACAAGAGCCAACAATAATAATAATAATAATAATAATAATAAGAAGAAGAAGAAGAAGAAGAAGAAGAAGAAGAAGAACACGAACAAGAAATACAACAATGCTAATGGGTAGGAGGAGAAGTAGAAAAAAGAAGGAGGAGAATAAGAATAAACACGCAAGGGCAGGGGAAGAAGTAGACGTTCAAAACGAAGGAGGAGATCAAGAAGAAAAATGAGAAGAAGAAACAGGAGTACGAAACGAAGACAAATGGAAAGGAGAAAAATGGAAGCACAAGAAGTTCAAAACGAAGAATGAAGAGGGGATAGGGATTAGTACTAAAAGAAGAAGAAAGGGGTGTTCAAAAGGTAACGACGATAAAGAAGAAGAAACAAAAGATAAAGAGAAGGAAGAGGAAGAGAAGTTCGAAACAAAGAAGAATGGGAAATAGAATGTGAATGAGAAGAAACAGGAGATCGAAAGGAAGATGAAATAGAACAATAATAATAATAATAATAATAATAATAATAATAACGACAATAATAATAATACCAATAATAATAATAACAATAATAATGATAATATTAATAATAATAATAATGACAATAATAATAATAATAATAATGACAATAATAATAATAATAATAATGACAATAATATTACTACTACTAATAATAATAATGACAATAATAATAATAATAATGACAATAATAATAATAATAATGACAATAACAATAATAATAATAATGAGAATAATAATAATAATGACAATAATAATAATAATAATAATAATAATGACAATAATAATAATACCAATAATAATAATAACAATAATAATGATAATATTAATAATAATAATAATGACAATCATAATAATAATAATAATGACAATAATAATAATAATAATAATAATGACAATAATATTACTACTACTACTAATAATAATGACAATAATAATAATAATAATAATGACAATAATAATAATAATAATAATAATGACAATAACAATAATAATAATAATGAGAATAATAATAATAATGAGAATAATAATAATAATAATAATAATAATGACAATAATAATAATAATAATAATAATGACAATAATAATAATAATAATAATAATAATAATAATAATAATAATAATAATAATTCTGTTTTTTTTTGTTTTTTTTGTTTTTTAATGGCTACAGGTGTAATTTTCCTACAATGCTCTGCCTTTTGTCTATCATCTCTTTGAGTGAAAATTTTAAAACATATCTTTCAGCGGCAAGTAGGTTGAGAGATGACCGGAAAAGTATAACTTTTATTCCCTTGCTCCTACCCCTTTGTTTAATGAATTCTTCGATCCCCCCCTCTACCAATCTGTAGTATAAGTCCAGCCTACCCCATAAAATTTGATGAGTATCTGTCGTTGGCGACGGAAAATTGAACATTTTTGGAGAGTCACTTGTGCCATGCTCCGAAGTTGTAAGAAATGGTAAATGTAGCATCTTTGAATGATACTTTTCCTTTAGTTTGATATGATTGTAAATCCTAATGTCTCAAGTTAATTCCTTGCTTTTCAGTTCCCTTTTCTCTCCTCTAATAATTTTTTTTAACTTGTATTTCAAGTTTTAATCCCCACCCAAGACCTTAACCGGACACTCGAGTCCATTTTTTTTTTTTTTTATGTCTATATACTGTAATCTAATTATCCCACTTGGAGGTGTCTCTCGGACTTATACTAAGTTAAAACTTAGTATTATCTACCCAACTGAATACCATACACTGTTATCAACTTTTAACTTCGATATATTAATAAACCCACTATCTCAAATCTGGGCTTGCTCTTGGACCTTCTTCGAGTCTCGTCCTAAAGCTGGTAATCTGAACAAAATTACCCCTTGGCGGTCAAGATTAAAACGCATCTCTACCAATTTCAATGAATACGAATAATATCTCATACCGGATCGGCCGTCAACCGGGACAACAAGGACCGCGTCCCTCAGAGAGGAACCAGTCTGAGGTCGAAAAGTCTGTCACTGGAACAAACTCTTCCACACACGAAGAGACACTAGGTCACCAAACCCGGATTATCGCCAACCTTGGACCAAGTGTCTCAATGCCAAATCAACTAGTAAAAATGAAACGAACGAAATGGAGCCGCGAAGAGTATCGCCAAGTTATGACATCCTTCTTCACTGCACTCGAAAACCATCAAAGAACACCACCAATCAAACATACCAAATATGGAGAAATATGGTGGGAAATGATATCCAAACATGCTTGCCAATGTCCGCAGAGATATCATGCGAAACAACAGACTCTCAAAGGCAGAAATAGATAAGATAAAATTAGATATAAGACAAAATACTATAACCCATGACTCAAACTCTGTTGAGACGAATGTTGAAATAAAGAATGCGACAGAGGATGAGGTGGACGCTAAAGCGAATGAAATACGAAATCATCTCCCAGGAAATGAAACCGAAGATTCTACCTTAGACACAACCTCTAGTTCTCCAGAAATTGTCACTGAAGATGACTCCAGGTACATTAATTTAGAATTCCTTGAAAACCACGAAGCTGAAATCACCGAAGCGAGAAATGACGTCATCCAAGTACTCAGCAGAGTAACGTTCATACAATTGTCAGACAGAGACCAGCTCCCGAAAATCCATATGACAAATCCCAACAAGCACATCGTGAAAATATACAATGCTGCCCTGGAAACACTGTTAACAGATAAACCACCGGGAAACATAACAGAAGTTATATACGCAACAGCTCTAGCAGCCAGCGACTCGGAAGATTGGTGTCAAGACAATAAATAAAATTAACAGACACAGAGAACCAGCTTGGAAAACCAAACTGATACGAGAAATAAAACAAATCAGATGTGAGCTGTCTATATTAGATGAGCTCACCAGAAACCCTAATATTTCCACACGTAAATCCAAAAAGATCAAACGGAAATATAGCATTAAATCCCTAATTGATATTCCATCGATCAAGGAAATGCTGAAACAGAAACTTCAGCTAAAAGCACAGAGAACAAGACGATACGAGAAACGTTGTAGATTCTATCGCCAAAATAAAATATTCCGAACAGATCTTAAGAAATTTTACAGGGAAATTGGAAAAACATCTATACATGTCGAAACGCCACCATCGATTGATAATGTACAGACATTTTGGGAAAATATTTGGAGCAACCCAAAGGAATGTAACCCAAATGCAGAATGGATACGGCGTGAAGAAGAACAACTGCTGGATACACCTCTGCAAGAATGGGAAAATATATCCACAGATGATGTTAGGCAAGCACTAACGAAATCCCAAAAATGGAAATCCCCAGGAAATGACAAGTTGCCCAATTTCTGGCTTTATCATCTCTCATCTACCCATGGCATACTTGCAAAAACATTATCAACGCTTGTAAATAATCCCAATAAAATCCCGGAATGGGTTACCGAAAGTATTACATACCTCATACCAAAAACAACTGAAACAGACGACCCGAAAAATTATAGACCGATAACATGTCTTTCCACAACGTATAAGTTGATCACGTCTGTACTGACGAACCGTACTTATTCCTTTTTCGAAACAAACAGCATTCTCCCGCTGGAACAGAAGGGATGCAGTAGAGGTTCATATGGCTGCAAAGATCAACTTCTGATAAATAAAATGATCCTGGAAAATTGCAGGAGACGACGCAGAAATCCCAGTGCAGCGTGGATTGATTATCGTAAAGCCTTTGATAGTGTTCCACATTTTTGGATCCTTAAGACTTTGGAAATGTACAAAGTCTCACCTGTGGTATTAAACTTTCTTAAGCACAGCATGGGGATGTGGAACACAAAACTATACCTTAGGCACACCGGGGGCATATCCAACCGTCTGAATATCCGACGTGGAATTTTTCAAGGAGATTCTCTGTCACCCCTTCTGTTTTGTTTATGCTTAACCCCTCTTACACATGAACTGAACAACAGTAGCTATGGTTACAAAATAAATAAGAAAATATTCAATCACCTACTATACATGGATGATCTCAAACTCTTTGCCAAAGACGACAATGAGTTGAAAGGCCTCCTCAATATTGTAAAATACTTTAGTGACGACATAGGTATGGACTTCGGATTAGATAAATGTGCAAAAGTAACATTAAAGAAAGGTAGAATTACAGAAACACCCTCAATAGATTTAGATTTTGTCACAAAATTTTGCAGCATGAAGAAGCTTATAAGTACCTAGGAATTAGCGAAGAAGATGGCATACAACACACCCAAATGAAAGAAAAAAATAAGAAAAGAGTACTACAGGCGTGTACGTCTGATACTAAATACTGAACTAAACTCAAAAAATAGAATATCAGCTATAAACACATTGGCTGTCCCTGTGGTGCATTACAGCTTTAATGTCCTTAACTGGACCATAGCTGAAATTAAGCGAATGGACGCCAAAACGAGAAAGCTTCTCACTTGCTATCGCATGCATCATCCCAAAGCTGATGTTGATAGTCTGTATGTGCCCAGATCCGAAGGAGGCAGAAGATTAGTTCAACTAGAACTGTCCTACAAAACTACAACAATTGGCCTCCAAAGATACTTGGAAACTACAGAAGACTGGATGATGGTATGCGTCAAGGAACATGAAAGTAGTAAGCGTCTTTACTCCGTAATGAAAGAAGCCAACAAATTCAAACTGGAGCTTCAAATGGGCGTAGAGATGCAACTACAGCACAATACACCGGCTGAAACTGCAAAATACTTGAAAAAGACGAATGCAACCGACCAGATACAGAAGCGATGGCAAGATAAACCGCTTCATGTCCAATACTGTGCCCGTATCAAACAATCTGATGTAGACAAAACCCGTACCCATCAGTGGCTACGCAGTGCAGGGTTGAAAGCGGAAACTGAAGGTTTTATCCTTGCTGCGCAGCACCAATGCTTGCTAACTAGGAATTATCAAGCACATATACTAACAAATTGTGTCAGCCCAAAATGCAGATTCTGTGATAAATATCCAGAAACGATTGATCATCTTGTATCAGGTTGTGCGATGTTGGCACCCACTGAATATAAAACCCGACATGACAGAGTGGGCTAATATCTGCACTGGAAAATCTGCAACTTCTACGGGAAGGAAACTGAAAGAAACTGGTACCAACACCACCCATATCCGGTTACAGAGATAGGACCTGTTACAATTCTATGGGATTACACAATTCACACTGACAGAACAATCAAGGCCAACCGAACAGATATTGTTATTAAAGACCACAAACAAAAACTGTGCCTCCTTATTGATATGGCAGTCCCTGCTGACTGCAATGTATCTTTGAAGATATTCAAAAAGCTGTCAAAATACAAGGACCTTGAAATAGAAATCTCAGAAATGTGGCATATGGGAACATCAACAATCCCTGTTGTAGTTGGAACCCTAGGACTGGTTGGAAAATATTGCAGTAGACTAATTGCAGGGATTCCTGGAAGTCCATGCCTCAAGGAGATACAAAAAATTGTTCTGACAAGTACAGCCCACACTTTACAAAGGGCTTTATCTATGTAATATTTTTTTTTGTCAGTGGAAAGTGTCATGATGTCATTTCTAACCTTAGGTCCCTGGACGGGACCCGGAAAGAAATGTATAAACCCCAGAAATCAAAGGAAATAAATATAATAATAATAATAATAATAATAATAATAATAATAATAATAATAGTAGTAGTAGTAGTAGTAGTAGTAAGAAGAAGAAGAAGAAGAAGAAGAAGAAGAAGAAGAAGAAGAAGAAGAAGAAGAAAAGAAGAAGAAGAACAACAAGAACAATAACAAGAAGAAAAAGAACAAGAAGGAGAAAAGGAGGGGAGAAGAATGTGATGAAGAATACGACGAAAAAGAAAGAGAAAATGGGAGGAGTTGAAAAGGTCAAAAAATGAAGGAGGAATAAAAGAAGAAAAAAGAAGTTCGAAAGGAAAAGAAAGATGGAAGATAAGAAGAAGAAACAGAAGAAAAGCGAGGAGATCTAAATGAAGAAGTTAAAATGAAGAAGAAGAAAGAAGGGAAGTGAAATAGAAGTAGAAGCAATTTGAAACTAAGACGTAGAGGAGGAGAAGAGACAGAAAAAGTAGAAGTTGTAGTTCGAAAAGAAGAAGAAGAAGAAGAAGAAGAAGAAGAAGAAGAAGAAGAAGAAGAAGAAGAAGAATTAACAATTTTTGGATCTTACAAAATAGCATACATAATTTGTAAACGCCGTTGCCTATTTTCATCTCCCAAAAATACTACTTTTCTAAGAGCTTTTTTTCTTTTTCGGGAGGTTTATGGATTTTGCAAGTATGAATGTTCATAAAATTTAATCCCCTGACATATATACTGAGAAAGAGAGAGAGAAGATAAGAAAGGGAGAAATAAAGAGACAGAGAGAGTGAGAGCGAGAGAGAGAGTGAGTTGATATAGAAGGAGTATTTTTTTAAATTAAGACTAGCAAAATCGAAGAGGATAGAAAAATTTTAATTTTGATAAAGCCCATTGATAGAAGATCCATTTGGCCTCTTTATATGCACGTATTATCATGGAAAAATGGGGCACCTCGACGTGGTGTAATGGTTAGAAAGCTTGTCTTACTAGATCAATTACAACTGAATAGTGAGTTCGATCCTCGCTGGGTGCCCCATACTTTCGGCCTTGTGCCACATCTAAGCCGAGCTTAGAAAATCACTATTATCATGGAAAAATGAATCTGCGATATGGTTTTCTAAAATAAATACAAAATTGATAGCGAATGATACATAATTATTTTGTCGTTGAAACAAAATGTCCGAAGAAACACAAAAAGCAAGTCTTGATTGAGAAAAATGATTATTTGGTTGCATTTAATAATTTGAATAATAGCAAAAATAAGAATTTTATTAATTTTAAATTAAACATGACACATGTTCCAGAATAATAGCTCTTGTTTTATCCTCATCGTTTGTTGGAATCAATGATACACTGACTAGATGACCATGCCGAGAGGTAAAGCTCTGAACAAAAGAAGCTATATATTGGCTGTAGTGATGTCTACTTTTTGACATTACTAATTTTATTTATTAAAGATATTTTTATGTTTAACGTTCTTTTTATAGATACAAGTATTTAAGTAAATGCTCTGTTTATAATAAACAGTATTAAATAACATTTACCGGCCTGAATGTCCGAGAAATTTTCATAGAAAATATTCGTCCTTTGACAGGATTCGAACCTGCATCCTATACGGAACCGTAAAACTAAACTTCTATCTTCCTGTCAAAGGACGAATATTTTCTATGAAAATTTCTCGGACATTCAGGCCAGTAAATGTTATTTAATACTGTTTATTATAAACAGAGCATTTACTTAAATACTTGTATCTATAAAAAGAACGTTAAACATAAAAAATGTTTTTAATAAATAAATTGTCGGACTTTGTCCATTTCTTAATGTATTACTAATTTTCCAAAGAAAGTATACTCCGGAGCACGAATCAAGGTAGTGATGGCACTTACCTTAAATCAATACAAAACATTCAGCATGTGAATTTAGTAAATACTAAAGGCTTGAAATACCTCAGTGTATGGATCAGTTATATTAAAATAAGTATACCAGATAAGGAAACCGAACGTAACACTCTGTATACTATATAAATTTTGCATCTCTTTCACTAAATCAGCACTTACATGGCTAATGATTCGACGAGTTAAATTCATTAATTCCAACCAACCCTGTCCTTCATAGACAGGAGCCGTCAAGCTACGTACACCGAAACAAATTATCGCCTTTCCCTTCTTATTTCTTTAGTAAGAAAGTATTTCCATTCGGTGAGCTTCTTTCCACCTGATGGAATGCTTCCCGGATCATTACAAGATTACCGTAGCGTATCATCTTAAGCTCCACTCCTTACGCGCATAAGCTCAATCAATAATCCTCTACATTAAATGATTCTTGGGCCTTTAGTGGACGAAATATTAACAAGAAAAATTAATTTCCGTGTGTGATGGATAAATTGTCGTCTTAATTAAGCAAAAATGAAAATAACACTGACACATTTTAAAAGATATAAAGAGGGTGTTTCATTTATTTTTAATTGATTTAGGAAGGACAGCATTGCAATTTGCTAAACGTTTCTATTAACCCTATCTCCCTATCTGCTGTAAGTACGTTTCGATTTTTTATTTAGGTACATTTAAGTACGTTTTGATTTTTAATCACAGAACGTGAATAAAAATCAATTTATCACTGACGAAATTCTGTTGAAGACAGCTATGTTCGCACGTCTGTTGGCATCATTTTTTTTTTACTATGTCATTTAACTCATTAACGTCTATATTTGTTTCTTGTATGAATGATTCATGAATATATATATATATATATATATATATATATATATATATATATATATATATATATATGATAATTATACCTACATTTGAAATACATATGTGGTCTTGTTTTGAGAGAGTCAATTCTGATTTACCTAAAAGTAATAACAACCTTGAAGGATGGCAGAATGCTTTTTGCAGCAAGCGTCATTACATCATTCCACAATATGAAAATTCTTAGATGTTTTTAATAGAGAACAGGACTTGCAAGAAGTTAATTTTGAAAATATAAAAATGGCATCCTTTGAGTAGTAGTTGAATATTTGAATGCAGTATCATGTAACTTAAAGTTATAAGGATTTTTTTACTAAATTGTTTTATTAACGATATTTGTATTTCGAATAATGTCATTTGTATATTCCCTCTGTTAATTTTTACATTTTTATTGCAATAAAGAATTTTGCATTTCAAATAATTATCATTTAATATAATCGTCCTTGCGATTAATTTTCATTCAAACAATTTGCAATTCGAATAAATCGTAATCGAACGTCCTATAATCAGCATTTCAACATGATATCTCCGTAAGAATATGGAAATATGGAGGTTCTTTTTTAGACATTCGTCTAGTTATTTATTAGTTTGATGTTCATAGCGAGTATTATAGAAACTTGACAGACGCGTATGCGGAAAATAAAGTCCAATTTTAGAAGATATTTAAAGAGTGTGTAAACCAGTCAAAAATAAGGACCCTGAAGAACTATACATTTTTACAATCGCGTTACAAGATTATTAATGCCTTTAAGATAAATCTATAAAGGATTAGACAGCAAGAAGGGTTTGAATGAATTTTCTCTTTTTTACAACCGACTATCAGTTGGCTCAAATAATATCAAGATGCAAGAGAAAGTGGATAGTCAACGGGTGAGAGGTCAGAAGAATATTGTGTTTTTGTCAAAATCTTGTCTCCGATGTCATTGAGCTTCAGCAGTGTCACTCTAGCTTCACGTGTCCGAGTAATGTCATGAAGCAGAATTGGACAGTTTCGATTTGCCAGTGCTTGTCGCATTTTATCTAGCTAAATGTGCATGTTATCGAGATGGTGACAGTAAAAGCCGGTAGGTGGTGTTCTTCTTTGATTCCAAACAAGCTATAATGGAAAATGCGCATTTCAGGAAACCAGACAGTTGCCATAATTTATGTTGAGTCAATTCCACTTTTGGAAAATGTTCTTCATCAACAGGTTGTTGAGCTGATCGTTTATGATTTTCCTAAAGGATACATTTCCCGTTACAACTCACTAGGCGCTCAAGAAATGAACCATTCGTATTTCGCAGATACAGCATCAGACACACTTTAAAACGTTGAACACTTTGATTTTCACTGAGTTTATATGGAACGCATTTATCAAGTTTCTTTACCTTGCCAATTCTCTTGAGATCGTCCGATATTGTTGAAATGCTGACACCCGTTATCTGAAACATTTCTCTGACACTCTCGCAAGAGTTTTGTTCGACAAGTGTTCTCAGACGTTGATCATAAATTGCAGTTGGACGTCCTCTGCAAAATTCATCTTTAAGATTCGTATCGCCACTGTAGTACTACGGAAACCAGTAATGTATATTCCGATTGAAGATGGATCCTTCACTCCATGATCTGATAATGTTCAGAAAAAAAAAACACCCTTGTCTTATGCTCCTTTCTATTTTTTGTATATTTACTCGATTCATTCTCTAACCGTATGCAGGGGGTTTGCTCCCTGCATAATTTCTGTATTATTCCAGTGTCCTTCGCAAATATGGCAAGGTTATCTATGAGAAGACCAGATGTTGCGGTTCTTATAATATGATAATATACGTCCAACAGCCTCTGATCAGGAGGTTTTGAGAAGCGTGAAACAATCTAATAATTGCTGGTGTTCCCAGGCCAAACCTAAACCAGTGTGGTAGCACCTATTAGGGTTTGAACTATAGGCAAATATTTAACCCGCAAACTTGGGTCAAAACACTATGAAAGTGTAAAAATAGGTTTACTACCAGAAGTACTTTGTAAAAATGATTAGCAGCTATATATTTTTGAAGAAGAAATATTACCATGAATAGAATTTTGAAGAAAAAAAATATTATCAGAAATACATATTTGAAAAAAAAAATTACCAGCAATAAAAATCTTGCCGGAATTAAATAACCCATTGAGGTGTTGATATGCCGTAAAACAAAACAAGCGAAACTAGATTTTGCGAACTGGAAGCAGTAGATGACTGTGTTTGAACTCGGCTCGTTGGTTCCATTTTTCACGCCAATCTCTATTCGTCTATTTCAGAAGAATCAGCCAGTTAAGTACCATACCTGATAAACGGTTGGACAATCATATCTCTTTCGATTCATGACTGACTAGGCAGAAGACTTTCCCCAGCCGTATTCTCTGATCATAATTGGATTCTTCATTCAATACTCTCTTCATGATGGCAGCAGTTTGGGAAGCAGTATGACACAGCTCAGGGGAAATAATAGCGAATAATAAGCCATTTCCTTCTTTTTCGTGTTACAGATGATGTGTATATAATAACTTAAGTTAAATTCTGAAACAGACTGATATAAAAAGAAGACAGAGAACATTTGAATCCTTAGGAATGAGTAAATTATATCTGTGCAGTTATTATGTGTTATAAAGTGTCGCTGCCGACACTGAATTTTGAACACAGATCGCCAGTGAGCAAATAAAGGCGATCCCATTATTTAATTAAGTGGATTACTTAAAAATAAAGAAGACGCTCACATAGGAAGTCGCGTGACGTCTAATTGATCACTTTTTTACTATTCTACCCTCTATTAATGTACGTATCGCTATTCTCTACACTATTTCTCTATACGTATTACTATTCAGTGGTTACTTTTCGAGCAAGTAATATTAGTGTGAATGCTATTCAAAGGCATCTGACACCAGTAATTTTACTATAGTTGTATCTGCGATTACAAAGTCTCTACTACATCGGGCATTACGAAAGTGATATCGAGAATCCGTTGATATTACAAAAGTTGGCGAAGTGTGTTCGTTAACATCACAAAATTATAATAATAGTTACGGACACATTTAAAAGCTTTATTCTGAAGCTGGATACTATTTTCCGAACAACTGAATAATATCAACATTGAGGCAGAATTAAGTGTACCAGATTTTCTCGTAGAAAATAACGTTTGTGTCCATGACTATGAAGAGGCTTCACGATTGAGATGTTTTGAAATACGGAGGGATGTACTCCGTCATGTCTACACACTAATATATATATACATATATATATATATATATATATATACTCGTCTGGAAAATCTTATGTGTTTTGGCTTGTAAATGAACCAACCAAGGCCCAAGGAAAAATAAGGGATAAAAAAGGATGAACTAAGAACATGTAATTGAGGTGAAAACAATCGACCAGAATCCAAGCTCAGAGTCTAAAGAAAAAACCCTCCAAAACGAGTAAAGCAAAAGTAACTAAGTGCTCGATAAACTAATTAGAGCAAATCTAACTATGTACCTAAAGAGCCAGGTGAACCTACCTACGTTTCACCTGGCTCTTTAGATTTGTAGTTATATATTCTCATATATGTATATATATATATATATAATATCCGTCTTTTAACCTCAGATAGGTTAAGAACACTAGTCAGCTGTACAGAGACCCTTCGCTACCCACCCGGTCATGAGATGGTATCAGACGTTCAGCGGGGATGCATTTCTGGGAATAATTACGTCTTATATCCTTCTAACTATTGACTTTATACCCTTTACGTACACATCTACCTTTGATAATAGACATATTTAAGTGTGTGATACTTACCACACTGCCATATATGTAACTGCAATCATCACACAGTATTTAATTATTAGACCATTGAAAAAATTAAAAACAAAACTTTCCATAATCCCCTCCAAAAATTATTAGCGACATACGTCGGAGCCATTATTTTTAACAACTATCTTTCGTCGTTTCATAAGATTGTTGACTTCATCTTCGTAGAAACTTTTTTTTTGTTGGAAGAATGCTGTGAGGTAGTTTTCGACTGACTGTACAAAGTCAAAACGTTTCCATTTGGAGATTCGTCTCCAGCTGTGCTGGTCAAACTCTCTGCTTCCGGGCAGAGAGGAACCCTCAGACAAGGCTATGTCGAAGGGCAGAGTATCGTTTCGGGAAGCAGCTACCCGACCCTGTTTTATATGGGGTCTACGGGGAATTTTTGGCCGAGTCAACGGTCTCGGACACCCCACATTAAATTCGGCCTTGTGCCACATCTGACCGTGTGACGCGGTTGGTATATATCCTGTACAAAGTCAAATTGTTCGACATTTAAATTATTCATTCGAAACGAAAGCAAATAAAAATCTGAAGGTGCCAAGTCAGGGAGAATACGGCGGTTGTTGGAGGAATTCCCATGTTCTTTTTTACAACATACAGTTTTGTGTTGGCGTTGCGGAAACTGTAATCTTTTCGATTTGCCAAAATCGGCCGTTTTTCTTTAACTCAAATCTCTTCAAATGGTGAAAGGCAATTGAGATATCGATTTACAAACTCTTAGCAATCTCTCGCGTTGAAATCTTCGGTTTATTTTGCACGATGACAAGCAGAGCAACCGTCCATTTTTTTTGTCGCATTTCCAACGCTTACCCATTTCCGAAACCCATAGGGCATAATACCGTTAAAGTGCAGTTTTTACTCCACCATCTTTAAGGCATTTATCTGTGTACAAAACGTCAACACTTAACATAGTCTGATTCGCAACTGAGTGATACGAGGTTTACGTTTCGAACAGACCATAAATCGGCGCCAGTGTCAAGTTGAGGTCATTTTATATAAACATCTAAATCGTGCACGAACTTTTGCAATGATTTGATATATATCTATAATAGTTCCCTCTCCTTCCTCTCTTTATATACTCAAAAGAATCGCTTTGAGTAACCCTCTACCTGAATGGATCTTGGTAAGGGATGAACTATAGTTATAATTTCCCCATTTAAATATCTTAAGCTTCTGCAAGTTTTGTTTTTTTACACAGTTTTGCGTTGTCGTGGTTGAAAATGACATCTTTTTCGATTTGCCAAACTCAGCCTTTATTCTTAAACCCAAGTCTCTTCAAATGGCAAAAGGCAGTTGAGATATCGATTTTCAAACTCTTAGCAATCTCTACCGTCGTAACCTTCACTTTAGTCACCACGATGACAAACAGAGCATCTCCATCAACGTCGGAAGATCGCCCAAACCGTGGTTGATCGTTCAGGCTAAAATTACCATGACGTGATCTGCTAAACCACTTTTTGACCGTCCGAATAACTGAAGCATAATACAATACAATAAATTCTGAATACTTACTTATCCGAATTTCATAGTGCATAATATGGCGAAATTGCAACTTTCCATTCTTCCTCTTTAAGGTAGTCATTGGTGGAAAAAAAAAACTCACCTGTCTGACTTGCAACTGAACAATGCAAGATTCCAATCTACAAGGTTGTCCGAAAGTCTTGTCACACCTACATAAGATAATTTTCTATTTCTAGGCTCTTTAGGGGAGAGAATTTCACATTAACGATACCAGAATTCCTATTAGTTGAAAGACGCCGTTCGGAGAGCCTTTGCAACAATGAACAAAGTACAGCTTCGTAAAATATCACACAGAACTTGTCGCCGCATTATTTTGTGCCACGAAAATAATGATGTTCTCGATGTTTGACAGCGTCAATAAAAGTGAATAAATTGAATTCAATATATGTACTTTGTAATTATTTTTTGTAGGGGTTAATTACAAAATAGTGCAGAAAAACAATTCCTTAGAATATTTATATTACCAGTATTCCTTAAGGCTGTAGAACCACTTATAGTAGAGCGTTACTGAATTCCTTGTGTGCTAAGATGTAAGACCAAGAAATGAGTCTCATATTTGTATGGAGTATATGTAAAGATTAAGATTGTGGCGTTCGAAGAGACATGAAAGCAGCAGTTTTTGGTAAATATCTAAGTGGAACGACCTTCTGAGAATACTGAGGAGGTCCAAGTGGTTAGTCTCCAGGGATGCAACATGGAGGATTTTAGCTGCAAAGGTTTGAATCTGTTTAACTAAAGAATTGGGTTTTTGCCATGGGAATTGAAACAGTATAGCGAAAAGCTTTCGACGTTACGTATACCCTCTTAAATACATTCACCCCCGCCCCAAGAAAGGCGATAATGCCATTAAGACGCAAAGAGGCTACTGGGAATGACAAAGAACGAGTAGAGTTTAGGAACCTAATAATAAACAGGAAAAAAAAGGGATAAACTACTAATCCTGTATTAAAAAAGGAAAAAAAAAAACTTGGAAGAGTAGTGAACCGGACGATATAAACGAGCCTAGCCTCTATTGAAGAAAAAAAATATTATCCTAGAAATATTTTACAAATTATAGAATTTTAGGAATAGACTCGAAATGGGTAGAGATGGTAAAATAGGGCACTTCCACAAGGTCACGTAAACGACTTTGGACTCCGTTTAGGCTG
Organism: Acanthosepion lycidas; assembly: GCA_963932145.1. Lineage (NCBI taxonomy): Eukaryota > Metazoa > Mollusca > Cephalopoda > Sepiida > Sepiidae > Acanthosepion > Acanthosepion lycidas. The sequence continues at coordinate 54,670,637 of OZ010597.1, read as the reverse complement.
TAAATTGAAATTACTGAGAACGATTTTTTTTAGTATTGGCTCACAGACTGTTAGCGTTTTCTCTTCTACAAGAAGTGAATGTTGGCACAAAGCTATTTTATCACCTCTTCCCACCTCGTTCGGCCGTAGAGATTGTCAATCCTGGCCTAAAGTTTCATCTAAGTAGCTACCCGAGAAAGAATATTGTCGCCCCTCATCTTTTTATGCATCTCTGAATTCAATTCTGTATTTATTTTATTCTCTCACTGGTCCCGACTCATTTTCTCGTTACTATCATTTCTTTCCTTTTTATTTATTTATTTTTCTTTAAATTCTTACGTTCTTTTTCCATCTTTGAAAACTTTGAATATTATGTCTTTGACGATCTTTCGTCTTCATATATGCACTAGACGTTACTTTTTTAATCGTGGCTCACGGACCGTTAGATTGTTCTCTTCGACCAGAAGTTAATGTTGAAAAACTAACTTATATATATATATATATATATATATATATATATATATATATATATATATATTGCAGATACTCTATCCATAGACCCTCCGGCTCATATACTTCTCCTCTATCCATCTATACGGGCGGGTGTAGTAAATGCTCAAGTATCTCCCTTTGACCTCTCCGCCCAAGGTGTCGTTTTAACATCTAGCCGAACGAGTGATGTGTATATACATAAAACGCGCCTTGTCCCCCAGCCCAACTTGGCCCGTTTTTGCTGTTGTCTTTGTTTTCGTCTGTTTTTTTTTGTTTTTTTTTTAATGGGAGCAGATACGCTTTCATATATTTCAGTTGATACTTCTGTCTCTTCGTTTGAATAGGAGTAGAGGCTCATCCATTGTTTCCTGTTTAGGAAAGGGTTCCCAGACCTTTTCTGTTTCTTCTCTAGAATTAGTTGGCTATATATACACACACACACACACACACATATATATATATATATATATATATATATATATATATTGGCATCGTCGTCCGTCATCCTTGTATCTGTCTCTTTGAATTTAATTCTGTATTTATTTAATTTTATTTTATTTTCTCTCTGCCTCGCCCACATTTCCTCGTTACTAACGTTTCCTTCCTTTTTAGTTTTTGTTTTTGGGATTGAATTTATTTTATCTTCTTTTTTTTTCCTTTTAGAAAAGTTTGAATATTATGTCTTTAGCGATTTTTAAGGTTCATACAAGCATTAGACGTTATTTTTTACCCTTGGCTCATAGCCGTGGAATTGTTCTCTTCTAGAAGAAGTTAATGTTGAAAAACTAAGTTAATACTTTATATTTCCATTCCAGATACCCTATTCATTGCCCCTCCGACTCATATGCTGCAACTCTATCCATCTATAACAATCCATATGGGCGGGTATAGTGAAAGCTCAAGCATCTCCCGTTACCTTCTCCTCCTCCCAATGTGTCTTTTAGACGTCTAACCCACGCGTGATCTATACATACTTAACTCGCGCCGTAGCACTCAGCACAGGTTGGCTTTACAGTTGTCTTTTCAGACACGTTGTTATTGCTGTCTTTTTTTAAATTTTTGTTTGTTTTTGTCTGTTTCTTTTTGTTTTTAATAGAAGTAGATAAGCTTTCACTATATCTTCGAGACTAAACTTAAATCGTCAATCCCCTTCCTCTCCTTAGAAATGTCTGTAAAATTCACATGTGTGGCATGGGAGTTTCTGTTCGTGATCATCTCTCTTTGGAATTTCCAGACCATCGTATATGTGTCTCCGTCTCTCTCTCTCTCTCTCTCTCTCTCTCTCTCTCTCTCTCTCTTTCTCCTTAATTCAGTAATCTTTCTCTATCATTCCGCGTCAATATCTTCTTCTGATGTCTCAATTCCTGGCTACCTTCCTCTCCTAAGAAAGGACCCTAAAATCCACATGCATCTCCAGGGAGTATATTTTCGCGATCATATCCTGCTGGCTAGAGAACTCTCCTTGGAATCTCCAGATAATTCGGCTCTATGTCTCCGTCTATCTCTTCTCAATTCATTAAGCTATCTCTATCGCCCCCTTCATCTGAGTACTGTTGTACACCCGAGAGCCTTTCTGATCATATAGACAAAGCCATCTGTCTACATCAGTTTTCAAACATATTCGTATCGGTGAATTTAACGCCCACCATATCATTTGGGTTAAAGAGTCTGTGACTGGCCTAGCTGACATCTACACCCTTAACTTTTCAATTACTCAATCTCTCACGCATGTGGTTGACTTTCCCACGCGTTTTCCAGTAACCCGGGCGGTAACACTTCCCTTTCGATCTCTTTTTTTTAGTTCTATTATTGATTCTTGTCGCGATACGCAGTGCTGCCCTTTTGGCAAGTTTGATCACGCGTTGGTGTCTGTTAACATCTTCCACTCCCCATCTAGCCATGAACCTCGTACTAACAGAATATCTTCTTGTTATCAACGCGCAGACTGTGAATCGTTAGCGATTTTCCATGGAATGTGTTTTTTTAATTCTCTCCTACAAAAATGTGCATCTTAGGTCTTCTCCTAGGTAAAAGTCGCCATCGAAACTTTCATCCCAGTCTTTGTAAGAGGGTAAATAAAAACATATTTGATATTGAAAAATGTTTCTATTTTACGGAGGCAAACTATAACTATATGACAGCATTATCGGCTTCACTCTCTTCAAATTTTTTCTTTCTTTTTGTTACTGAAACAAAACACCCTTTTCTGATATGTCTTTTTTAGTCTTTCCTCGCTATCAAAACGGCATTGCACATTATTTAAGATTAGCATTGGCAGGGCGTAACGCTCGTGCTAACTATGGAATTAACGATTAAACAGAAAAATTATATCATAATTTAACCTGTTTACAAACAATGTGTAAACATGGAAAACATGTCTTTCTTTATTGCCATGAAAATGCTGAAAGTGTAAAATTGGGTACCATATGATTACAGAGAAATCTAATAAGGTTAAGATCAGGACATTTAAAATTACATTTGAATATGTCGAGAAATTCGATGCCATACGGTCTACTGAGGATCAATCTATGCAAAACCTTGCGAAATTGTTTAAAGATATTTGCTGAATTTGGCCAACTTTAGCTATTGGCGATATTCAAGTTGCCCCCAGTGGGAATTGAACACGCTATTATTCCATTGCCAGGGGACCACGCTTATCATAGACCTGCGGCAGGTGCTCAAGTACCACATATACGACGGTAGCTCCGAAGCTAATGCCCCTTTTTATTACATCGGCCAAATACGTCAGATGCAGATGTATGCCTGTGGAGTTTGTAGCCATGGTCAATGGGAAATAAGCTATAGAACTGTTCAACAAAGAAAATTGACAAAGGTTGCAATAATCGATAAAAAGAAGAGGGCAATAAATAATTTAAAGCATGCGAACAATGCATGTAAGGCTAGCTAGCAGTAATAAGGCAAAGCAACAGTAATATTGCAAAAATTTCACAAACTAAGAATTGGTTTCGACACACAAAAGCAGACAAGCGAACGTAGCATTCTGCCTTCACAAAAGAGACTGGGGCTAAACCTGATGAAACCGAGAATTCGTCTATTTTAGTGGCTAGGAAAAAGATTCCAGCGTGCATTAGTGTGCTTCTGACTATAAAATAGTGTGGGGTCAGATTTTTTTTTTTTTTTTTAGTCATTCGTATTGGTTTACTATCCACAATTTTCTTTATTGGATAATTTTTAATATATTTTTGTAAAAAAAAAAAAAAAAATAAAAAAAGACATTATAATTTTTTGCGTCATGGGGTGTTTTGTAGGTCCCTTGTGAATATGTGGTTACGTAGCACATGTAGGACTGAGAGTTGACGGACAAGTTCTTTTGATGACTGAATATATTGTATTGAATAAATGGGTCGGGATTGTGATTAACTGGGACTAGCATAGTTACTGAAGACAAGCTTCCCACACGTCCCATTTGCCCTTTTGCCCCAATTTTGTAATTTTACAAAATAAATATCCATTTATATAGGTTTGAACATTTATCACTTTTCTATATCACGGAATGTTTTGAATGATTAAGTGGTAATGGATATGTATTTCCTGTGAATGTGTCAATTGTAATAAATGAGTGGGTTTTGATTGCAATTAACTAGGACTAGGACCAGCCTCTCCCCACTTCTCCTTCGACCTTGTGCCAAAATTTTGTATTCTTAAAAATAAATAATCATTCCTATTGGTTTGAAATCAATAATGACCAGTAATGGTTAAATCTTCATAGCCAATGATGCATGATTACCTGGTATTGTTTAGATAACAGTTATAGATTACATTTGATTGTTATGTATCTTAAGGTCAAGGGTTACTGGTATCATGTAATCCAGTAATACCTGCTGTTGGGTTGGTCATCAGTAGCTAGACCGCTTCTCATGTCAGTTCTGTGGGGATGATAGCCATAAAGCAGGCTTAAAATCAACACAGAGGGTGACTGAACGATCCTGTGGGGTTAATGGCCATCTAAAAAAAATGTGGTAGACTGAGATCCATAGTTATGTGTTCAGCCAATGCGTTGTAGAACACCGTTAAAATTGTAGAAGGATTCAATCGATTTATATAATATAATTAAAAATGTCACTTCTGAAACTGACCCGTTTTTCTGCACAAAGTTAGCTTCAGATTTGAATTTCCACATTTGCATATATTAACCATTCAACGACTTTATCTCAGCGGCTTTTAAGGCCTTGAAATTTCAGACGATTACACGTGTGTTGTCTGCTACGAAATTTCAAAGATTACTCCAGAAAAGGAATAACAATATGTTCCGTCCTAAAAATAGATAATTAAAAATTGGGAAAATATTTATTAATCCACAAACTTCCGAGTTTAGTAAATGCAACATTTAGCTTTCTGGAGCCTATACTCAGAGAATTCCCAAATTCAATTTTCAGTTGTTTGGTAAACCATTTACCAGTGGTGTTTTTGTGTTGAGGGTAAACAGCCTTTGTATAATTAAGTATAGAGCCGATTGGTCGAAATACAAAGTATGTACACAAACGGTTTTCTTTAGTGTACACACACACACACACGCGCGCACACACACAATTATCATTCAGTCAGTTTTAATAAAACTTGCATAAAAATGGGATGGCTGCCCAAATATACAATATATATATATATATATATATTTAAGAAGCTTCATAAATCCGTTGTTATCATCGAAGTGTATCCTAGCAATATAAAATATTAAAAAAATGATCCACAAAAAGAGCTAAATGCATTTATTATTACAGAGAAATTAATTAATAAACAATAAAATCTCAAATTATCTCATATGGGGAATAAGCTTATTTCAATCGACGAAAAAATGATAAAATTCGTCAGTTTTATTCAATCCCGATATATATATATATATATATATATATATATATATATATATATATATATATATATATATATATAGGTGTGTGTGTGTTGGATACTATAATTATGAAGATGACTTAAATATTGAATTTAAAATTTTTATATATATATATATTATATTATTTTCACTTCTCGTTCTGATATATATATATATATATATATATATATATATATATATATATGTATATATATATATATATATATATATATATATATATAAAGAGAGAGAGATATAGATCAGTGTTTGTCAGCGTGCGTGTATGTGTGCATGTATATGCATTATATATTCAATTATTTTATTTGAATTATTTTCAATCATTTATTTTATTTCAAATTATTTTCTCTTCTCACTTTATATATATATATATATATATATATATGTGTGTTTGTGTAGGTGCAATATATATATATATATATATATATATATATATATATATATATATATATATATATATGTATATGTATATATATATATATATACATATATATATATATATATATATATATATATATATATATATATATATATATATATGACGATATGGATATTATTCTAATGTATTTCTTTAGCTGTTACTCTTATTTTCCCAACCACCATGCATGAACATCTGTTGACAGATACATCGCTTCAATAATATAAATCCCTAGAAAATAGCTTTTCAAGGTCAAGTGTCTACATTCCTTTTAATATATTTTTTTTTAATATTGTCTGGAGAAATATGAACCATTTTGTAAATTTAAATCATTTTTAATTTAGATCTGATGAAACATGTATTAAAACATACCTGCTGAAATAAATTGTAATTTATAACCGAGTTTTCATTCTTTTTTCTTTGCGAAGTACATTATATATATATATATATATATATATATATATATATATATATATATATATATTAATTGATTTAAAATATGTTTTTTCGCTACACAGTTCTAACCATGTTTCAAAATAGAAGCTGAATGCTCCGAATTTAATTTTGTAATTAAATTAAAGATATTAGTTCCATTTCACACACACATACACACACACACACACACACACACATATATCTATCTATCTATCTATATATATATATATATATATATATATATATATATATATATATTCCCAAATCTTTGTATATGACTTGTTTGTATCTTTCCTTTTCCCACTTTCTATATATGACTTCTGGCACACACACAAGATACAAAGTTCACAGAATTTTATATAGTAATAATATCTATATATCTCTATCTCTATCTCTATCTATCTATATAAATATATATATATATATATATATATATATATATATATATATATAGAGAGAGAGAGAGAGAGAGAGAGATAGATAGATAGATAGATAGATAGATAGATAGATAGGTGGGTAGATGTATGATCGTCTTCCTTACGTTCTGTTGGTTTGCTCGCATCACCTCTTGTCTCTGACAGATTTGTGTGCACTGTAGAATTATTCTTCTTTTAACAGTTTTTTGGCCGTTCATATAACTAAAAAGCCCCTTTTAAAAACCCATACAGTACATGTTGTGTGATTGAGGTGCGATCAAACCTAATTTAAATGTGAAAAATCTATATGAATATTTATATTTGTTAATCACCAGGAAAAAAAGCGCATTATAACGTAAAATCCCAGAGTCATTTTACCGAAGAACTTAAGAAAATTCCATAAATTAATAATAGGAAAAATTGCGGCTTGAGTTTCTTTTCCTGGTTTTTCAACTTAGAATACCAACTGTAGAATCGAGTCATTGGTTACTTGAATGTATCGTTCAAGACCTGCAATCCAGTCTTCTTTATGTGTTTTAAGTTGATCATTTTTCTGTATCGATCTCTTCTAAGCACTGTACTGACGAATGCCATTTAGTGTGTTTCGTGAAACACAGGCCGAAGAGCGTTCTAGTTCTTCTATCAGTTCTCCGTATCTATTGCAGCTTCCAATTTATCGCACTGAAAACGTACATAACCCCCGTTTTTTGCTTTGGTGTTAATACATTCAAAATTTAATTTCTTATTTAATTTACATTTATCTATCACCCTTAATCTCCGAAATCATACTTCTGTAAATTTTGCTTTCATTTTTCATGTTGTTGCAAATTTCACTACCAGAGATTGTTACCAATTTGCCTAAACACCTTTTGAAGGTTGTCTTAGCACCTTTGTTTTTTTTTTCCCAGATCGAATTCCATGCAGATATTAACACTTAATTGTTTTAATGTTGTTAATAAACCCTCCGATTCCTTATCATTCGTATAGAATAAGTGATTAATGAAACTATTAGATGTTTCATAAATCTATGTTCGTTTTTTTTTTTAAATCTCATTTGGTAAGAGAATTACTCTTTGATATATAATACTGTTTAGCCTGACCTCCGTAACTTGAAATGTTGCATCGGAAATTTTGACTGGTTATGTTATTCAATTTTCAGGTGCTAAATGCAAAATTAACGCCAGCTTTCGTCAGTTCTCCTGCTCTAGAATATAACATCCGACGAGAAAAAAAAGAGATGATGGAGATTAATCACTGTAAATATAAGGCAGAAATAAATAAAGTAACATAGCTTCCTTCTGCCTTCTTATCAAAGTTATCGGTGCTGAAATGTCATCTCGGCTTCACACACTTCCCCATCGCCGTAATGTAGTTACATGTATCTTTTCTATAAATCACGGTATATGTTATAATAGATTTTCGTCGATGATACCTAGATTTTATGAATTTAAGCCAAGTAGTAGATTAGAGGAGGCACGGTGGAGTAATGGATAAATGCTCGGATTAAGAAATCGAAAATCCGAGTTCAAATTCCAGTCGAATCCATCACATTCACTTACGTGCTAATATCCTTGGGAAAGACATGATTACTCTTCTTCTCCCCCTTATGGGTAAATAACAGAACAGACCGGCTTCTATAGTCATGATCGCCTAAGCGTGTATCACGCATGGTGCATAACTGACTGAATAGATTAGTGGCAACGTCTCATCATCTTACAGCTGAAATCTCTAGATGTAACCGTAAGTTATATGCTAATAGTTTCTTCCTTCACACTTATCGCTCGTGGAAATTTCTTCAAGGTTCTGAACTTCAAAAATTTAAACGCAATAACAATAGTTATTTTTTGTCTTCTCAGTACCTGTTTATTTATTGTTCTCTCTCCTTAATAGTGCCATTTCTAATATTCTAATATTCTTTCCTAGTAACTCCATACGACTTAGAATCTGTATTGCCTTGTTTGCCGTGAAATGATAGAGAAATGCTCACTTGAAGCTTAAACGCCATCTTAGCGTAAAAATGAAACGCAGTTTCTGAAATAAGAAGAAAATATTCGACATTTCCAACAATCGGCCTATTAGCATTCTACCATTTTTTGCGAAACACCTAGAGAAACTAATCAATATCGAATTGGTAAGCATCGTCCATCGCGGGCCTTTTATCAGACAAGCAATGTGCTTTTTGTTTCTCTTCGGTAAACCGCTGATGTACTGACGATAATTACAGAAAGAGTTTCAAACTCTAGTTAAGAATGGTGAAAGCCTGGCTGTAGCTTTGGTCATCAGGAAATTTTTCGACATGTTTTCGCATGAAGGTCTTCTCCAAAAGCTGAAAAGTTACGGTGTCTCTGGACAAATCTTTGAACTGATCAATCTTTCCTATCGAACCAGGAAATGAAAGTAATCCTGAATCGCTATTCTTACAGTTCCTTTCGTACTAATGCAGGTGTCCCACAAAGCCCCACCCTTGGTTGTACTTTGCTTTTGATCGTCAATAATAAACATCCCGATGGCATCAGCTCTTAACTTGATACCAACGCTAAAGAGACAACAATTTACTCCTGTCTCGATAATAAATCTGACCGGTTTGATATGGTCAAAATAGAAGCTGATATCCAAAACAAAGACAGAAAACAAAAAAACAAAAACAAAAACAAAACGAAAAGAAAACATTCAATATGTTGTTCACTCCGGCAAATGATGACTTGTTAATTTTAACGGTTCCAAAACTAAGCTGCTCTATACTAATCATCCAAGGAACCGGTCTCTGACTTCCATCATCATGACCTATGCTGACCTCCAGAAAAGTCACCCGTTTTGTCTTTTGGGCTAACCTTCTCGACTGACCTCAACCCAGTAGAAAACTTATGGAGCCTTATAAAGTACAGGCTCTCGAGAAAGCATTTGAGCAACATGCTCCATAAGTTTTCTATGGGGTTGAGGTCAGGAGATTGGGGCGGCCATGTCATAACACTCACCTGCTTCTCATCAAAGTATTCCTTCATCAATTTTGATTTGTGACAGGGAGCATTATCCTGCATAAAAATGAGCTTGGTGGGGTCGATTTGCACCCTTTCAGCAGAAGGGAGCAGACAAGACTCTAAAATTCTTTTGTACGGCTCGCTCTTGAGGGTCTTTCAGTAGAGTTTAAGAAACCAGTTCCATGGAAAGAAAAGCATCCCCAGAACATTATACTGAACGGATGCTTGACAGTACTTACTGCTAAATTCAAAGAGCTTTCAAAGATTCTTCTTCGGATTTTAGATCGCTTATCCTTTGAATTTAGCTCAATTTTCGTTTCATCGGAGAAGAGAACATTTAGTAAAAAATATCGGGTGAGTCACTTTTATCGAACAGTATAAATCCTTAATAAAAAAAAAATGAAATATATAGTGTGTTATCTGATGTCGCTAAAGTATGTATGAGAAGCCATTTTTGTTTGTCTATCTACATCTCCATGTTTGATGTTTTAGCTTTTCAATATGAATTGTAATATAAAAACTAAATTCTGACGTTATATTTTATTATCCGTCATTATCTTCATTCAGTTTAAGCATTTATTATTATTATTATTATTATTTATTTTTTTTGCTACTGTGTGTGGTCATCACTCTCCTCTATCTAACAATTGGTGACATTCAAAGCGAAGAAGCTAGTTTCCTTTTGCACCTGAGATGTTGAGGCTACTCGGTCCATCCTTCCAAAGAGGAACGACCTACACGTCAGCAACTGGGTTAAATTCAGATTATTCCTCTTTCTATACTGCTTTCCATCCAAGGCTATAGAGTCCAGGTTGTCCTGCTCTTTACCCATAAGGGTATTAGTACGTAAATGTGATGAACTTGATTGAAATTCCAACTCAGTACTTCGATTCCTCAATCATAACTTAATCGTTCTTACGCGCAGGAAATTGCTAGATTACCCTCTGCCTTTTCTATAAACAGTTCACTGGTAATTGTTCTTATGAGTTTAAGCGCAGTACTAGATTGGCGGCAAGGTCTCATCATATTATAGTAAAAAGGCTAGATGTAATCAATTGCGATATTTACTTTTAGGGAAGTTGGTTCAATTTTTCTCCCCTGGATCTTATATGTCGGCTGTTCGTCCTTGATTTGAATATTGCTGTCACATATGCTCCTGCTATCTATTTCGAGATCTTTGATAAAATCCTAAGAAGAATCTGCAATGTTATTGGTCCTGGCCTGACAACTCGTCTTCAGTCACTTTTTCACCGCCGTAAAATAGCTTCTCTGTGTCTTTTCCATAAATATCTTCCTGGAAATTGTACTCATGAACTCTCCTATATGGAACCAAGACTTTATGGATTTAAACGCATTACTAGAATGGCGGTTAGGTCACATAATTTTACAATTGAAATGGTTAGATGTAAACATAAGTTCTATGCTAACAGTTTCTCCTCCCGCATTTTTCGCTTGTGAAATTCGCTTCTGGACATTTGCTTTCATTATTAGATCAGTATAATCGTAATACCATTTTTAATAAGGCAATGCATTACAATATGTTTCAATTCTCTCATACTGATAGACACTAATTGGTTAGTAGTCTCAATATTTTTTTTACAATTTTCATATAATCTACTTATTCGGTATGCGGCATTTCTTAAAAAAAAGTTTGTCAGTTTATTTCTTTGTAATTAGGTTTTGGTCCTGAGAAGCCAGTACAAATATCTCCAACTCTGACTTTCGCTATACAACAATCAGTAAATAATGGGGTTTGTGTTATGAACATTAGTATTTAAAATTCTAAGTGCACATTGGCCATGTCAGGATTATTGTTTTCATGGGATGTTTATATTTTTAACTGTTGCGTTTTTTTTTCTATCTATTATTGATTCATCCATTTTGAATGAATTTTTTTATTTTATCTCTTTCATCTATTATTAATATAATCATTTTACTAGGTTTGTCCTCCTCCTAAATTGATTTGGTTGGTTTCTTTTTAAAAATAAAGACGGTTTTAATATTCTACAAGCATTATGAAATGGTAATTGTTCGTATGAGTTTAAGCGCAGTACTAGATTGGCGGCAAGGTCTCATCATATTATAGCAAAAATGGCTAGATGTAATCAATTGCGATGTTTACTTTTAAAGAAGTTGGTTCAATTTTTCTCATCATCGCTATATGCAACCTTCAATCTTCAGTCTATCCTGTGAGTATCAAATTTCCTAAGCCCTCTTTCCTCGTTACCCAACTTGGAAATTTCAATTATATCTTCTCATGATGAGAAGAAATCTCGGATGAGATTGAATAACCTGTGTAGTCAATCAAACTTTTTATTTAATCATTTCATGCCAAGCAAGTGGTTAAGCCACTAGGTCTCATAATGTTACTGGGAGGTGAAGAGAATGAGAAGACAATAGTGAGGAGATATGACAAATAACTAAAAAGGTCCAGGAAGACGGAAGACAGCGATTGGCGTTGCATTTAAAGTTTTGAAGAGTATACGTTGCAGCTAAGCAATAAATCAGAAAGGAGTTCCACAAGCAAGGGGTACATGAAGAAACTATTGAAATAGAACATACGGTTGCATATAGCGAGTTCAACAATACAACAGTTAGATGTGATTGCCAATGTATTAGAACGCTTAAATTCCTGATGTCGAATCACCACGGAGAAAATATCATTAGAACATTCCCCATGGAAATATTTATAAAAAAACATCAGAGGGAAGCCACGTCACGTTGAAGAGAAAGTGAAGTCGAGATGCCAGTTAAATAGCGATTACAGACATTACTTTAAAATTTTGTCAAGAAATTCAAGATGTATATTAGCGACACGGGATCAGATATGGCAGCAATATTCTATGCGTGTATGCATTTGTAGATTTATAATGGATTCTGGAGAGTAAAATTGTCTTGACCGAAACAGCGTAATAACTTTCGGAGCAGCAGATGTAGTTTCAATTTAATCACCCCACTGCGTGTTAGTGGAAGACGTAAACCTAAGAAGGCGCATCGAATTGCTCTCCTGGAGGTGAGCATATGGTATTTACAAATTTATAAATAAATACTCTTCATTTCACAGAAAAGATCTTTAATAACTTTCAGTTATTTTATATGAAGCGGCATTAAAATCTTATTAATTATCTCTTTTCAGACTTAGTTTGTTTTTCGCTCAGATGGTGAACATCACCGCCTATAATGCGTTTAATGATTTGCTGCGTTTGTCGGCTTCTTTCACGCAGGATTCCCCAGTGCAAGCAGTTATAAATTTCCCGTACCCCAAGTAAATAAGACTGATGCCAATTAAAGACATTCCCTATAAAATAGCTTCGTGACGTAATGTTGTTGAAGGCAATTGGTGTAAGATATTTGCCCGGCTTGTAATTCGGCGTTATTGAAAACATATAATGTGTGTCGTATCCTTTCAGGATGCTGGCGATCATGGCTCTCCACAATCTTCTCTTATTTGTAGCTCTTAATAAATGTTGACGTTTTGTCCCGCAATCCGTTTACTCAAGCTCGCTCGGTAAATTGTTCCTTGTTTTCTTCTGTTCTTCTTGCCTTCAGTCTGTCCTGTGAGTATCAAATTTTCCAAGCACTCTTTCCACATTACCCAACTTGGAAATTTCGACGCTACCTTCATCGTGCATGTATTAGTGTCCATTTTCTTTCCATTTTTTCTAAATCTTCTTCGTTGATCACACGATCGGTCAATGGTATTGTCAGCATCCTTCTGCAGATCCACATTGCTAATACTTCAAGTATCAGTGAGGTTATAGTCTAGTATATTTATATTCCAATTATAAATATCTTTATTTGCATTTTCTTTTAAACCTTCTCTTTTCTTAAGTGCTCCGTCCATGGTTTTTCACAGCTTTCTTCCATAAAACTTTCCGTTGCCTACTCTCTTCTTAATGTTTCGCTGCTATATCGGAAGACTGATATTACACAGAAGGTTTCTTCACACTTTTTAGAGTTTGGTAAGCACCACAAGGTACGCGGCACCCAGTGAGGATCGGTGTCATTATTCTCGAAGAGCATTGAGAGACAGGGGGATTTATTTGGTAACAAAGAAAAGAATACTGAGCTGTTACGTAACATCTGTCCTTCTTTACGGCAGGGAATGTTGGACGATTTCCTCAAAGATGAAGAAGTGACTCGAGGCGTCGAAGATGTGATTCAAGGATTCTAAGGATATCATGGACCAAGCAACGATGAAGTCTTAGAGAGGTTGCAAACAATGAGGGGGCTTATACTTAACATCAGGAAGAGGCAGCTGAAGTTTCTCACGGGTCGAATAGAAGGACAGAGAGACAAGGTGTTGAAACTTGACTAATGCATGGAATAATAATGCAACACAAAATGTACTTAGAACAAAATGTATTGAAACAAGAAAGTGTACACAATATTTACATATAGTCTTTTGTATATTCCTGGGAAGACCGTTCCTGGAGAATGTGTTGACTGAGTCGCAGTCGGGCAGAGTCTCTGGTTTGATCTCTTGATTCCTCCCCTCTGTTCCCGGTACCAACCATATTTATATGATCGGTACTCCACTATGCAAATTAGGTGGATCCTACCACAACACAAGAGAAAACAACAGGTGATATAACTGGCGGGCTTAAACAAATGGATGACATAACGTGATCTAGGGTAGGAAGAAGAAGGAAACAACTTGTCGAGAGCTGCAAGGGATAGAGGGATGTAAAGAGCTATGATCGCCTACGTCCTGAAAAGACATGGCACATAAAAAGAAAGAATTGATTTAGTTAGATCAGCTTGGTAAAGATTAGACCATTGCACAAGAATAGAAATAGAATGAAGTCAATGAGGACATCTATTGATAAATGAATTGATAAATATCAAGCACTTCAAATATTCCCGTAGATTAATCAGTTATAAGACAATTCTTATAGAGGGGGAGGGAAACTGTCTATAGAATGGGTTACCCTAGCGGTACTTTCGTCCAAACACAGTGAAACACTACAAAACCGAAAAAAATTAACCTGAAAACTCGAATCATGTTCTCAATTAGCCTCGAGACTTTCTTATGGATGCCATGCATTGCTCCAGATCCGTTGAGAAATACTTAAACTTCCAGCTGTATATATCTGATTTCTAATATCAATCGTTACAAATGTCTTTAAGTGAGTGAAGACCTGTGAACTTTCAGGAAGACCACCGTAATTCTCACATTATGGAATGGTGTTAGAGAATTACAAACGTCTGCACCACGCAACAGAAACCACATCACTTGAGGATGTTCAACAAAAGCAACCATTAAAACGCCTATCACATATAATTCAAAGATGAAATAATCAAAATGTTGACGTTCCACGCTACTTCAAACAAAAGGTTAGGAAGGAAACCCACATCAATACTGGAAAGATCGCTAAGAACTTGACTTTCACTTGAGAACCAAGCTTTCCCGAAAAAGGTTTTTTACTGGGAACATTTTATAAGTGTCAAAAGGGAGAGAGAGCGATAGAGGCATAACCACATTATTAACACTATTACCACTTTCCTTTTCTAATTCGCCTTAGTGCGTATTATACAGGCAATATGTATATTCTATAATTTTGAAGTCAAACTTAAGCGTATGTACAATGAAGAAATAATTAACATAAATCTTCCTTCGTGTTTTACATTCATTCGCCTATTTCAGTTTATTTTATTTTCAGATAAGTTTTTCCCCAAG
Organism: Acanthosepion lycidas; assembly: GCA_963932145.1. Lineage (NCBI taxonomy): Eukaryota > Metazoa > Mollusca > Cephalopoda > Sepiida > Sepiidae > Acanthosepion > Acanthosepion lycidas. The sequence goes on along the minus strand of OZ010597.1, from coordinate 54,655,375 downwards.
AGAACTCTGCTATGAATCTAAAAATAACTACACAAAATATTAAGGCGAAAGATATCGATCTATAAAACTTGAAAGCGTTCGAAACTAATTCTTTGCATTGCCGAGATAACACAGACACTGTTTCTCGTTCAATTTCCTTCGGAATCTACTACAAAGTACTTACTTATCTAGTCTAGCTATTTTGCCTCCAGATACCTTAAGCAGTCGAAATAATCGAGCAAGGTTTGATTTCCGAGAGGAAGAGTCGGTTCCACTTGGACATCTGACAAAGTTCTGCTTTTGCGTGTCGCTCTTGTCTGACGTCAAAATTGGAACACAGCAACGTCTTTTCTTCAAATATTATGACAGAGTCGAAGTCTGCTGCAAAGTCGGTACTCTAATTTTTTTAAAAAAATAACAAAATGATTCACTGAATACAAGACATATTTTTTTGTCTTTATTAATTTGTTTTATCTTGTCAGTTTTATAGTCTTAAGTTATCTGAATTTCTTAGACAAGGCACTATCTGTTTTTAGCTTCTTTTTTTTCTCTTATAATTCTCATTATTTGGATCGCTGTTTAATAATAATATTCCGGGTCTTTTAAAATTCTATGATTTTTACCTAAACAACATGGATTATAAAATTTAGAAGTGATTCTCTCTGCTTAAAAGAAATATTGGAGGGAAGTAATGTAATGTGTCTTTTAAGAAAGTAAATTATTTCTTTCAACTTTAGGAGTTAAATTGACATCAAAAAGCGAAAGTGATTAAATTTCAAACTTCAAACTTCAAGTCATATTATTTTCTAAAGTGAATTCACGCGTTATTTATGTTAGCGCATAATTTGTATTTTTTTTCTAAATTGTGATATATTTAATGTGATTGTTAACGTTGTATATTGTTTTAACCTATGGAAGATTACTGCGTGGAATAATCAAACGAAGGTTGGTAATGAACAATAATACTTAGGTCAAGAACAACGCACAAAAGATTCGCCAGCGGCGCGTAGAAGTAGTCAACTGCTAGAAGTGTTTCAACTGAATTCCACAATGAATCTCCAACTGCAGACCAACATACAGTATTTACTACTGTATTTATGTAAATAGAGACATACCTATTATCGTCCGTAGGTGTGCTACAACAATGTTTTATTTAAACAGAGCAACATATTTTATACAATAGGAATTAAGATTACATTAGTTTAATGATCATTTTCACGTTGTAAATTGAAATAAAATTTACAAGGGTTTTTCAAACCAGTCAATGGATGATTTAAAAAAAAATTTGGCCAAACAGAAGAAGAAAAGAAAGAAGGAAAAAGAGAGAGGAAAGAAAAAAGAAAGAAAACGATATCAAATAAAAACAATGAAGTGGTGTAAGTCTGGATATGAGGTGGGGGGGGGTATCGGAGAAAGGAAGAGAAAATAAGGGGCTGAAAAAAGAAAGAAGAAATAGATTATATTATTTTTTTTGATATATTGTTTATTTTAATATACCTTTAATTCTTCACGACTTCCCTTTATTACCAACCCAGGCTCCTTATCGAAATGAAGCGTCACTTTCAGTAGGCCTGTACCTTCTCCCCGACTTCTATCCAAACTAAATTCAAAACCCCTGATTCTGAGACAGTCAGTATAAGATTGAAGAAGATTGACATAGGTTTTTGCCGGTTTTTGTCCACATGAGGTAATTTTGGATTTTTTGGTGTATAATATATGTGCTGTCTTATAATAAATACATTGAG
>OZ010597.1:54637177-54653451 GCA_963932145.1 Acanthosepion lycidas | reverse complement strand
ATTGAGCACTCTCTGTACCTCAGACTTAATATCTTATATCACTATATATATATATATATATATATATATATATATATATATATATATATATCTAAATTAATCCTAAGGATTACTTTAGGTTACCGCTCTACTTAGTATATTGAGCCCTTTCCGTAGTTAGTTTTTTTTTTCGTTTTAGGTTTGTTTTTTTTTTCTTTGGACTTGGAGCTTAAACACTTGACGATTGTTTTCGCCTTGTTTTAATATTCTTCCTTGTTTTTATTTCACATTTTTTCTCGGGTACTATTTTTTCCTACTGCAAGTTGAGCCATTCGAGCTTTTTCCAAACGAGTACCACCATATATATATATATATATATATATATATATATATATATATATATATATATATATATATATATATATAAGCAAATATATGGATATAGATCCAACAGTATGGTTTTTTTCCGTATATTTTTTTCATATATATATATATATATATATATATATATATATATATATATATATATATATATATATACAAAAAATCTTAATATAACAAAAACTATATCTCTATCAAAATATCTCAGAAAAGCAATATGGATTTTGTTTCTCCTGGTCAACTGCTGACATACTGATGATAATTTCACAAAGTCTAACTCTTGATAAGAATGCTGATGTCCGAACTGTAGTTTTGGACATCTTCGAAACTTTAGACAGGGTTTGACATACAGGTCTTTTCCACAGTTACGGTGTATCCGGGCAAACTTTTGAACTAATCTAACCTTTCCTAACAAATGTAAGTAATCTTAAACGACAACTCTTACAGATCATTTCGTACTAAATCAGTTGTCCACCAGGACTCCATCCTTGGTCCTACTTTGCTTTTGACCTTCATTAAAAAGACTATCAAATGGCATCAGCTCCCATCTTGATAGCTTGGTTTACTTTTTGTCTTACGGCATATCAGTTTCAATGGGTTATTTAATGTCGACAAGAATTTTATTGCTGGTAATATTTTTTCAAAAATGTATTGCTGTAAATATTCCCCATCCGTCGGCTGTGCTGACTTCGGTGCATGCATCGATCCCTCACTCTAGTGCAAAGAGCGGGCGTGGCCTAGGGCAGCTGTTCTCCAGGGCCTGAACCTATCAGGATAATTTTCCTCGGTTACGACTCTGTCCTTTGACGCAGTCGGCCCTGAGTGAACTCTACCCAAGGACAGAGTCGCAACTGAGAGATGATAGGTAATGTGTTGCAAACCACTCGAGAGAGAAATTTACACAATTATTTTTACGCTTTCATAATGTTTTGACCCCTTTTGGGTGGTTAACTATTTTCCCATAGCTGGGACACTAACACGTGCTACCACAACGGCCAGCGTGGATCTGGGAACACCAGCAATTAAGAGGTGATTGCACGTTCCTCATAATCACCCGATCAGAGGCCTTGCTGTCGGACATATTTTATCGTCTTACCCAGGACACAGAGGTAGTTTATCGTCATACTCAGGACGGTCACAGTTTGATATCTTCATTGATCCTACAACAATTCGTTTGATTGTTCTATTCAGTAATGAAATAAAGAGTTCACTTCGAAATTTCAGTCACTAGAAGAATCCTTAGCTTACAATAAGTAGACAACAGTCCAAACCATGTAAATAGGGTACAGTGTAATACACACGGTTTAATAAATAAAAACGGGGAGAGGGGTCTATTTCAAATACGAAGTATCCACTATCTTAGTATGTAGTAATAAAAATGTCGGATTATAAATAAATCCATTAATTCTGGAGAAATTGAATTTCTTCTTTTATTTTCTGTCTGTTGAGAATTTTAAATCATTACTTTTCATTCATATATTTCCGCTTATATCAGCCATATTTATACCACCCATTTCAAATTGAGGCTTCGCTCTCCTCATCGCCAGCAAACTAATTAGTACTAAGGCCCAGACGATGACATTTAACACAAGCACGAATACCTGACCGTAATGTACGGAAAATGTTCATTCTTTTTGAAGGTTACCATGTCTTTTATTTTCTTCTTAGCTACATCTTTATTTCTTTCCGTTTTCGTACAAAATGGCGTCACTCTTCTTGGCGGAATTGGTTGAAATTAAAAGGAAGACATTTGAGTGAAATGCTGTAACCAAAAATAAGCAGAAGAGAATTTTCACTAAATATATCTAAATCTGATCACAATTGTCGTACTTATTTCTCATAGTAATCGTTTTATATTTGACTAATCACAATAAGAATGTAATGGCCAAATTGTAGAGTTCATGTAAAAATGGTTTATAATCGGTTTGAGGATCGTTATCTATTGAATGAAAAGAAAGTTGATGTATTAGAAATGTCTCAAATGCTTAAAAATAGGAAATTATTTAATATTCGTACAGATTCATACATTACACACACACACACACATATATATATATACACACACACACACACACACACACACACACACACATATATATATATATATATATATATATATATATATATATATATACTGCGTATATTTTGGCACAATGTTTTCATTGGGACATATCTCATTAAATAATTTAGACAAGTTTTCTCTACTTATTTTTTAAAAGGATCCTCTCGTAATTACGGACATGTTTCTTAGTATCCTTATTAACGGGTGAAAGAAAATTATCATGTTGTTGGATATTACTTTCTATTCCAAGTACTTTCGACATTAGCACAATGTCGTCATCAGGGTCGTGTTTTTTCTAACACAAAAAATAGTTGTGTTCATCATTTCTCTAAGACAACAGTGTTGTATTCATTCGAAAATTAAATTTTTGAAAACGCTAAGTTTATGTACTCTACAATCATTAAATTTTATCATGTAGACGAACGTGCAGACGTCAAGGGAGATAACAAAGTTATTGAAATTTCTAAATGTTCTTTAAAGAAAAAAAATATAAAAATATTAGTTAAAATTTACATATTTTAAAGTATCTATTGACAATTGATTTTATTAATGGTGTGTTGCAATAATTTAATAAAGATAGCTTCATTAATTTTTAATTTGTGTTTATTATTATCATGAAAATGTACAGATGTATTTTCAGGTAGAGTTTTTCCTAAATTGCGGATATGAACAGGCATACTGTTGTAAATGTTAAGACATGTTAGATGCATCATTCAAATGAAAACTCAAACTTCGAGACAACGTAGTAATGTTAAACCAACATATATATTATTTTTTCTGTTGAAGCTACAATCTCCCAAGGGACATTTAAATTTATATACAATGTTGATTTTCTGCAACATGTTAGTTGGTAGTGATGAGTCATTACAAATGGTATAATTGGATATATTGAATTTAGTATAATATATGTGTGTGTGTGCGTGTGTGTGTTTGTGCGTGTAGCGGAATTTCCGTGCATAAACGAAGAATTTAATCTTCAAATACGGATGTACAATAATAATTTTATTTATTTGAGTATTATTTTTCTTTCAAATTGTAAGCAATAAATTCCAACGATACGTTGCCCAACAACTTCACAGAAAATATTTTGTGTATTCTTTTTTAAAGTACACTTGAATAAATTGATTTAAGATATGATAAACGAGAAATGCGTCTACATGTATGCGAATGTATAGGCTACATATTTACATTGTTTGGACTGTGTGTATAAATACTAGTTGTAGACTGGATAAAAGAAGAAGGAATTATGTTGCCACAGTTGATGCATGTAAAAAAAAAAACTATTACAAAGCTTTATATTCTAATATTAAATATTCAATAAATAAGGGAAGGACGTGAGTAATTAATTGCGAGAACTTTATTTTCGTTTGTGCGAAAAACAATAGAACAAAAACCCTAGTCAAAGGTTAAATGAAAGACTAGTTAGCATACAAGAATCGATTATATTGATAAAAAAATTGTAGGCCCCGGTGTTAGTAAAAATCTACATTTATCAAGTGAAAGTTTATTGGCTAATATATATTTTTTAAATATTCTGAAGTAGAGCCTCTAAAATTTAATTTTATGATTTTTTACCGTCTGCCAATTCAAAGAATATCACGCGTCTCATACGACATCGCTGGTTGGTTTATGTATATATGAGTAAATATCTATTCTTTTTGAGTAGGTACGCATCTACTTATCATCTCTCAGTTGCATAACTATCCTTGGACACAGTGCGCTTAGGGGGGACTCCGTCAAATGAGAGAATCGCAACTGAGAAAAATTATACTGAAGAGGTACCCAGTCCTGGGGAACAGCTGCCAGAGGCCGCGCACTGCCATTGCACCAGAGGGAGGTATCGGTGCTCGCAACGAGGCCAGCGCAACCGAGAGTTTCAAGGGCTGAAGGCAATTTTTATTCCTGTCCCGGGTGTACGCGCTCGGGTCCCCACCTAAAAATAGACCTTAATTCAATACTTAAAAATAACATTTTTAACTTTAAAAATCAGGAAGTAAGTTAAATCCGATAATTTAGTTTCAACCTTTCGGTATCCTCAGGTCATTTTTAGCAAATTACCACATTAATCATTTGATAAAAAATAATTTGATAAACGTCGCTTCAGAATACCATAATGTTGAAACCAAGGTAGCGGATACGACTGACACCTTAATTTTAAAGTATATATATATATATATATATATATATATATATATATATATATATGGGGAGAGAGAGAGGGGGGCATGTTTCATTGAATGATTTAGAAATGTGCTGTCTACTTACTTTCATTTGAATCCTTTCAATTTCACGGACAAGCTTTTTTTGCTGACATTAGTAAATAAGAGAAAAAATTACCCTGCTGATACATGTTTATTCCGAGTACTTTCGACATTAGCACAATATCATCACCACGGTGTTCTTTATACGAGAATTGATTTTCCTGCCTCTGCAGTTACTAGAAACGAATAATCACACGATTCATACATGTTATTTGATTATGGTTGTAAAGTCTTGTGAAGAAGACACAGAACAACCGAATAATGAGAATTGTTGCACATAGTGGGCCAAATGGCATCTAAGCGAACATCACTAGTTTTCTTTCTCCAAGACCAGTTGTTAACCAAGGCTAAAGAGTCAAGTTGGAATAATTATTTATACTATAATAATGGGAAAACAGATACATTGACCCATACTTCCCATAATGCTATTTGTGTATTTGTGAACTCGACTGGGATTCGAACTCGGCATACCGATTTTTCATTACACCAGGCACGCACGCATATATATATATATATATATATATATATATATATATATATATATATATATATAATGGGCTCTCCCGTCGGTTTCGACGTATGAGGATCTGACAGCCTATTGATTCAGTTCAAAAATTTTGTGCGATAATCTTACGTGGCATTTAAGACCCGCTAGTGATTTACAAAGGAGGCCACATATGGAGCAAGAGTGAGGATTGTGAGATGAGATCACTGTTAGATAGGTTGACCTTTTAGATCTAGCTCTCGCTTCTTGAAGATGATTCAGACAAGCGGATTGAAAACTGCTGAGACCACTAAAACACGTTGATCTCCATTCTACACGATCCAAATCTAAGCGCTCAAGGGTGTTATGCGGTCTATTAACTGCACTATCTCCTCGGGACGACAAATGAGGTCTCAGGAAAATAAAGAATTCTTCAACTTCTATAGACACGGATATGTCTCCCGGCGTTTTAGATAGATGTAACATGCGGTTGACCCATTTTGCGTGAATGGCTGAGAATCAATCGACACATGTTTTTTGCCAGCGGGCATCAAGGCCTGCTTTAGTGCGTGCTACAAAGCCACTGAAAGAGGCAGCATGCTACCAACTTGCCTTAATATTTGCACGCCGTTGATGCGGTTCTTTAAGGCGGGTTCGCTGAGATATTTGATTGTTTGTTTGTTTGTTTGGGTTTTATGGCATATCAACCACTGTGGGTTATTTAATGCCAAATCCAGTTTATATGAATTTTCAATGCCTATTTTGTATAGAATAAAAAAGGTATAGCTGGCAACATTATTGTTTCAAAACTTAGAGCTGGCAACATTATTTTTCTGAAAACATTATCTGAGACCTTGCTGCTGGATGCAGTTTATCGCCGTACCCAGGACGCGGATGTAGTTTACCGTCATACCCAGGACGTGAGATATTTGAATAGATTAGAATCAGGAGAGATGTCAAGAAGAAAAGGAGATGCTCTGTCTCTTTGTATTGAAAATAAAAATGCAAGTGTGGCCTTCCAACTGACCTGCTTCTCAGAAGTCCAAGCAATAATTGTTTAGAAACCTCTTATCTGCACATGGTACAAAACACACACACACACATATATATATATATATATATATATATACATATCTCTCTCTCTATATATATATATATACATATATATGTGTGTGTGTGTGAGTATATATATATATATATTTATTAAAGACATTTTTTATGTTTAACGTTCTTTTTATAGATACAAGTATTTAAGTAAATGATCTGTTTATAATAAACAGTATTAAATAACACTTACCGGCCTGAATATCCGAGAAATTTTCATAGAAAATATTCGTCCTTTGACAGGATTCGAACATGTATCCTATACGGAACCGCCATTTATCCCGGCGTGCCTAACCGCTCGGCTACAAAGGATCATTCGGAATTTACTGCTTATAAACTTCAATCTTCCATGAATCTCGTACATTCATAACTGCTCATGGCGTATCAAATGTAAACAAATGCTAAATTTAATAAATAAATTGTCGGACTTTGTCCATTTCTTAATATATATATATATATATATATATATATATATATATATATATATATATATATATATATATATATATTTAACTATATGCGTGTGTGTGTCTTTGTGATCGGATAAAAAACAATTAAAAAACTGATCATAATCTAATGTTACACTTTATTAAATCTTCGTCAGTTATCAAGATAGAAATGTTATTTTTTTATGATTTCTATTTTGATACCTGGCAATTTTTTTATGAATTGTAACATGTCAGTTTAAGATATGTTTCATACTTATTCTTTATTCTATCATTTTGTCTGAATCCTATCCATATTCTATCTCTGTCTATGTATAAGGAACAAAATGTATCAGGATCACTAGTGATTAGTGAGAACGATAAATATGTGAAGAATATATATGGGCAATGGTATGTGCGTATATATACATATATATATATATATATATATATATATATATATCCTTGTGCAGGTATGCAGAAAATAGAAAAGAACACGTTGGGTGCATAATCCGGGGTTCCTTAGTATTTTTGTTTTTATTTTTAAAAAACAGTGCTCCATACAGAAGTAGAGCTTATATTATAATAATATTTTTTGTTTAAAAATATGATTCCTTCGCTACATAAGAGTTCTCATGTTTCAAAAACGTGAGCCGAAATCATCCAAATAATTAATAAAATTAAGTTGGATTGAGGTGTTTTAGTCACGTTTCATCTTCAAGCGAAATTTTAGGAATAAGCTATCTCTCGGTTTACGTGTATTTTTACAGAATTTGTTATTGTGGGAGTGGCTATACTATTTTCATTCTTTAAGTGGTCAGGGAGTTAATTCTTATCAGTAGATTCATCATCCTCTGAGAGGTTTTGCTAAGGTTGGGTAGGGTATCCATTTCAAGGCTAATGTTTACGGTCATCCTTTAGTTGGTTCCCAGTGAAGGATATTTTTATGGCGCGCCTACAGTCGTTCTGTGTCTGGAGAATTGTCTCTTATTCTTGTCTATCTCATTATCTATTTATTTATTTGTTTATTTAAGTGGGTGTTTAATATACAGATCGCTTTGCATTGAATTTCGGTTTTTTTTTTGTTTTTTTTGTTTTTTTTTTCTTGACGACGACAAAAAGGGGTTTTTCCTATTTAAGGGTTTGGCTGAGCTTTTTAGAAAAGCCAACCTTAGCAAAACCTCTCAGAGGATGATGAATCTACTGATAAGAATTAACTCCCTGACCACTTAAAGAATGAAAATAGTATAGCCACTCCCACAATAACAAATTCTGTAAAAATACACGTAAACCGAGAGATAGCTTATTCCTAAAATTTCGCTTGAAGATGAAACGTGACTAAAACACCTCAATCCAACTTAATTTTATTAATTATTTGGATGATTTCGGCTCACGTTTTTGAAACATGAGAACTCTTATGTAGCGAAGGAATCATATTTATAAACAAAAAATATTATTATAATTATATATATATATATATATATATATATATATATATATATATATATATATATATATATATATATAAAGCATCTAATATGCATTTATGCCAGCATGTTAGTTTACAAATTCAAATGCCCTGTGATATTGTTCAAATAATATTTATGTTGGTCACACCACAAACTCGCTTTCACGATGTTTAACTCTCCATTTGAATTAAAATTCCAATATTTTTAGGCATTTAAATCAACATGCCTTGCCACATAAACAATTCCGGAAAATTCTTGTTGACAATACAATTATATTTAACCATGAAAACAATAAACAAAAACTAAAATTTATTGAAGCTATTTACATAAAACAGTTGAAACCTAACCTGAACAAAATAAACTATGAAAACTCCACAGATATACTAAATGCTTATAGTTGATAACAGGACCTATTGGTTTATACCAACGGTTTTCCATACTTATCACTTTTCTTCATTTGCACTCCCACGTGGTCCTGTGTGACGTCATGAAATGCAATGCGATATTTTGCTTCCTGCGTTTCATATGCACGAATTTATCGTTGCATAGCAATCTTCATGCAAGCAATACAAACTATCATTGTTGCAATGTCTGCATAACCATTCTAAAATAATTACCATCTGTGTTATATAATTTATTTAATTTATTGTAATGTACTTGTAATCTCTGATAATAAATATTATATATATATATATATATATATATATATATATATATATATATATATATATATATATATAAAGCCGAATGTTTAGACAGGATTACCAATAAAAACATGTATGAACATAGTGAATATCTTTAGTGTTTCAGGGATAATGCTAAAAACCATATTAGACAATATGGATGAAATTTACTTATAGTAATATAGACAAAACTTGTCTATATTATTTAGAGAAACATGCATTATATATATATATATATATATATATATATATATATATATATATATATATATATATATATCAGGGTGAGAGCGTGTTATCTAGCGTGACCAACAATCTGAACAAGGCCTGCACACTCAATCTCTCGGTCACAATGAGTTGAGACTTCGTGCTAGCACAGCTATCGACGGCTTCGAAACGTTCTGTCTTCCCAATTTCACTCAGACGGTATGGTTTTCGGGCACTTTCCAAAGTTGCCGCACGCCCCGTCCAGACCGATAATATCAGAAATCTACTTTGTGAGAAATCAACTGTGTCGAGATTCGAACCCGTGTCTCACGGTCAGAAAGCGAACGTTCTACACACTCGGCCACGCGCCCATATAAAGTGTGTGTGTGTGTGTGTGTGTGTGTGTGTGTGCGCGCGCGCGCACGCACGCACGCACACACACACACACACACACTCACACACACACTGGGTGTCATGGATGAATTATCGCTATTTTATATTTTTAATTTTGCGCACGCGCCTTGCTTGCTTCTTATTTCGTCGACTATATAGTACAGGTCAGTCGGACGCCGTCTTTAAGGAAAAGAGCAAGATGACTTAATTCACCCCGACAGAAATTTTGACATGGCATGCTGTCCTTCTTGGCTTCGAGCCGGAAGGTCCATAACGAACATTTCAGAATATTTTTTGTGTCAATATGAGGACACGGCATAGGATTCGGAAAGAGTTGTAGGAGTCTAATGGTGATTATGAAGGTGCTTGGAGTTATGACTATTGATGGAGACGTTATGCCTCCATTCATTTTTCCACAGGGCCTCAGTCTCAACAAGAGGGCCTACATCTAGAGCCTCGAGGAGATATCTTTGCCCTGGGTCAAGAGGTTGGCTGTTGGATGACCCTATGTATGTAGCAGTAAACGCTAGCGACATGTCACCCAGTGGCAGATTGGTAGCTTGTATGTAGAGATATTAGCTACAGTATGCGGCAAAAATCGCCACCATAGGAAAATTAGCTAGAGGAAGACACCATTGCCAGTTATCTGACATCACTAACACCGCACATTTAACAGTTTAAAATGTGAGATATTTCTGTCGCACACTGTAGGTAATGCCTGACTATTATGAGGGAGGTATTTCTGGGAGATATATGTTGGGGATTTTTTTTTTTTTTTTTGGCGCATACATGCTCTTCTACAGTATGTCTGCGTATGGGATATGCTTTTGGTGAAGTGGATAACGGCCCTGAAAGAGAAACAGGAGAAACGTGTTCGAATTACAGCCGACTTCGTTTCAATCGGATACACGCAGGAAAATTAGTCAAGTGGTAAAGGTATCTACATCTAGCTAATGTTTTACCATTACGTCGGAGGTATTTTTGTGAGCTATATGTGGGGGGCATTTCTGCATGTATGGTTTAAAAATAGGTCTTGGTGAATTTGACACTTACCGTACAGGTTCAAAGCAAAAGAATAAATGGAAGAATCGAGTAACTTACCTAACAAGCTAATTGGACAGTCGAACAAGCCGGGATATTATAAAGAAAGAAAGAAAAAAAAACATTTCTTAGAGGCGAAATAGGAAAATGGAGAGTCATTATTGAAGGGACACGGTATTCAGAAGAAGATTCACACCTGAGAGATCAATTTGTTTTGAAAAGATGTTTCATTGAATTTAACAAAACATAATCCTCTCATTTTCTTAGTATATCTCTGTCAACTTAAATGTGCACACGTTAAATAATAATGTCAACGAACAACGTAAATGTACAGGGGAAATAAAATAGAAAAGGTTTCTTATAAGAATATAGAATATATGACAGGTGGTTTTGCCATCGGCAGCGCGCCTTCGGGCCACGAGAAGCTTGTATGGAAAGGTATCATGATATGAGAGGAATTTCTCAGAGGTATATGAGGGAGGTATTTCTGCCTGTATGGTTTGAAAAGAGGCCTTGGTGAATTTGACACTTACCATACCGTCAAATCAAAAGGAATAAATGGTAGAATCGAGTAACTTAACAAGTCTGTCTCTTGGACAGTCGAACAAGTCGGGATAATACAGAGACAAAAAAAAAACATTGCTTAGAGGAGAAATAGGAAAAGTGGATAGTCATGATCGCCGATTTATTCAAAGGACATGGTATATAGAAGTAGAATCACAACTGAGAGATCACTTTAAAAAAAATAAAAATAAAACAGCGTTTCATTCAATTTACAAAAACATTCAAATAATACTTTCATTCATTTTCTTAGCATCTGTCTGTTAACTTAAATGTTCAAAAATAAAATAAAATCAACCAACAACGGAAATATACAGGTGAAATAAAATAGAAAAGAATTCTTATAAGAATACAAGATATCGTACCGCTGGTGTTGCCATCAGCGGCCCGCTAGCTGACTACTAACGGCATGCATGTATGGATCTTATTATATGAGAGGCATTTCTTGGAGGTGCAGTCTGGGATATGTAGAAGTATTTCTGTCGTATATATATCCCAGACATTTCAACTGTCTCTTTACGATTCTAAGAATGACTGTCTTATTTTTGCTTCCACACTCTTGAATTTCACATACTAACTCCATATTATTTGCAGAATCTTCCGATAGAAAATTGTATCTTTCATCTCAAGTGACCTTTGAGGAAAATTCTCCTGCATTCATTTTGATTAAGAAAATTAGTTCAGAGGGTTATGCTCGAAAATTTGTTCTCTGTAGAAATTAGCTTGCATATTTATAAGTCTACATTCGTCTATTCTTTGAATATGTGGTCACATACGTTCCGGTGCTGCTGTTGTATGTTTAGAGATTCTTGATAAAATCCAAAGAACCTGGTATTCTAGGTCTTGACCTGGCGTTTCAACTTCAGTCAATTTCCCACCGGCGTAATTTAGTTTCGCTGTGCCATTTCTCTAAATATTTTCATGGTAATTGCTCAGATTACTTCGCTATGCTACTTATACTTTACTAATTTAAGCGGAGTACTAGATTGGTGGCAAGGTCTCATCATAGATGGATGTAACCGTATGTTCAATGCTAAGAGTTTCTTTTCTCGGTTAAGGAACTCTCTTCCGACTTCTTGCTTTCCAGCTAACATTGCTCTTCAAAAAATTATATTCAATGTCAATCATTATCTTATGTCTTCTTCATTTCCGTTCATTCATTTTTCTCTCTCCTTAATATATTTTTCCTATTCTCTCACAGTCAGTAACCCCATACATCTTAGTGGCTTTATTTCCCTGCTTGCTTAATACAGAAGTGTAAATATCTTCCAACGAACATTGATCATCAAAAGTTTAATGCAATCTCAATCGTTATCTACTGTTCTCTTGATTATTCTTCTCTTGTTCTCGCTTCTTAATAATGTTTCTCTTTTTTTCTTAATCTTTCACAACTAGCAAAACCTTCTGTCTTAGTGGCTTTACTTCCTTGCGTGGGGTAAAATGATTAGAAATGTATGATGTCAACGAACACTCGTTGCCACTTCTGTGATGTCAACGAATAATCGTTTTAGCAGAGACTTTGTAATCGCAGACACGACTATAGTAACACCGTTGAACAATATTGCTGCCAGATGCAATAATACTTGATAATACTCGCACGAGATGTAAACATCGTATAGTGATTCGAATAGAGAAATAGTATAGTGAAGAGCTTAGAGAATAGCGGTCCGAATAGTAACAGAGGATCGAATAGAAGTAACGATAATATTCATTGTACTAATTTACAGATAGGGCACAAGACCAAAAGGGGGGAGCGAAAAATGATGTTCTGTCTTAGCCGCAAACACTGACCCAAACATACAAACAAGATTTCTTTCACCAAAACAACAAATTGTTACTTATCATTATTTCCTCATACACCATAATACCTCAGAAACTCTATGAAGTCCTAACTAGTCCCCATATATACAATTCCTTGTCTGTAGGGGGAGGGGAATAAAATAATTATTTAAAAATCTAATAAAAAAACAATGAATATTTACAAATCTGTACAAAACTATATACAAGAAACTAAACAATATTTTGTTAGTAATAACCACACACCAAAGCCATAACTATGGCAGTAACATCAGTTCACTGGACGAAATCAATGAGGGGCTTTAAAAAATTAATAAAAAAAAAACTTCCATACATCCAAAGCACTCATTCAAAGACAAAAATAGTTACGAAAGTCACACCCGAAACGAAAGGCGCGCCGCATCCACCAGAGAACTGACATCACTATCCAACTAAAGATGGAAGGGATGGGGAATTAAACCAAAAGAAAAAAATAGGGGCAAAAATAAAAGGGGCCAATGAGAATACACATCCTAGTTTACTAAAGAGAAAGAACTAAAACAAATAACGACGTACACTAAACTGTTAAGGGGATGGTTGCCAATGTTCAACCCAGCAAACGCAATATGCACCTAACCGGCATCAAAAAGCAACTACGACACTACAATGAAAAAAGGCGTCACCTAGGGTCTCTACCTCCCCACTGCAGCGAATGCAGTTTGAAATAGAAGTAACGATGATGTTTATTGTACTAATGTTCAAATAGGGCACAAGGCCAAAAGGGGAAAAGTATGGTCTTATTCAATCTTATTAAACTTAGCCAGCCGCAAGCGCAGACCCCAAAATACAAATAATATTCCTTTCACCAAAACAACACATTCTTACCTACCATTCTTGCCTCATCCACCTTAAGGCCTCAGAAACTCTATGAAGTCCTAGCTTGTCCCCATATATACAATTCATTTTTTGTGGCGGTGATGGGGAATTAAATAACAAATAAATATCTAAAAACCCCAATGAGTATTTACAAATGTGTACAGACTATATACAAAGAAGTAAACAAAATATTGTTAGTAATAACACCCCACCCACAAGACCTAACTGTGGACTTAACATCAGTTAACTGGACGAGGTCAATGCGGGACTTTAAAAAAATATAAAACATCCATACATCTCATGCACTCACTCAAACACACACTCATTCAAACAAAAACAGTTACTAAAAATCACACCCGAAACGAAAGTCGCCCCGCACCCACCAGAGAACTGACATCGCTATCCACCTAAAGATGGGAGGGATGGGGAATTAAACCAAAAGAAAAAAGGGACAGAAATAAAAGCGGGACATTGAGCATACATACCCTAGCTAAGTTTACTAAAAAAAGAAACTAAAACAAAAAAGACCTACACTAAACTATTAAGGGGAGGCTTGCCAATGTACAACCCTGCAAAAGCAATATCCTCCTAACCTCCTAACCGGCATCAAAATGCCACTCTAAGTCAGCACCTTTCACTCGGCAGAGACGCGCAAGACTCACACATCTCTCGCCAAATTCCAATGGATGGAGTCGTTTCCTTTCCGTCCTGATCTTGACTGATGCTTAAAGAACAGGAGCAGATGGGAAGAGGTAAACTTCTCGGCTCCATGTAATTTTTTCTGTCGCATCGTCCATTTTACGACTCGCATAAACCCCAGCGAGCAAAGGAACAAATAGTGCTCAGTGATACTATATTTCTACAGACGAAACTGGCCTCGAGGACAAAGAATTTTCCGCGTAGCATGATTTCTTCAACAAACTTGCACAACGGAGCTATGACACTACATTAAAAAAGGCGTGACCTAGGGTCTCCACCGATTTACTTCAGCGAACGCAGTTTGAAATGGAAGTAACAATCAATCAAGACATAACGCGATTTCCTATTTATGTATTTCCTCTATGGTAACGTGGTCTACTTAATTCCATAATGGGATCGCCTGTGTTTGCTCACTGGCGATCAATGTTCAATCTCAAGTGTCATCAGCGACAATTTATTCCTATGTAACAATATATATAAGAACACTGATATTATATAGCTCCTCCGCAGAAAAATTTTTTTTTTCCTGTTTTACGATCAAGACATGTCAGTGAAAACCTAAATGTTAATAATAATTTTCTGGTAGGAGTAAAGCCAACAGGCAATACTATTACTAGAGTCATGTACAAATTAGGCCTACAAACATGGTTTTATCATTAGACACCTTTTTTGAATGCCGCTCATTTAAAATCAACTTTAGCATTTGCTACTAACATTTGAACAGCGGATCTCATTCGACAGGATATACTCTGATCCGATGGGCCAAAACAAGATTTATTCGGGCATAATAATAAGAAATTCGTCTGGAGATGGCGAGTATATCAATATGAAAAACATTGTCCCTACAACAAAACATGGAGGAATGTGTTACCATTTGAAGGGATTCTCTTCAAAAAAGAAGTTACAACCTTGGAACTGATATTGGCAAAATGCCCCCCACCACAAAAAAAAAGAATATTGGGAAATACTAAAGAAAAAACTTTAAATTGTCTGTTAGAAATCAGAAAGAGTGTATATTACTTCATTCATAACAAGATTATATGAATTGCTTCAGAAATATCTTCAGGGTAAGAATAAAAATTATTTACCATGCCTTCGCGGATTACAGATTCGATAATAATTGAAAACTTTTGGGATTATTTGAAACGACATCTAAGAGAAACAAGCTACTTATATCAACAGAAAGATCATTCCAATTAACTGAAAAATACTCTTGTCGAAGTTTGCGTTAATTTAACAGCAAAATAATGAAAAAAAGAAAAATATTGAATATTAAATTTCTAGTCCAATTAATTTGTCACACACACACACGTGCACATATATATATATATATATATATATATATATATATATATATATATATATATATATATGTGTGTGTGTGTGTGTGTGTGTGTGTCTGCGTGTTTCTGTGTGTGTGTATTGAAACGTATTTTTTAGCCGGTAGTATTTGTATATTTGTAATATATATATATATATATATATATATATATATATATATATATATATATATATATATATATATATATATATGAAGAAATATAGTCTTAAGGTGTGCTATATTTATGGAATAAAGTACTCAATATCAGAGATAGAGGGTGTGTAAATATAAAAGTGGCCTGACGATTGCATATAGCATGAAACAGACTGTCACCTATAAGTTTTGACTTCCATGTTCACTTTTATGTTTATATATATATATATATATATATATATATATATATATATATATATAGAGAGAGAGAGAGAGAGAGAGAGAGATAATCAGATAGACACATATAAATAAATGTATGAGCAAGTATTAATATATATTTATATATTTAAATAAAACAAAAAATAAATAAATAAAATACAACAGTGCTCAATGCAAAAT
>OZ010597.1:54599677-54632177 GCA_963932145.1 Acanthosepion lycidas | reverse complement strand
CAAAATTCAATAAAGTAAATTCTAGCTTACATTACTACCCAAACGCAGTTTTTGGCAATGATTGTGTTACTCAAATGTAATTGATTATGAAAGAGAGAACATCAATTTCGGATAATTTATTCATAACTTCAATACTAACTTAAATGTGAATTTGGAACGATAATAAAAAAGATTAAAAAAGATGACCAAATCGATGTAATTCAATAAAACTTACTTTCATATATATATATATATATATATATATATATATATATTAGTACATTAAAGTCAACAAACAACGGCGACAGCCTGTTACAAGCAATCTTTAGACATGAAGGATGGGTTTATGCCCCTAGGTGTTGACTTCAATATCCATGATTTAT
Source organism: Acanthosepion lycidas (assembly GCA_963932145.1). Classification (NCBI taxonomy): domain Eukaryota; kingdom Metazoa; phylum Mollusca; class Cephalopoda; order Sepiida; family Sepiidae; genus Acanthosepion; species Acanthosepion lycidas. The sequence goes on along the minus strand of OZ010597.1, from coordinate 54,631,815 downwards.
GTTTACATATGCTCTACGCGTGATATATATTGCTCACTTTAATACAAGAACATTAAACCTGTATTTTTTATCATATATATATATATATATATATGTATGTGTGTGTGTGTGTGTGTGTGTGTGTGTCTGTGTGTGTTTGGATCCTAAATAAGCATATTTTGTACAAACACAGACACACACACGCATGTGTCTGTGTGTGTGTGTGTGTATAGTTGTGTATGTGTGTATGTTTGAAGAAGCTCAGACAAAGTGCAAATAATATAAACGAGAGCGTCTGCTCCTTGCCGCATCATCGGTTAGAATGAATGAAAGGCAATACAGCATGTAATAAGAAATATACGATGGGATCTCCGAGGAAAAGTGGGGGGGGCGGGGTCATAAATCAAATTACCCCTTTTGATCCGATGCCCAGACACAAAAAAGAGTGTGTCTGCCTGTTCGTTTGCTTTATTGTTATATAATGTTATATACCGTACCTATGAAGACTAATGAGTATGTCCCAATCCTCATAAATACGTTGGACAATATTGTAAGTGGGGGGTAATAGGCAGTCTTAGTCGTCCACACCTAGAAGTGGTTTACCTACTTCACGTCGCCAGCGAGTATTTTATTTTGCTGATGTTATAAAGATTACCATTTCTTGTCCAACCACCGTTTTGGTTATTCCTCATTCACTAACATTTTCGAGGTTACAATATCTATCTATCTATCTATCTATCTATCTATCTATCTATCTATATATATATATATATATATATATATATATATATATATATATTAGCTGCTTTGTGTCTGTTGGATTCTAAATCAATCCATAGATATTAGCGAGTGCTTCCTATGTGTATACTTGTACATACGTATATATACACACCCACCTAGGCGTAAATGCGTATTAGATGCTTTATATATATATATATATATATATATATATATATATATATATATATAGATATATATATATATATATATATATATATATATATTCAAACACACATATACAACTATCTACATATATGCATGCCTACTTATATATATATATATATATATATATATATATATATATATATATATATATATGAAGAAAAATATACGGAAAAAACAAACAAAAATCCTAATATGCAATTATGCTCTTTTAATGTTAAAAACAGCATAATTGCATATTAGAATTTTTGTTTGATTTTCTGTATATTTTTCTTCATACTGTCGGGTCTATATCCATATATTTGCTTATATATATATATATATATATATATATATATATATATATATATATATATATATATATATATATATATATATATATTCTTCACATATTTATTGTTCCCACTAATCACCAGTGATCTTAATACATTTTGTTCCTTATACATAGCTTTGCCTTTCTTTCTTTCTGAACCCGGAGATGCGAAACGCGTAGTTTATAAATTTTCCAATCCACTATTCAATGACCCGACAGTTGCTTGTGTTTGTAGATGCAAGAGGATCACATTTTGAATACTTGTTATGGGTTGCCAACGATGCCTATTTCGATATATATTTTTATATGTGCATGTTACCTGGTTCTACTATCAAAATTCCGCCACCATATATCTAAAGTATTTTTGGGTTTTATCTTGTATTGTACATTTAACAGCTTCTAGTATAATCTATAAACTTAATAAATCAAAAATAAAGAACTTGCAGACATATGTTTATATGAACTTTTGTCCTTGATTCGGTGTGAGGATCCGGCCCTCATTTGCGGACATATTTACAACCTGTATATTACGGTAATCGTTGGGATAGTGAATATGAAAACAGGCACTGCAATAATTATTTTAAAATTAACCGTTCTGGTTACGATATTTTTTAAACAAGCGTTGCCAATGAATATTGAACACAGAATGTTCAATATTCATTGGCAACGCCAATATACTACACCATGAAAATATACAAAAATATTAAATCCTTAAGACCCTGTATCAAAAGCAACCTACCAAAGGAGAACGAAATTTATCAGGAATATAGAAGCAAAATATTAAGATGCATTTGAGTTGACTAACATTTAGCACCATTTTGCAATCTACTATCTCCGAGTAATAGAGTTGGTAAAAAAATGACGAAAATGAGCTCGGGAAGCCAAGAGACTTTAGCCAGTTTTTCCCCCCTTCGCGTAGAAAACACAATTTTGACAACAATGTGATATATGTTCGATGTATCGATAACATATTTATACTTACAAAAAACTTAGATGAAATAAAATGAAACACATGAAAGTAGTGTGCGCTAATGACATCGTCATATTGTTTACTTATAAAATTGTCAACTTAATAGTCTCCGATATTTTGGAAATCTAATATTGCTAAATTTCATATAGAATTTTCCCAATTATAAAAGCGAATTTTCTCAGACTAATGAAGTATTTGTCATATAAAAAAACATGATTAACTGAGATAAAAGAATTTCGTCGCAAGACACTTTATTTTATAAACCGTTAAACAACTTAATCCAATAAAGTAAATTCTAGCTTACATTACTAACCAAACCCAGTTTTTGGCAATGCGTGATACTCAAATGTAATTGATTATGAAAGAGAGAACATCTACTTTGGCCAATTTATTCCTAACTTCAATGCTAACTTAAATGCGAATTTGGAACGATAATAAGAGTATGAAAAAACAGACCTGGTCGATGTAATTTAATAAAACTTAGTTATATATATATATATATATATATATATATATATATATATATATATATATATATATATATATATATTTGAATAAAAAACAGACCACTTTAAAGTTCCATGTAAAAAGTTATTTCCCCACAACCCTTTTAAAGGGCTCTGGATCATCAGACTTTACTTCCAAAGGTTGAAATGAAAAATGAAAAGAAATTTACACATTTTTGACGGACCGCACCAAGCAACTGTAAGATTAACGAAGTGAGGAAGTTTCTCACTTTCGCTTTCGCTTCCTTATTTACATGGAACCTTAAAGGGGTCTGTTTTTATTCAAACATATCTTCTCTGAATTTACATTGAGCTCTCTGGATATCATCCTACTTGGGTCTACCCATACGGATTACCTAGTTTTGCATAAACTAAATATATATATATATATATATATATATATATATATATATATATATATATATATATATATATAGATAGATAGATAGATAGATAGATAGATAGATAGATATAATTCACACAACTATGTCATCGACAAGCAAATACATTTAAGACATTAGCATATAGAACTTCTTAATTAATTTAAAGATTTAAGCAAAAATGTTGTCATCGGCTTAATCTCGTATCCAAGAATTTAATTTCTTCATTTCTGTACGCTTCCTTTATTGTGATGGCCTTGATGATGAAAGAGCTGCTGTCAATGACTTAATATTGCTAGAGATCGAGGTCGATTTTGTTGAGCTTTTATCTCTTCTCGTTTGACGTCTTCGTTTTCCCTTCTGGTTGCCTCGTTATTTATGATGATGAAACATCACCAGATGGCACGGCCTTGGACTTGTGTATCAAACGATTTAGTCACAAGTCCAGTGGCTTTCGATGTTGTTTTGATTTGGCCCTTAAATCTTTGTAGAGGACAACCATGTAGTTTTTTTTCTCTCTGAAATGAGCTCATCGAATATGACTTGTCAGGGGAATCTTGATTTTCATATGCTGACCATCGAAGATGGTGTTCAATGATCAGTGATACGATGTTTTGACAGTTGTGTTTTTCCAGTAATTCCATTTGATGTTCAAGAGAGAGCGAAACTTTTGCCGGTGAATCCGTTGTAATATTTGTAACTTATGTCAAGGATATAACGGGTGTAACAGCAAAATTGCCAATAATTAGATTAAGCTTTGAACCATTGTATCTTAGAAATGATTAAAGATATCTTACTGGAATTCTACAAGCTTTTTATAACACTATTGGACTATACTCTGAAAAATAATAATGTATTTAGCTCTAAGGTGAAATGATAGTCCCCTTCCTGTTTTGACATACTTATCCATCTTTCTTCTGTACTGTTTCCTTTTTTTAAAACTTATTCACCGTTTTCTTGATGGTTCTTGAATGGACTTTGAAGATGGAAGCCAGAGTATGAATGTTGGTACCATACTGATGGCCCGAATGATCATTTCCTCTCACCATTTCTCAGTTGGGAAGAAATATTGGGGCTGACTCAAAACTATTTTAACCTGTTGCCTTTCTAGCTGAATAACAGGAATGTTTTTTCAGTGATTCTTACGACATATGGTATCACGATGGCTAAACGTCTTATCTGTAAAACTGAAAAAAGAAACTCAGTTTATTATTTTTTAGATATTAAACATTTTCTTGGGTGGATAATTATACCAGGGTGTCACACGATTTGGACAATTTTGCTGTTACACCCGATAGAGTCCAGGTTTCGCAACAATATATCAAATTTGAAATGACAACAGCATTATAGACCATAAGTTCAGGTCTTTGTTGTTGAAGACGCGTTTGATTGGTTTTCAAATGCCCCGTGTGCAGCTGCAGTACTGTTCATCGTTTACTGAGGTGCATTTGTTTGATATAAGGTTACCTAGCTATGGAAAATCTTCTACATCTTGTCTTATCACAGTTGGTAATATCAAAATCTGGTAATATGGTATTTTGCACTGGCGTTGCATGGGCCTTGTTTTTCTTGATCTTTACTGTAAGACCAAAAGAATATGGTAGGCCATAGCATAAATGTTCGCAAAATGTTGGAAGTTTTTTTTTAATAACAGCGTACAGCGTTGTCATCAGCATATATGCTGATATAAGCAAAAATAAAAACACCATTAGCTTCTATACATGCATCCCAACTCTAAACACAAGTCATTCAAATTCTTCGTGCGATAGCTCGAAGCGAAACCCATTAATAACTCAGTTGTATCATTTACAAGAATACTGTTTATACCCAACTAATAACTCCCCACTGCTTATAAAAAAACCTTCAGAAAAATATGATGCTTATAATTCTCAAATTCTTTAGGAGATTGCACTTGAAATGAAAATTGCATTAAATTAATTTTAACCATTGACGCGAAGAAACGTAAAAAAAAGTTACAAGACTCTAAGAAAATGTCTTTATAAAAAGACTGACAACCACTTATTTACAAATAGCAACATCCATCAAATTAATTATATTGCCTAAAATACACTGCATTTACCGGATGGATGCATGAAACATTCACCAATTCCTGTTCAAAATCCACCTTCGAATCACAGACAACTAAAAAATAAAACTATTAATATAAAGCAAATGTTGATAGTAATATAATTATATGACACCCACAACAGATTTGATTGATTGTTGTATTTTTTTTATGAATTATCAACCTTTTTCAGGTTAGTGTTGTGGTAAACCCTCTTACAGTATAATGAACTCTTCCTTCTCTCATAAATACAAACTGCGAGAGTAGGACGGCAGCGCAGTGTGTGAAGTGAAGTGAAGTGAAGTGGAGTGGAGTAGTAGACGCAGTGCTAATCTACTTATTACTAACACTATTGTTTTCAATATACATTTTCACCCAACCTTCGTTTTCCGTATATATCTTTCTGGCCCCTAAACAGGCTACAAGAGTTATTTAAAACAATAATATATATTTATATTATAAGAATGTTTTACTGATACAACACTTGCTAATTAACCCAATGATGGGGGAAAAAGAGGTGGATTCATACATTTCCTAATGGCATAAGTGGATTTAAAGAACTCGACTGAAATTGGAACTCGGCTGTCCGATGTCTCATCCAAGCTGTTATCCATGACACCACGCGCACATATAAGGTTACAGCATCTGGTATTTCGCTGCGGCCACCCGGCTCGGTACTGGCCAGGATGTTTAACTTCGGTGAGCAAGAATTGAAGTTAAATAATCGATCATACAAAATAAAACCCGCCATAAAGTAAAGTCTACTCGAGTAGGCGTCATTTTAAATCTTTGCATTTAATATTTAATATCCGTAGAAAACAACGTTACTACGTGTAAAAAAATCTCATCCGTAGAATGTATCTGCACGTTTTTTTAGGATGACATCAATTCTAATATAGGTTTGTATTTAATTAATTTAAAAAGTAGAGTTCCAATAAGACATTACTGGCAACTATTCAGTTCTTGTAAATAAAACATAGCGGAACCGTACCAGGAATTTATTGGGAAATAATGGTCAGAACTAAATCTTCCAATGATAAAGGTGAAAAATATAACTGAAGGACACTGGAAACAAAGGAAATACGCACACAAAAAATCCTTTACAAACAGTAAATAAAGCGAACAGCACAACACTTTCTAAATATATCAGGGAAAGTAAACACAAAAAAACAAATCACTCTAAAAGTATCATGGAAAATAAGAAAAACAGCATCAGCCTACCACAATCAATCCAAAAACTGTAGACTGTGCCTGAAGAAAAAAAAATGCTAAAATTACCTTCCTCGACCAAAACAAAGTGCTAAATAAATGATCAGAATATATAGGTACGAAAATAATTTTTTATTACGTTACTTAAAAATTGAAACCTAAAATTGACAAGGACAAACGAAAATAAATAATTCAAATACAATAGCGCAATCAGGCGGTCTGACGATTGCGCCTAGCATGTAAAAGCCGGTCGCCTCTGAGGGTTGAGTTCAATGTCTACTTTATACATATATATATATATATATATATATATATATATATATATATATATATATATATATGTGTGTGTGTGTGTGTGTGTATAAAGTGAACATTGAAGTATATATATATATATATATATAAAGTGGACATTGAAGTATATATATATATATATATATATATATATATATATATATGTATAAAGTGTACATTGAAGTCAACACTCAGAGGCGACCGGCTTTTTCATGCTAGGCGCAATATAATGTGCATGTTTGAGAGAGAAAATCTTAATAATGGTTTAAGATATATTATGAATATTATGCAATGTCAATTTAAACCAATGACGTGAAGAAACGTAAAAAAAGTCACAAGGCTCTAAAAATCTTTTTTAAAAAAGACTGACAATCATTTATTTACAAATAGCAACACCCATCAAATATCTACAAACAACGATTACAGTAGCATATCAGTTTAATTGTCCAATACAATAATGCATTTCTTTTGTTAAATTGATAATCGACAATGGTAATACGACGATAATTATGACCCCACGACTAACAAATCAGTGTCATAATCAATCACTCTGACACTAGCATAAAATTGACTGATCCATTAGAAAAAAAAATAATATTGATAACACCATCCTTAACATTTTTCGAAGACATCTAAAATTATGTAGGTTCGTTATATGAAACATTTGAAGCAAATCCTAAGCCTTATCTTAAATTAAGAACGATAGATACATGATACTACAGAAGGATGCGGAAACACCAACAACTGGAAGCGTTTTATCAGGGAAGCGTTTTATCAGAGAACGGAAAGTGCAACACTGAAATCTTAAAGCGTATTGAGAGCGCCAAAGATGCCTTCCAAATGCAAGCAAAAACTAAAGAAACGGAAAAATATTAGAAAAGAACGCTGAACTCTTACGGCAGCGAAAGTAATATACATATATATATATATATATATATATATATATATATATATATATATATATATATATATATATATAGCTTTGAGTGTGTCTGCGAGTGTGAGCGTGTGTGATTTACTTTCAAACGAGCTGTTGTAGACACAAGCTTTAAGCTTTATATATTAGATGGATAAATATTTGCAGCAAAGAATGCAAGCGGATAGGAGAAAAGAACCATGGATAATGTATAAAATAAATGGAGTAATTTAAAATAAATAAAGAAAAGAAATAATATGAAAATTATTAGAGATGGAAAAAATAAAAGGTTAAATAATTACGATAGATGACATTAAGTGCCAAAGGAAACGGAAGGGCAGAATGAAGTAGTCCATTTCTGCTATTTCATAATAGAAAAGGACGCTGCTGTAATAAATCTGACATTTCTCGAGGCTTGCGTGCGTCTCAATGTACCCTTCGTTGATTTCCACCGGAACAGTTCCGTCGATATTCTCTAACAGCCCACCGGCAAACACTGACGTTCTTTCGTCTACACACTCAAGAAGTACGTACAGTAAGTGCATCTTTGTCGTTGTAAGTAGGAACAGGTATCAATATTGGCTGGATATTTAACATTGCCACACACTTCCAATAGAATTGTTTTCACTGCTACGAAAACGCTACAAAAATAATATTGATAGTCTGTACAGATCTCTTTTGAACAGGGTTTAAAATATAACTTAAACCCTTTACAACCAAATACATTTCTTAAATATATATATTTATAAGAAATAGGAAATATTTTATATATTAAGCTCAAAAGTTATCTGTATCACGCTGAATATTTTAAAGATATAATGGATTTTTATTTACTAACTTGTAAAAGTTAAACATTATTTTAGTAGATACTCTTATTTGAGTAGACGCCCCGTTTATTTATTAAACTGTATATTTATCTATTTTTGTCTACATGAATGAATATTCGAGAAATTTTATTAAATAAAAAAGGTGCTCTACGGCAGGATTCGAACCTGAGCCCCAGACCTATGGAGGGAGAAACCGTCGTTTTTATGTTTAGACGCTAAGCAAATATAATAATTTCCAGAAATCTATAACGAGAAGGATTTCGCTTAATGGCACTGTTTGGAACATGCGAGATTGGCAAAGCTTCTTCGTGCCCGAGTCTGTTAGGACATGTCGGATCTAATGTAATCTTGCATATAATAATGCCCATAATGGGAAAAATCTCAACGAGAGAATGTTTATTTCTTTGATATATCACGTATTTTCTAATGACTTACACGAAGTGATGCAATATTAATCCCCTTTACTGAAAATAAGAAAATAATTTAAATAAAATCGAATAATCTAATGTTTAAACGAATCTACCCACAGAAAAAAACACTGTTACATTCACTAAGGAAGTCAATGTATTGTTGAGGACATAGGTTAATAGGTATGATATAGGTCAGTCCTAGGTAAAGCGTGGCCCGTGGACCACATATGGCCCGTTTCGCTTTCTGAATGGTAGGCCTAACTCCATGAAGAAAATAAAGTTTATTAAAATTTTGTTTATTTGTTTCGTCCTCACTTTTTCACTCACATTTTCTCATGCATAACAACATACATAAATGATGATTACGCACAACGTTTCTTGAATTTTCTAAATTTTGGTTGAAGTTAACTTTTTCATCATTTTAAATGATTGGTAAGTTTCCCTAAGGAATATCATGTGAGTAAATATAATTTGCTTTTGAAGCAGGATGTTCATAATAAGTTTTTTTTTTTTTTTTCTGGAGAAGAAATATTTTTTTCTGGAGAAGAAATATATTTTCTGGAGAAGAAGAATATTTTTTTCTCTAGAGAAGAAATGTATTTTTAAATTTTAAAAATTATCGGGTAGATTATATGAAGCGTTTGATTCTAATATATTTTGCCAACATTCCTCGCCTCAAGTTTCGGGGCGAGGGTCCAATCACAGAGTTGGGAATCTGGCCGGGCGGGGGTCTATCTAGCAGGCTGGCCGTGACAAATCTCCGTGATTCGATGGTCGTCTATAAGTGATCTTGAGGTAGTCGTCCGTTTTTGTTCCTTTGCTGGCTGTCCTCTTTAGTCTGATTGGCTTCAACCAGATTGTTGCTGTGAAGGGAAGGACTATTCAGAACAAGACTCATATAGCACGCTTGATCATTGATGAAGTCGACGATGAAGCCGCACTGATCAATTTAGATCAGTCCAATGACTTCTAAAGGATGGACCATCGATTACTGGAGGCTGTACTTTCGGCAGCCGGCTTCGAGCCGTACTTTCGCAGCTAGATCCGACTTCTCTATGCGATTTCCAGTGCACTGCTGGAAGTGAAAGGAGTATGATTGAAGCCTTTCTTATTGTCTCCCTGCATTCGTCAAGGTTGTCTGTTCTAGCGATTACTGTACGTTCTTCCTTTGGAACCTTTCCTTCGAAAGTTAAAGATGAATCCAGTCCTACGCGGAATTTCTCTAACTGGTGCTACCGCCTCAGCCAGGTGCTCTACCTATAATGACGAGGTTTTGGTTCTTGTGTCGAGCAGAGTCGAGATTGACGAAGTCAGCAAAGAAATCAGATGGTACGAGACTGTGACAGAAGCCAAGATCAACCGCGACTGTTGGTTTGCGATTAGGTGCGTGGAATGGGGTTTCTCTTCCCGGACTTTTCCTCAGGATGGTCGGGTCGGTCAAGTTTCTGTATCGGTCCTGATCTCCAGTTGGAAATGAATTGGTCGGAGATACAAGAGAAGGCCGAGGTCGCAGTTTGTCTGTGGTCCCAGAGGAATGTTTCCTTAAAAGGGAGGGCGGAAGTGGGTACCTCGCGCATTTACCCGATTCTCCTTTATAGTCTCTCCGTGCTTCCACTGCCGTCTACCACACTAATGATGGGTACGTGGCCGAGTGGTTATAACGTTCGCATTCTGACCATGAGACCTGTGTTCGAATCTCACCATGGTCGATTTGTCAGTAAGGAGACTTCCTGATGTTACCGGACTGGATGGGTCGATCCCAGCGTGTGGCACCTTTGGAAAGCCCCTGAAAGCCATACCACGGGTTGACATAAGGCTTGTGATTGAAATTTGGTAAACGGAACACTTTGGGCCCGTGGATAGCTGTGCTAACACAAAAGTCACAAGTCACCGTGGCCGATGGTTTGAGCGTGCTGGCCTTGTTCAAATTGTTGATCACGCTAGATAACACGCTCTTTCCCAGAAACTGTAATTAAGACCTACTCAGCATTGTTGCAGGTGGAATCTATGGGTGTTGAATAAACACAAATGCTCCTGAGCAAGCGTCTGCAATATGGATACCTGTGTACTAGGTCTAGCCGACCTAGTAGATAGGTATCCTCGAATACGAGTTGCCAGCTATACTACTACTACCACACTAATGACATTAGTAAGGCTCTTGTTCTTCTTGTAGGAAAGCAAGGCCGCTAAGGTACACGAGAGATTTGTTACCTCCCCTTTCTGAAGGCGGTATGCATAGCGTTGAGATTCATCAACATACGCTTCTCATTCTAAATCGAATGTATAGCGTTTCGGATGAGGAGGGTGCCTTATGGATGAAAGACGCCCGTGAGAACTTCCCATCCCTGAGAAGTGTTCACTCGTGCGCGGAGGAAGTCTGCCGTTTACCCCGAGCCTAGTGTTCTATCGCGAATGTCGTATTGCTCTGAAACACATCTTATGGTTGTCGGATGGTCTCTCCAACGTCCAAGCGTTGTCTAGAAGGGCATTATATTATGTGTTAGCTTGTGGGGTCCATGCGAGATCATCTGATTGACGAGAACCGTCTTACGAAGCAGGAGGCTAGTTCAATATAGGCTTGGGCACCCGGGTTGAAATGCCTGAATAACGTTGAACCATAACTCACTTGGCTCGTGATTGATAGGGCCCTGTGGGTCGGCAAAAAACTTTGTTCGGCAAGTTTAAAGAAATCCCCAAACTGGATTGTGATCGGGGTTTGAAACCCTGGAGACGCCTTCTTTTATTACAGGGTCGTAGTTACGTTGTGCAAGTTTGTTGAAGGCATCGTGGTTCACATGCTTCACGGAACGTTCTTTGTCCTTGAGGCCAGTTCTGTCTGGAGCAATATGGCACCGCTGTTGACGAAGGCTGGACACTATGTTCTCTTTTGCCTTCTAGGGGTTATGAGTGTCGTTTGGTTGACCAGGGCTAGTATGGAGGTGAGAAGCTCACTTATTCCCAACTGATCTTGTAATTTAAGCATCAGCTTAAAATCAAGATTAGGACGGAAAAGCGGTTGCTCCCTCCATCAGAATTTGACAAAAGGTGGATAAGTCTTACGCGTTTGTGTAGAGCAAAAGGGGCTGACTTGGAGTGGTACTTTGATGCTGGTCATGCATCAGGATATTGTTCTCTCTGCTTTAACCATTGGCTAAACCTGCCGAGATTTAGGTCAGTTTAAGGTTCCGTTTTATCTTTAGTTTCTTCGTTCAACTTAACTTAGCTAGGGGATGTATGCACATTGGCCACTTTTGTTTCTATCCCTATTTTCTTTAGTTTAATTCCTCTTACCCACGTCGTTTAGATGAGCAGAGACTTCAGTTCTCTGGTGGATACGGGGCGCCTTTCGTTTCGGGTGTGATTTTTGTATTTGTCGCTGTGTCTGAATGAGAGTGTGCTTGAGTAAGTGCGTGGAATGAATTAATGTTTTATATTATTAGAATCCCGCATTGATTTCGTCCTGTTAACTGACGTTTCTACCACATTTAATATGCCGCATATGGGGACTAGTTAGGAGTTTCATAGAGACAATGAGGTATTATGGTGAATGTAGTAAGGAAGGTAAAAATGTGTTATTTTCTTGTAAATTGTAAATATTGCGGTATGTTTGTGTCAGTGTTTGTGGCTAGCTAAGTTTAAAATTAAGACAGATGAAGACCGTCCTTTTTCCCATTCCCCCATTTTGGCCTTGTGCCACATTTTTTCTATATTTTACATATAGATAAGACTTTCCTCTATGGTATCTAGACTTTATAAATGCAAAGGTATCATTCTTTTACAATTGGAATTGTTAGATGCAACCGTAAGTTTTATGATAACAGTTTCTTGCCTCGTACTTCTTACTTGTGGAACTCATTTCTAGTTTTCTGATTTTCTGTCAGTTAGTATCTCAATAAATGTGAATGCAATGTCCGTCGGCATCTTCTGTCTCCTTGAATCTATTTTTATATTCTTGTTTTTTCTTTCACAGTCTGTAACCTTTTGTATGCTAACCGCTTTTATCGCTTTACTTAGGGTGAAATGTTGGCCCCATTTTTTTTTTTATATTGTTAGACTGTGAAATTAATAGCTACCAACCTAAATTGAGAAGTCTTACTAAAAGAAGAATCTGCCTCCAAATCTGCATTACTTTTTTTTTTTACTGGTCCCGTGACTGAACTGGTAGAAGACACGCTTCGGATTAATAACTGGTTAAAGTATTTCAGCTCAGTAGAAAAATTGGAAGCAAGATCCTATCATTTTGCAATTGAAATGGCTTGATGTAACTGTTCCATGCTAATAGTTTCTTTTATTGGTCTTCTTGCTTGCGGAACTCTCTTGTGGCTTCTCGGTTCACAGTCAAATTTGATCTTCAAAAATTTAAATACAATGTTAATCGTCATCTTCTGTATTCTCGATTCTTTTTTTTTCCTTATATTCTCTAACACTCAGTAGCCCCCTGAGTATTAGTAGTTTTGGTGCTTCGCTTGAAGTCAAATGATTAATGAAAAGTATCAGGATTATAGAGACATTTGAGACTTTCTACCAAGTTGACAAGAATGAGTAGGTTCGATATATTCTTTTTGTTTTTAATCAAGGTCTTTACGCTGCCTGAATTTGGAGAAACTCGTACTGCACAAAACAAAGTTCTTGATAGATCAACTGCCATCACTGCTTTTATTCCAGTTCCAGATCATAGTTTCAATATTGGAAATTTTATCTTAAGTTATATTTCTTACAAAACTTGGGAGAGATTTTCTTTTCTTTTTTTTTTTTTTTTGTTAGATTAGATTAGACATCCTCTTTGAGATAGAATACCAAGTAGGCAGGAATAACCATGTTCGGCATCTTCTCTTTGATTTTAATCCAGGTCACAAAGCTGCCAAACCGAAACATTAGTGCTCTGTACGGAAAGGAATTCATTACAGATACAATGGCACAGAAATAATTTTCTCGTTTCAATGAGAAGAAGATCGATATCACAGACTCTCCGGCGTTCTGGCCGGCCTGGTCAGTTTGATGAGAACGAACTACATGCGATGATTAAAGAAGAACCGTGCCATACCACCAGGGAATTTGGTTCAGAAGATGACAAGCCTCTCATATTACAGTCGTTCTTCATTATCACACAACGGGTAAAGTCCAGATCTACCAAACCGTCAATGGTAAACTGTATTTTTTAACCATGACCAATCTAAAAGAGGCAATTCTGTTGAAAAGACCAGACTGGAAATTTAGTGTTATTATTCAATATGACAATGCTTGCCACCACGTTTCTAACAAGAGAAAAAATGCAATTAAAAAACACAGCCGGGAACGTCTGCACACCCACCATATTCTCTTGATTTAGCACCTTCATGTAACCAGCGCTCTGGGTGATTCGTTCGTGTCAGGTAATGCTTATTTTATCATTTCCTTTCATTTATGCTGCATAATCATTTCCTTCCGGGTTTCAACCAGAGATCTAACGTCAGAAAGGGCATAATGACATTTTCCACTGAGCATTTTTGAAAAAAAAACGAAAAAAAACAAGACCTAAGGTCTCACACATTTTACATAGACAAAGCCGTTCGTAAGGTGCGAGCTCTTCTTGTCAGTACAACATTTTTGTATTTCTTTTAAAAAAAAACTATCAAGATGCAAGGATCTTGAAGTGGAAATCTGAAAAATGTGACACATGAGAACATCAATAATTCCAGTTGCAGATAGAGACTTCAGAATGATTGGAAAAGGTTCCGATAGACTCATTGAAAGGATTCGTGGTATCCCATGCCTTAAAGAAATACAAAACATTATAGTGCCGAGTTCAGCTCACACATTACGGAGAACCTTATCTATGTAAAGTGTGTGTGATCTTTGTTTTGTTTCTTTTATACAAAAATGATCTTTGGAAAATGTTATGAAGCCATTTCTGTCCTTACAGCTCTGATTGGGACCAGTACGGAAATGTGTATGTAACAGAATTCAAAGGGAGGAATAATAATAATAATAATAATAATAATAATAATAATAATAATAATAATAATGGTTTGAAAGAAGGTAAAATATAAGTTTATAAGTCGATCACAATGTTTTGATGTCGTGTGACAAGAGTTCGACCCTCAGGTCTGCCAACGATGAAAATTCACATATTCCGGTGAGTGTTAATATCGCGATGGCCTACGCATGAAAATAATTTACCACTGTAGTTAATGAATTTAATCAAAGATTACAAAAAGAATACAACGGTACTAGGATTTCGGCTTTAATGAAGCTTAACGAGATAGATAGATAGATAGATAGATAGATAGATAGATAGATAAGCGCAGACTACATACAACCAAGAGAGATAGATATATAGATAATAAATTCGCCGCTAGATAGACAGGCAGATAGATAATGAAATGGCTGCGTGATAGATAGATAGATAAAGAGAGAGATAAAAAATGACCGCTAGATGGATAGGCAGATAGATAATGAAATGGCTTCGTGATATATAGATAGATAAGCTCATACTACAACCCAGACAGACATATAGATAGATAGATAGATAGATAGATAGATAGATAGATAGATAGATAGATAGATAGATAGATAGATAAGCGCAGACTACATACAACCAAGAGAGATAGATATATAGATAATAAATTCGCCGCTAGATAGACAGGCACATAGATAATGAAATGGCTGCGTGATAGATAGATAGATAGAGAGAGAGATAAAAAATGACCGCTAGATGGATAGGCAGATAGATAATGAAATGGCTTCGTGATATATAGATAGATAAGCTCATACTACAACCCAGACAGACATATAGATAGATAGATAGATAGATAGATAGATAGATAGATAGATAGATAAGCGCAGACTACATACAACCAAGAGAGATAGATATATAGATAATAAATTCGCCGCTAGATAGACAGGCACATAGATAATGAAATGGCTGCGTGATAGATAGATAGATAGAGAGAGAGATAAAAAATGACCGCTAGATGGATAGGCAGATAGATAATGAAATGGCTTCGTGATATATAGATAGATAAGCTCATACTACAACCCAGACAGACATATAGATAGATAGATAGATAGATAGATAGATAGATAGATAGATAGATAGATAAGCGCAGACTACATACAACCAAGAGAGATAGATATATAGATAATAAATTCGCCGCTAGATAGACAGGCACATAGATAATGAAATGGCTGCGTGATAGATAGATAGATAGATAGATAGATAGATAGATAGATAGATAGATAGATAGAGAGAGAGAGAGATAAAAAATGACCGCTAGATGGATAGGCAGATAGATAATGAAATGGCTTCGTGATATATAGATAGATAAGCTCATACTACAACCCAGACAGACAGACAGACAGACAGACAGACAGACAGATAGATAGATAGATAGATAGATAGATAAAGAAACAGTTGATGCATAGATAATGAAATCGTTGATATGATATGACATGATATGAAATTAAACTTTCTGTATATTAAAGTTTCATCCAGTCCTAATGCTGTGGAAAACAACGTTTACAACTTTATTACAGAGTAAAAAGTAAAAATAAAACAAATCCCTGTTAATTGCTGAAACATCGATTAAACATGAGACAAACGAATCGTTATTGTCGTATTGTTATTTTGTTTCTTATACACACGAGATTATGATCATTTCCTTATATTTCTTTTTTTATTGATCCTTTAAAAACGGATACAACGACACTGAGACGCTAATGAATTAATGGTTGTTTATTGGTGTTTTAATTATAGTTATTATGTTTTCTTCCTTTGCTTATCATGTATTTGTTTTGTTTTAAGTATTTAATGATCAATATTAAAGCCCAGAGAATACATTATATGGATTCGCTTCTATTTATTGTATATTCATTTACATTTATTAATATGATTAATCCGCTTTCTATTATATTGTAGTTATTCAAATTTTTTGAAATCTTTCGATATGATACACACCGTCAGCTGAACAGATGTAGGCATCTGACGTCTACTTGTGCAAAATATAAATGGAAAAAAAAACGTACTTACAGTTCACTGCAGGTCGCGAATAAAGATTCATGTAACCATAAATATGATACAATCCCCACGCGATAAAACGCAATATATTATTTATTAGATTAATCAGAATGGGTATTACATTACTTTTTAGTTACCGCTTGAGGCTTGCGCGACTGTAACATTAACCGCCTTTACAAAAAGGCGATTATGTCCCTTTGGAGGAGATGAAGTCATGTGGGTCACGTTGAGTGCTTACTGACGTCACTGCATAGTGTTGAAAGTGGCAGTCAATCAGTCTTACTTTCAAGTGTCAAACCGAGCAGTTGGTTTGTTTAGCAGTGGCCAAGGCCGGATGGTGGCTAAATCGGCCGCACTTCTGTCAGCTTCCACGAGGTGCAGCTTAGAAGAATCTGGTGCCGTTTTCTTCTGGGAAGACATCCTCACCACATATAGAAAATATGTCTGGCTTGAAGTTATCATGTTAGGAAAGATACAGGAGCCGCCATTTACCATTTGTTTATTTGTCCTCCTTAGTGACATAGCAGATTAATCTGGCTCGCTGGACTCTGGAATCCTAAATATTTTTTTTCTCCAGAAACACAGAAGTATCTCCACCAGCTACGATTCTTATTACCAATATTTCGATACAGGTTAAAGCAATTAACATAAAATCTGCTTTAATACCCCAACCAACCCGTCTCTAATATTTTTTTTCATATTCAGTTACCTTCCATGCACCCTCATAGTGTATAACGGTCATTATAACATAGCGTTCCTTCCAAAATGATCTACCGTAAATTTTATAGTAGAATTACCAACAATACATTTTTAGTGAAATTACCAGCAATATATTTTAAAATTACCAACAGTACAATTTATCATCTAGAAACTATATATCTAAAAACTTACCTTTGCCCTGGAATTACAAAATTATGTTCAAAATATCTGTAGCTGAAACCAAAAAATTACATACCAAAAATTTCGATTTCGATATTAAATAACCCATAGAGATTGACACTAAACAAAATCAACCAACCCAAAAAATATGCGTAATTAAAAATATCTGTAGTTGAAGGCATAAAATTACGTACCATATATTTAGATATCGGCAAAATAGTCGCTTAAAATATCTGTGCATTTATGGAACCCCGTTAAAAGAATTATAGAAAAATTCAGTAGATTTAAGTAATATCACTAAATTCTCAATTCTGTGACAACATCGGCGCAAACAGAAATTGACTCATTTTTGTGCAAAAAGTAGGCTCCAATTTTAATTTCCACGTTCGCATTTATAAACCAATCAGCGGCCTTATTTAAAACGCTCTTACAGCTTTGAAAACGGCTCCAATTATCAGATGATCACATGTTGCATTATATGAAATTTGAAAGATCACACCAAGAAATTAATTATCAATATTTTTTCGGCCTGAAAAATAGATAATTAAAATTTAACTTATTAAACAATAAAGTTCCGAGTTTAATAATTCTGACTTTTAGTTTCTTCGAGTTTATAAACCTCGTTGTGTAAATTCAGAAAGTTTTCGGCTTACAATTTTTCTGTAAACTATTGACCAAAGTTGTCGCTATGCGCAAAATTATATTATTCGTATAATTAATTACTGACCATATCATTTTATATCGAGTAACTTTTTACAATAACATCACGATTTTTAAGCAAAGTAAGCAACACGTAAAATCGTACGAACGGAGTTATGTCTACATTTTTTTTCTAGTAGTAACAACACAGTTCTCAGTTGATAACTGCTGGAAAATTACACGCATTAATAAAACAATGTAAATACTTGATTCTTTCGTTAAATCGGCACATTCTGTTTTTTTTTTCTCTCATGCTAACGCAATTATTTCTTTTATTGAAAAGCCAAAATATTTCTCTGGGACTTCGATGTGTGAGAATTTTTGTAATTCGTTTCTTTCAACTTGAAACAAAATAAATCCTCAATAATAAAAATTATTTAAAATTGTAGAGCTGTGTTTGAAGATTATTTCTTTCTTTCTTTTGCACACGCTTTTACCTCTACATATTTCTCAGATCTCGAATTAAAATTAGGATTTAAATACTTAAATATTTTACTAAACATGAACATTAAACTTACGTTCTAATATAATAGTGTCTAAATTTCTAGCCAGTAAATAATTATAAAACTTGAGATTTTACTTATTTACATTTTATATTACCTACGATGAAAATAGTAGCTCAGTTCAGGCATATTAAATGTTAAAGACCCATATGTGGCCAGTGAGGCGCAGTTTGGCCACCCCGAGGATAGATGGTCAAAGCCAGCATACGTACTCGCTATCTTTACTAATTTTTATATGCGCATTTCTAAGGATTACGCTGTATTTTTAGTTTTGTTTTTGGTATCATTATACCTGTTTCAGGCATAAAAAAACAAATTTGACTTTTTTTTTCCATGTTACCAGGTTTAGTTTAAGATATATCAGTGGGTTTTGTAATGAATAACGTCTTTACTCTCTAAGAAAGGATTAAATAACAGACCAGTCTGGGCTGATTAACCTTGGTTAACAACGAGCCTAGTAGAAAGACACCTCTGAATTCCAAACTGTTCCGACATGCGGATATCAACTTCAACACTTCACCTCAAGTTAGGCAATAAAGATATTAAAATTCAAAATTAACTGAGCGGTACGTTGCGTTCACTTAGAAGCACATATCGTTTCGAAAGGCATGAATCTATCTCTTCTATACCTTAGTGGGGTTTAAATAACAAAAGAGGCTGTACTGATTCATTATGGTTAGCAAACAGCCTATGTGAAGGAAAACTCTGAATACAAAACCGGTTGAGCATGGAACTATCAATTTCATCAAATGAAAATGAATCTACTTGTTACGTTAACCCTAGTAATGATGCCCTTTTGTTGCTTCAGAGTAGTACCCTTTTATAAATCTGTGTCGTCTACGGGGCTTAAGCGAATGATGTCAGCAGTCTTTTGAAACGGATTTTATGATACAGACATTTTGTAGATCATGTATATTAATGAACTTATTATAAACATATAGAGTTTTGTGTTTTTTGTTATAATTACATCCAAAGGAAGGCACTAATTCTACTAAGACGCATGGATTTATTGGTTGTTAGAAAACATAAGAAGATATACTTTTAAGGAGAAAGGATAATGAACGAACAGGTATTAAGTAGACAGAGGGTAACGATTGGCACTGCATTTAAATTTATAAAGATCAAATTTCGCTGGAAAACAAGACTATGAAAAAGTGTTCCACATGCGAGAAGTGCGACAGAAGACACTGTTAGCATTTCAACAGTAAAATGATGAGATCTTGCTGCCAATTTAGTACTAAGCTTAAATTCATATGGCATAGTGAACAAAGAGGAAACTTCCTCATAGCAGTTACCGTGAAAGTATTTATAGAAACAGCACAAGAAAATTACGTTATAAAATAAAACAATTTTAACCGTACCTAATAATTTTTATTTTATTATTTTGGTTTTATTAAAAATATTTTAAGCAAACTTTTTTTTTAGATGCAATGCATTTGGGGTATTTTTATTTAAAAAAAAAAAAAAAGTTTTTATTTTGGTTTACTGTGTCTTAAAAAACTGTCCCAACCATGTCTTTAAAAACTGTCTCAAATAGGTTCATCTATCGTCCGGTTCACACTCCTCCCCGTTCTTTTACACACGAGTGGAGGTTTATCACTTGTTTCCAGTTTAGGATTAGGCTTCCAGTTTCATTTAAAGTCTACTTCGACTCTCTACTTCTAAAATTTCAGCCTAAATTATTTACTATTTAGATAAGTTTTTCCCTCAATAAGAGTAGATAGCTTCGCGTCTCGCCCAGTTCAATCTCTTCTCCGGATTTTGAACAGGAGTAGGTATTTAACCCTTGTTTACTGATTAGGATTATATTTCCGCTTTCTCCCAAAGTCTTTGCTTTCCCTTTTCTCTTCCAGTATCCCTTTTGCGTCTTAGTGGATTTATTGCTTTACATGCGGGCTAGTTGAATTAAATAAAAGTTTGCATTTCTCCGAGTGTTTAAGAATTTTCTATTAACCATTTTTTTGTTTTTAACTGAATATGTATATTTTTAATATGTTATGTTTTACAGTGATGGGAATTTTTTTCCGAACACGGTCAGCACATTTTAGTCGTGTTCATAGATGATATTCTTGAAGGTTTGCTTTATCTTTTTTTTTATTATTAATGTTTCCATTTCGATAGTTTATATGTTATTGAACCGTGTCAATTATCAGTAAATTTGTAACCGAAAATGGCGGGGGAAAATGAGATATTGCAAAGAGTTTCGTTAAAAAATCAAAGAGTGATTCATAATTTAATGTTGAACAGATGAGTTACGAATTTTCATGAGAAACTTGCAAGTTGCCGTAAATTTTGTCGGATTCTTTATCTGACGCTAACGTTTTGCTGGTAGCATCTACATCGAGACATTTGACTTTTGGCTTAAATGGCATTTACCGGGAGATTTTATGCTAAAATATTTTTGAAGGAATGGCTTTTAAAAGGTTTGGTTTATTTTGTTTTACGGCATATCACCTACAATTTGGTTATTTAATGCCGAAAACATTTTTAGGATAGATTCCTATGAATAGAATATGTATTCTTTGGTTTAGATTGGTTTGGTTTATTTTGTTTTACGGCATATCACTCTCAATGGTTTATTTAATGCCGACATTTTTATAATAGATTCGTAGGAATAGAATATGTCTTTTTTTGGTCTAAATTGTTTGTTTTTTTTATTTTGTTTTGCGCCATATCAACCTCAATAGGTTATTTAATGTCGACATTTTTTTTTTATTGCAGATAATATTTTGTTTTGTCTGTTTCGAGTTATATTTTTCCTTCAAAATTGTATTGCTGATAATTTATTTAAAAATGTCTTGTTGGTAATAGTTAATTATTTGCCCATAGCTGAGACCCTAGCAGGTGCTACCACCCTGAGTCAGGGTGGACCTGGGAACACCAGCAATTAAGAGGTGGTTCCACGTTCCCCCAAAATCCGAGTCCTTGCTGCTGGACGTAGTTTATCGTCTTACCCAGGACGAGACTTTTGAATCCTTATATATGCTATGATAAAATCCACCAGAGAACCCAAACGCATCGGGTAAGATAAGTTTTCTTTATGTCTTGTATATAATAAAAGCGAATGTCAGTGTGTCACACGCTTTCAACTTTACCTCTAGAGACCGTAGCCCAACATAGCATGTCATTTGGGATAGGGGCCGACGCCGTGAGGAAATTAAAAAACATTCCAGAACGGATCTAGGGCCGCAATCTTGAAATTTTGGATTCCCAAATTTTCATTACTGCGATTGTTTTCGGCGATTATTTTACTTGATTTTTTTTCAACGAATATTTTTTCCGATGACAATTTTTATGAATTGAAAATAAATTTAGGAATAATCCAAATTAATTGCGGAATCCAGTGAAAATATGAAATAAAAATAATTGTTTTTACGGAAAGTAAGGGCCTACGTATCTCAAAATGTCTTTAAATTAAGGGGCAGCCAAAGAATTATCGTTGAATTTTTAAAAGGTAAGCTTAAATATTAATGCAATAGTTAAATGAGGCAATCAATTTTGAGATCATCTGTAGCTTATTGTTACATATCGCATCTACTTCTCCCTACCTGCTGGCATGAATGCCCAATCAAGAGCCCTCCACAGTAGCTATCTTAAATGTCGCCCGATAGGTCGGCTTTTAAGCTAGTTATTCACATATTTGAAATTTCACACACGCACACATACGCCCATATATATATATATATATATATATATATATATATATATATATATATATATATATATATATATATATATGTATATATATATATATATATATATATATATATATATATATATATAGAGAGAGAGAGAGAGAGAGAGAGTGTGCCCTCCAAAAAATGTATACACACTTCAGGAAAGTAAAAACTTGTGTTACGTAGTATATCAAATTGCGATAACACAATTATTTACTGCAGTATTTTCTCGACATATGGCATTACCCTTTTGGCTGTAGCATCAATAAGTTCTAATGGATGTTGTGTATCACAGAAAACTGACTATATTGGCGGGCCTTAGACAAGAAACTAAAAATGCACTGAATAAATGTTGTTCAAGCCGTACTGATAAATGTCTTGAAGATAAAGGTCACCATTTTGTGAATCTCTTATGGTTGTAGAGTCCACAGGTAACTTGTATTAATTTCGTGATGTCTGAATAAATCTAGTATTACAATATCTATACAAGTTTTTCTTTTCCTGAAGTGAGTATACATTATAAATACACACACACACACACACACACGCACACACACATATATATATATATATATATATATATATATATATATATATATATATATATACTCGACTCTCCCGTCAAGCTCGAGTCAAGCAGATCAGTTCCTAGGAGATTTGATTATAGAGATGAAGGTTCCGTGCAGGGCCATCCAGGGCCAAATACAGAGACCAAGTGCACTACGTGCCACAAGGTCCCCAAACGACCCTCCGCAGGTTTTGAATTCAGAGTTGTCCTTCCCCTAGACCAGTTGCCATCCAAGGCTATAGAACCCATAGCTGGAGGGAGAAGAAGAGAAGTGAAGAAATAATAGCCCAATCGTATATATATATATATATATATATATATATATATATATATATATATATATATATATATATACACGATTGGGCTATTATTTCTATTTCGATACATTACTGACGAGGCAGAAGTTTTTTACCGCAGTAGTTTGCTATTTTATTCTAAGTTAGGCTGGTTGTTAACGAAAGCTAAAGAACCCAGTGTATCCTGTTCTTCAACCCATATGACGAGATGAGATGGATTCATACTTTTCCTAAGAGTACTTGTGCGTAACAAAACATAATCCAGTTATATATATATATATATATATATATATATATATATATATATATATATATATATATATATATATATATATGCCAAATATATGAATTTTAAATGACTATTTTGTATGGAACATTTTAGCAAGCTAGAGCTTATTTGCTTGGACACTGCAAAATAATCCTAGGTATTTTTGTTTAAGTCAAGAATTTCCATTTCATAAGGACAATTTATTTGCAGAATGGTAAAAGGTAGGATATGTTGTTTATACATCAGTCTACATCTTTGATAAGAGACCAATTCTTTTTAGAAAATCCAATATAATTTTTGGTTCAGTTTTTGCAAATAATTTCTTAATGTTCTTGATTGATTGATTAATTGTTTTGTTTGACGGCATCTCAAACTTAGTGGTCACTTTATGCCGAAAATGATTTTGAATGAATTTATAAGTCAATAACGTATAGCTGGAAACACCACTGTTTCAAAAACGTATAGCTGGCAACATTATGGTTTCAAAAACGTACAGCTGGCAACATTATGGTTTCAAAATCGCATAGCTGGCAACATTATTTTTCCGAAAACATTATCTGAGGCCTTGCTATTGGATGTAGTTTATCGCCGTACCCAGGACGCAAATGTAGCTTATCGCCATAACCAGGACGTGGGTAAGATCCGGAAAAAGTAAGAGTTCACTATTTTCCCATAGCTGGGACACTAACAGGTGCTACCATCCGGGTCAAGGTGAACCTAGGAACACCAGCAATTAGGAGGTGGTTCCACGCTCCTCAAAACCTCCTGATCAGAGGCATACCCAGGATGTGGATGCAGTTTAACGTCATACCCAGGACAGGACGTTTTTGATGTACTGCATAAACATATATATATATATATATATATATATATATATATATATATATATATATATATATATATATATCATTAGATTTAATAGCAGGAACAGTTGGATGAGTTTCTCCTTGCTTTCTTCTGTGAAATTTTCCAGATATGAATGTGCAATAATTAAACACTTCAGAATAGAGAACTGTTTCGGAAAAGTCACCTATATTTCATAGGTTAAAGAATGCCATTATGGTAGTTTTTAGGAGTTTCAATCAATTCCTGAACATATTCTACAGTAAGATACGGCCGCTGTCTATATTAAAGATGAATACACAAATGCTTAATTAATGGGTGTCTGTTGTGAATGTTAAATGAAAAACAATTCTCCAGGCAGCCTCATTACTAGAAATGTATCTTCCTCACTAAAACTTTTCTAGTTCATTGTGATTGTCAATGGTAATCATAGCTTGGTCACTTCCCCTATTTAGGTACTCGCACACATAATTTATGGACGAAACACTGTTACAAATTTCCACAATAATGTGAGCATTGAATTCTTTGCAGAGATGTGGACTCTAGGGAACATGCCACTTCTTGCCTACCAGTATATTTTCTTCATTTCTTTCAAGGTCGAAGCTAAATCCACCATGTTTAATCTTTCTTTTTGGGTAGCCATCTGTATCCATTATTGTAGCATTGACAAATTTTCTTGTAAATCTTATCGTACATCTGTTGACAACCATACAGGGACACTTGTAACTCAAATAAAAACTCGGTCCGTATATCATGTGTTTTACTATTTCAAAAGTCTCTAGATCTTCATTAGGATTTGGCAATTCTGCATTGATGATAGAATCTATTTGATTTGAATTTATCTTCTCCCTTAACCATAAAAGTAAATGTGCATGTGGCAGTCTCATCTTTTGCCAACCAACTGAATACATGCGACATTTTACAGGTCCAAATATTTTTCTTTATAGATGAGATCTATCTGGTTTTATTTTATCTTTAGCTTAAAATCCTTGCAACAATATCATGCCTTTCTGTTGCAGATTGTTCAGGAAGAAGATCTTCTGAAATCTCAGTCCAATTCGGATTTGTAGTAAATGTAAAAAACAAATATGGTTTGCCAAAATCTCTGATATAAGTCAATCTTGAACTGTTGCATGCATGTACCTTGGTCCACCTGTGAATGATGAAGTCCCACATTTAGAGCATTGCCATTATTCTGAATTGCATCCTTCAGATGGATATATTCCTTTGTTCTTAGTTTCTTTTCATTCATTTTGATAAAAAGTAACCTTTCTGATTTCCGTTTTGCATACATATACACCGAGAACTGATTGAATAGTTGTTTGCATCTGAAGATATAATTATAGCTGTTATTTTTTATCATAATTTTGTATGCATATATTTTTTCGTTTGTGCTTAATCCAGTGCTCAAATGTTTTTGTCTGAGGAGAAAATTGGATCCTTGCCAAAATATAAATGGATGTTATAAGGCATCATAAGCTGTGTGAGTTTCTGTGACATTTTGGAGCCATCCATCTTTCTCTGGAGAACGATATCCCTTTAGTCACATTCTTGGCCAACCATTAGGATAGCTACCCCATTGGTGCATGGCATATTGAAACTCCTCTGCTGCTTACCAGCTCTAATCACAAGACTGAAATCTTCAGGTCTGCCTCTTTACATACCTGATTTGAACTCCCTAACATTCAAATCTCTCGAAGAATCAATATAATGTCAAACTTCAGTTTGTCAAACAGATTTCTGGTCTGTTATTGTGCTTGGTAGTCTTCTATGAAGTAGATTTGAAGAAATCGGTGTGGCTCATTAGATAATAATAGAAGGGAACCAATCCTGTAGTGAACCTGACCCTCAAATCTGAAAGTTGATTTCCATCCTGGAAGTATCACATCTTTTGCTCCGAATGAGGTCATAGCAAAGCAATTATTATAGGCTTTAACGTACTGGATAAAATCTCTTTATTCTCGAGAAATCCCATTCAGGCGACAGAAGAATGGCCCAGGAGATATTGGAAATTCTGCTAATTGAAACTTTCCTTTCTTACAAAACATATTATCAGATTCATCTTTGATTCTTATGGTATTGCAGTAATGGCACTGGATATCTATAAATCCAAGGGACACCTTTTGATGATTTGCATAATCAGTATTGCAATTGTATTGGAATGCAGCTTTGTGGAAGTTAACAAATGGTATATATTGTATACTGGCATATCTTGTTTAATCTAAACCAAGTCTGTTGCTGTCTTTTAATGGAGGTTCAGCGGCTCGTGATGCTCTCATCCGAGGATCATGAAGGGATTTTCTTTTTGCAGCTTGCTGAATACTTTCATCACTGAGGATTAACAGATATGATATTTCAATCGTTTTCACCAGTGGAAAACATAAACAGAAAAAGTAATTAACAGTAGTACAATTCTTTCGTGTTGTATATAATATTTTCTGCATAATGTAGTTGCAAACATGAAAAATGAATAAAAACAAATTGTAGATAGTATTGTTTCATATGGAAAATATACGAAATTTATATATAAAGTAAAAATAAATTTGTTTATAATTTTCGTTTAAAAAGGTCGAAAAATTTTGATATGTCCAAAATTGCGAGTATATTGATAATAATTAAACATTATTTTGATATCGTAGAGTATTGCAGTAATTATTTAAAACTTTTAATATTTTAATTTAGTTAGATTTGCTACCAAAAACCCTACAGCTATTTGTCAAAAAGAAAATAAATAAATACATGTTCTCTTTTTACAACAGAGATTTGAGAGTATTTTGGTGGAATATTTTAAGTCAATGCTGTCATTTGAATTAAAACTCTTCCACAATATTTTCACAGATATAATAATAGGAAACACACGCCAAATAACAAGAGCATTTTTGGTTTGAAGTAAATCCAGTGGATATTAATATCAAGAAGAAAAAATAGATATTAGACATTTAACTGGTAATTGTGAATTGATTTTAATTAAAAGAAGAGGACACTCATTTAATATGAGATAAGCAATTTATGCAAATTAGTCGTTAGCTTATTTGGGTTAAGACTTTTTGAAAAAAATAGATAAATTAAAAAAGAAGCATTTTTATATGTTCTTTCGGTGATGGGATACGTTTGTGTATGAAATATTCTTTGCTTTTTTTTCTTTATCTACTTACTCACAAAAAGTACACTGAGGGAGAATATAGTTTGTCGAATTCCCACACTGTAACTTCTTAAAAAAAAAATATCTACTAATGGATGCTAGATATATAAAATAATAAATGTTTACCTTAGAAAAATAACTTGGTAATTTTTCTAAGAAAAATTAGTTGTTGTTCTATGGGATATTCACTATTTAAGAAATTTTGAAGAGGGTTTGGACGTTCAATGAAGATGACTGTAAAGACAGAACAAATCAATTGGTCGGTGGGGAGGGCAGGCTTATTATAGTTAAGTAAAGTTGTAGAAATAGATGCCAATTTGTTGAAGGCCAAGTAAAATGCAAATTTCAAAAAGTTTTCTGCACTATATAAGAAAATATTCCTAAACATAAATATTTTTGATATGAAAATAAAACAATATTCGAATAAAAGAATAGCAACGAAAGACAGGTAAGTGATGAAATATAAGTTTTGAAAGTAATATGCAGATTACTTATACCTGAATAGGGATATTGCCTAGAAATAGATGATATATAAAGTATTATAAAGTCGAGTTGAGACCTTTTAACACCAGAATTCGAGGGAGAATTGAGCTCTTATTTCGCATTTATTCATATATATATATATATATATATATATATATATATATGTGTGTGTGTGTGTGTGTGTGTGTGTATGTATGTATATTGTCATCCACGGACAGACCGTTTCGCTGTATCACAGCTCATCAGTGTGGCTAGACGTATGGTTGACTCTAGCTGAGATCGAAACCCGACTGAATTGGCATTAGTCACGGGGTTCTACCCCTAAGCCGTTGGCGCACGGCAGGGATGAAGGTGAATTTAAGCGTATTTATTTTTAGGTAAACTCACAGGGACTGAGAGAACTCGATTCGATTTACCAAAGATTATTAGCCTTAATAGTCACTGTTTACAAACCTACACTTTCTCCCCAGAGAGCTCAACCGAAAATTTATTTCCTGTTCTGGAGCAAATATATTTCCATCCACAAACAGACTGTTTCGTTGTATCACAGCTCATCAGTGTGGCTAGACGTCCGGTTGCATCTAGCTTGGATCGAAACCACCCGACTGAGTTGGCATCAGTCGGGGTATATATATATATATATATATATATATATATATATATATATATATATATATATATATAAGCTCTACGTGTCATTTTTATTTTTTCACATGTGTATTTTCTACATTTTAATACTACTATTTCCTGCTCTGATACATTTCCGACCATTAGCCTTTTCCACGCGCGCACACACACACACACACACACACACACACACACATATATATATATATATATATATATATATATATATATATATATATAATAGTATATTACGCCAAAACATGTCAAAATCTCTACACAATTGCAATCGTATTTCGATGGCTATTAATCAATGCATCTCATTAGGCGATTGTAAATTAATGGCGAGTGAATGATTTATTTACATGTAAAATCAAAATTCCTCTTTTTATGAAAAAAAAAGAAAATAAAGGAGGTATAGTGTCTTTACTCTGATCATATATATATATATATATATATATATATATATATATATATATATATATGCGACAGGTAATTAAATTTGAGGAATAAGAAGCTAACATAACTGGTAATGAGATTGATGTTATTTATTATATATTATCATTTTAACTATATTGAAGCACGAAGAGAAAGTTTTTAAATCAGTATTTTCAGACACACCTGTGTCCTTTTTCAAGGAGACGAGGAATAAACAAAGAATTGTTACTCACGTATTAAAGGATAAAAAGGGGATTTGGGTTTACTGACAGAATATAGTTTCCACAGGAAGCCCTCTAACCAACAACAGGATTCCTTTATTATTAATATTTATAAAAAAAAATATAGACGTATATTAAAAAAGACGGATCTAAACATATATGAAAAATATTAATTTTTATTTAAAATTGGGATGAACTGAATCCTTCGACATTTGTATTGTTTCTCCAATAATCCGTTTTATTTAAAGATTTCTGTATCATTTTGTTTTTACTCTAATCGTATTTTTATATCTTCTACAAGAAAATCGAAAAATACAAATAAAATAATGGATTTATTGTTAATAATTGTCTTTAGATTTGCCGTTGTTATAATTGCTCAAATTTTTCGATCCCAAAATGGTTGAACAGGTAAAAATAGTCATACATAAATGATCGAATGTAATGTGAATTGGTGAGCTGTATTTTTCGTTAATCTTAAGCTGCGTCATATAATATTAAAAAAAAAGGCAAAGAAAGGAATCAAGAAGGACTGAAAAAACAATGGAAAAATAGTGAGAGAAAAATAATTATGTAAGACAATAATGGGTAGGTGATAAAATAAAATGAGAAAGTATGAAATACAGACGGAAGATAGAAATTCGAAATACTAAAAAATGAAAGAAAAGAGTCATGAATGAAAGATAGAAATAAATAAATAAACAAAAAACAAACAAATCAAAAATGACCGGGAAGAAAGTAGAGTAATGAAAACAAAAAAAGAAAGAAAGAAAGAAAGAAAGAAAGAAAGAATGAATGAAGGAAGGAATGAAAGAAAGAAAGAAAGAAAGAAAGAAAGAAAGAAAGAAAGAAAGAACGAAAGAAGTAGACAGGATTGAAATAAAGATAGAAAGTAATAAGATTTAAAGGAATCAATGCATCAATGTATAAAGAAAGAAAGAAAGAAAGAAAGAAAGAAAGAAGGAAAGAACGCAGGAATAAATAATGAAAAAGTAAGTATGTAAAAGAAAGAAATAAAGAATGAATAAATGTATGAATGAACGAAAAATGAAAAACTAATAAAAAGAAAGAAAGAGAGAAAAAAGAAGAAAAAAAAGATCTAACGAAAGACGAAGAAGAAAGAGGAGTAATGAAATAAAGAAAAGATAAAAAAAGAAAAATGAATGAATGAAAAAGTAAGTACATAGAAGAAACAAATGCAGAAAGAAAAAAATACGCGACGAAAGAAAACAACATTGAAAAAAAGAAACAAACAAAAAATAAGGAAAGAAAAAACGATTCGGAAGAAAGAGAGAGCAATAAAATAAAGAAGGGAAAAAATGAAATGAAAAGAAAGAGAGAATGAACGAATGAATGAATGAAATGTATGAAGTACGTATAAGATAAAGAAAGAAAGAGTAATGAAAGAAAGAAAAGATAAAGAAAGACAAATTGAATACATAAATAAATGAATGAAAAATGAAAAGTAAGTACGTAAAATCAAGTCATAAAGAAAGAGAGAAAGAAAGAAAAAAGAAAGAAAGGCGGGAATAAAGAGATGTACGGAAAGAATAGAAAAGAAAAGAGAAAAGAAAAGAAAGAGAAAACTTATGAATACATGACTGAAGGAAAAATGTAAGACATAGGCGCGTAGAGGAAATAAATATAGAGAGAAAAAAAGGAAAACGAGAAGGATGAAAACAACAACGAAACGAATGAATGAAAAACTCAGAAGACTTAAACAAAAATCGATGCATAAAAGAAAATACCAAAAACGAAATCAAAGGAAACATAGAAATTTAAAATGAAAGAAAAGTAAAAGTAAATATTAATAAAAAAAAAGAGGGAAAGATATAAATGATTAAAAATACGAAAGGGATAGAAATGAAGGTGAAACAAAATTAAAAAATAAAGACAGCCAGAAGAATGAAAAAAATTAAAAAAAAATGAAAGAATGATAAAAAAATGTACTACGAACGAAAGAAAATGGAGAATAATCTATTATTCGCCATTTTCTTTCGTTCGTAGTACTTTTTTGAAAAGTGAGAAAGTAAAATGAAATAAAGACGAAAATAAAATATTTGTATTAAGTACGGGCGGGAAAGATGAATCAGAAAGAAAAAAATAAAACAAGAAAACCTAAAAGTAATAATAAAAGAAGAAGAAAAAAAAAAGCAGAACGTAAAGGATGAAACCAAAGAATGAAACGTAATGAAAGAAATAGCAAATGGAATCACATAGTACATTCCTAGTAAAAATGCAGAATACAAAGAAATTCTTCTGAATTTCCGTTTTCTAGCCTTTATATTTTCTAATAAGAGAAAAAAAAAAAAACCTTAACCATTATTAGCTATTTCACTCCCTGCTCAATTTCCGGTCTCTTTCTCTTTTTTTATTTTTTTATTTTTTATTTTTTTTGTAACAGAGAAATTATATATTAAATTAGCGATAGAAAGTAGAGAAGAAATTTACAGATGGCTCAGGGGAAAGCCAGTTTTGAAGAAGAAAAGAAATAAATCGGCGCGCACTCGAGATAATTCATTAAAACAGACGACTAGAACAAATCTCAAGGGGGACAAAAAGTAAAATTTGAATTAAGTGGGCAAACGTATGATTTTGAAAGAAAAACTATGCTTGATAAAGGTTTCTTTGACGATTTCTTTTTTTACACGTGCATATTACGTTTGGTGTACAGACGTATTCTACATCTGTGTGAA
>OZ010597.1:54542177-54597177 GCA_963932145.1 Acanthosepion lycidas | reverse complement strand
CTCTGTAAAAGAAATATATAAAATTATCCAGAACAGATACTACCAGCAAACTTCCTGCATACGGATAAAAAATGTATTCAGTAGACATACGAAAATGGAAAATGGTGTACGACAAGTATCTGTCTTCTCACGGATCTTATTGAACGTATATATTGGGGGAATTAGAAGTTCTACCAGGATTTATTATCAATCACAATCGTAACGACATAATATATGCAAATGACTCGGAAAGGAATCTACACGATTTCCAACAGAAGGTTCCAAAGAACAGCGAAAAGAAAGGTCTAAACATTAATTGCATGGTTGTTAGCAAAAGAAACATCCCGAAATGCAACTTACAAATTGGAAATGTCAAAATCGAAGAAATACATCAATTGTAATATCTTGGAAGAGTTTTAACTAATGACGGAAAATGTGACCCTGAAATCTGAAAACCCAGTGGAAAAGCCAAAGATGCCTTCCAAAATGTTATGGGATCTACCTTTATGGACTAGATGGACTCGTCCTATTAATACATATACGGGGAGATTATGCCTCTCAAGAGACAGTTGACCCGCAGTCTCTGACTGTGTACGTCTTCTGTCGAACTCTCTGCTTTGGCAGAGAGGAACCCAGACGAAGCTTTGCCGAAGGGCAAATTTTCATCCGGGGAGGTAGACAGGCCCTGAACCCGTCTAGGCGGGTTCAAATGGTATATTTTTGGCCGAGCCTACGGGCTCGGAGAAACCCACATTAAATTCTCCTTGTGCCACATACATTCATCGTGAGGGGACTGTTAAATATTGCTGTCTACAGTTGACCTGTTCCAGCTAAACTCTCAGCCTTCGGGCGGAGAGGAACCCGGACGATGCCCCGCCGAAGTGCAGATTCTCGTTCGGGGAGGTTGACTGCCCTTAAACCCGTTTATGCGGGTTCAAAGAGGGATTATTTTTGGCCGAGCCTATGGGATCGTAGATTCTACGTTAAACCGACCTTGTGCCTTTGTAAAACTCGTGGGGGGGGTAACTAAATATCGCTGTCTACAGTTGACGATTTGACTACTGTACTTTGTCGTCAGTCGGACGTGACACACTTTTGTATTCGTTCTTTTTGTTTAATAATATGTTTTCACTAAATTGCTGGGTTCGAGTTTTGTTTCGGACCTATTCTGGGTTCACAACACAAAAGCCAAACAGGATATTATGAAAATGAAAAAGACATAAAGATTAAAGTATTCAAATGTTATATAATATATGTCCTCCGATATGTCAATAAATGCTGGACATATGAAGAAGACACTTGAATCAACACCAATATCGTTCTACAGAAACATCCTAAGGATAACATGGACCTAACCTGTGAGCAAGCACCAAGTTTTAGAGAAAATGGAAACAAAAAAAGAAATAACTGACATTTCTAGGGCGCATGATAAGAATAGAGGGCTTAGAACATTTGATATTCGCAGGAAAAACTGAAATGACGAGAAATGGTGGCAAACAACGCATAACATATATAACCAGCTTCTGTAAATGGAGGGCGATATCAATTTTGGTAGGCATAACAAAAAGAGCTACAAGACATTGAGGAGAGGCACAGCACATAAATGAAGCAAATTTGTGAAATCGTTTCTTAATCTTAATCGTTTCTCACATCTTTTTCTCCAATTCTCCCAGGCTGACAGTGTGTGCTCGCGCGCATATATACAAGAATCCGCACGCTTTCAAACATGAACATACAGGCCCAGACGGGTATGTTTACGAAGTCGTTGCTTTCGACGAGATATAAGAAAATTATTGCACATGTGCATTGAGTAGCCCTGGTCAAATGCCAAATAAGTAACAGGACTGTCCAACAAACAGAATGTTGAAATAAGCAATAACAATAAAAAGAAAAGTGCAAAAAAAAAAAATAACACAAAGCAAGCAAACAATGTATGCAAGGCAAATTAACAGTCACAAGGCAAAGCAACAATAATATGTTGAAAAGTTCACAAACTAAGAATTGGGGTTGACATACAAGTGCAAGTTCGGACAAGCAATAGTAGCGATCTGATTTAAATACAAGACGGATTTTTAATTGATTTTTTTTTCTTTTTTTTTTATCTTGCAGGTAGAGAAAAAAAGATGAAAAGCAGAAAGATGAGGAAGAAAATAATAATAATGATAATAATAATAATAATAATAATAATTATTATTATTATTATTATTATTATTATTATTATTTCCTTTTGTTTCTGGTGTATACACATTGCTTTGCGGGTCCCGACCAGACACCTAAGGTCTGTAATGGCTTCATGACGTCTTCCACTGAGCAGTTTTGAAAAAAATCGCACATATTTTACAAAGATAAAGCTCTTCGTAAGATGTGGGCTGTACTTGTGAGTACAATTTTTATATTTGTCTATAAATAATAATAATATTAATAATAATAATAATAATAATAATAATTTATTATTATTATTATTATTATTATTATTATTATTATTATTATTATTATTGGCATCTGATTCATTTCCAAGTCTAGTAACCCTAGGTCACACATTGAGACATCCATTTTACTGACAGACATACACTCCATTTTATTTTCTTAAAATTTATAGTTGGTTCTTTATTCGTGCTTTTTTATTTTTATTTTCTCTAAACCAAACTGTTAGTTCATGCAAAGTCATTATAAGAATATTGCTTGAATGTAGAATACCCGGGGGCAAGGCCTGAAGAATTTGACATTTTTGTACCCTTTTCTATATGCGTGTTGAGACACGTGCTAAAATGTTTTTTTAAAAATCTCACGGTATCAAATATCATCAATGTCGTATTATTTTTAACTATAAATCCGGAGAAAAACAACCAAATATAATCACACTTAAATCGATAGAAAAGTGGGGGGGAAAGGTAGGTAATAATGCACCTTATGCTACCTGTCAATCCCGCTGTGATCATTTGAAATAGCTCGAAAAAAAACAAAACAAAAAAAAAACACGAACAATGAATGCTACTATTTTCCCGCCTTTTTCAAATTTTTATTTAGTTTTTACCTGTTCGTGTCACGGAAGACGTGCAATGATTTTTTTTTTCTTAAAATCATTTTCTCCTTTGTTTAGTTTTTTTTCTTCATAACGAATTCGAAAACTTTATTTTTCTTCTTAATTTTTGAGAATAGAATTTTCCTTCTCAACACTAAAAATTGAAGATTGCAGCTCGGAATTATCGAAAGTGACATTCCTTTGTAAGCTGTTGTTAATCACTTAAGACAGGGAAACCGAGTTCGAATTACTGTTAAGGTAGTTTATTTGTGCTTTGAAAGAATGACTTTTCTCAATAATCTTGGCGATTACATAAACCACCAATGATTCTCGAAAATAGTTACCGATTGATATTACTTTAAATATTATTATTTGAACAAGTTTCTAAATATACGCAGAATGAGTGAACTGATGACAGCTTCATCTTTCTTTACTACAAACATCACCCAGTACAAGGAACAAGAGTCACCTTTGAGTCCTAATTACAGACCTAATATCAAAAATGTCATCATAACCTTTTCCACTGATGATTTTTGTAAAATAAATAAATAAAACATCTAATATCACACACGTTTTGCATAGATTTAGGAACATTCTTCTAAAGGATATTGCTTTAAAGAACATTGGTCTGAGGATTATTAATCTAAAAAATATTGGTCCAAGGTTAACCTGTTTGAGGAAATTTGTATAAGGAATACTTGTCTAAAGATAATAGTCTATTGAATACTCGTCTAAAAACCATTGATCTATAATAATATAATTTAACAGAGCATCAGCTCAAGATGAAGATTAGAACTGATAGAAAACGTTTGCATTTGACAGTCTTCAGCGAATGGTTGGTAACTGAGGTGTGCTTGCTTCGTTTGAACGGGGCTGGCCATGGTTTTCTCTTTTAGATCAACCTGTCTCACTTCAGGGTGGTTTTCTGTAGAGCCCTCCCCTTCGTTAGGTTAGAAAAGCTTTGTGTACCTAGTTAATGTAAGTGGTGTTCCTGGCTGTATCGTTTTGTTATGATCCAAGTCGAGATTCCTAACCCCCCTCCAGTTTGTTTTGGCCTCATTTTTCATCTCGAATGGGTCAGCTTTTATATTTCCCATGCTCGTATCTACTTTCACCTTTCCCATTCCTTTGGCGAGAGAGCTTCTTGATTTTGTCCAATGGGCAGAATACACCGGCCTCTCTTTTTTGAGGGTTAAGCGGACACTACTAACATCAGTTATGTTTAGTTTACTTTTGTTCATGTTTAATTTCTTTAGGGGTGCACCTCCCCCTCATTCTTCATCATTAGATTTTTATAATAATTTATTATCATTAATTTTTTATAGAATGGGGCGCCTTTTATAGGACCCCATGGTGAGAATGCGGTATTATGGTGCATGAAGGATTTATTGGTGACGGACGAGTATTTATGGTGGGTATGGAAATTGTAATGTGTGAATGGGTCGTGAATCAGATTAGCTAAGTATAAGATAGTGTTGATCAGCCTCAGCCCTCCCCTTTTTGGCCTTGTGCCCTAATTATGTATTTTCATACATAATAAATAATAATATGATTTAATAAATTAACACTATATTGATGTACAAAATACTCGACTTTATTGACATTCACTATATTACAGAATCATATTTAAGACACGTATATCAACTTTAATTTCTGATGCGCGATAGGGTTTTGCATCCTGCTACCAGTTTTCTATCAATGTAACTTTTTGTGCAAATATACACAAAAAATGGATCGATTGGTCAGTTAATATTTAAATGATGTTCTCGCCTACGTCCGTACTACTCCTACGCGTTATTAAAAACCATTTTTCCGCAAAAAATCAGAAATGCTTTCTGGAGCCGATCACGTGATTACATTGATTATAAATACCAGACACAAGTTCGTTCTTTCTCGCGTTTTGATGTCTCGCGCTTACTAAAATGTACCTGCTTAACTCGCGTTTCGACCCTTTACGTGCGGACACTATGAAAACATCGCACATATACACATACACATACACGTACGTTACAGAATTCCGTCAACTCTCTCACAGTAGACACATTTCCGCCACGCTAAAGAAATTTAACTTGGATATTCTAGCTTCTTTCTAATTCTTCGCTTTATTGCATTTATTTTCAGAAGTACACAAACTAAATTTCATTTAGTACGAAACAGAAACTTCTTGAAACATCAAGTAATAATTTAAAGTTCCTTTATACCAAAGAAATTCTAACAGTATTCATATTACACAAAAACATTCAACTATTTCACAAAGAACATTTCTTGTAAAAATAAACTCCTTTTCATTGTGAGACCAGATAAAAAATTCTTTCTTTCAAAGAATGGTTTTCAAATAATTAAATTCATAGTTAAGAATAAACAACTCTTATTTTTGCATTGTAAATTTTCTACCAAAAACACTGTTTTAACCGAACATTATAAAGCATTTTAATTTGCTTAATTAACATTACTGAACTTTGAAATTAAGCTTAGCTCAGCTGAATATTCTGAGCAGTTTCTTCTTGACAATTCTGAGCAGTTTCTTCTTGACAATTTATATGATTCCTATATAAATATTGTTTTACATAATTTTCATCTTTTGTATTGCCTTATTAGCCTTGTGCCATACATCACAAATTAAATGCTTGTGGAGAAGTGAAATTTTATACACACAGCCGACCTCATATGACTAAAGAAACTTTCTGATTAATTTTAAAAGATTATTTAATCTTCACCTCCTCAACAATGGCATGCATCCTTTGTATATTAATATTAACACATTAGATCATAATTCTAAAGAAAAAATATTTCTTAAACGTGAATCCTTTAGGCCAGAGTTCCTTATATCAGTATTCTTAGACCAATATTTCTCTGACAAGTTATCCTTAGACGAAATTCCCTAAAACGAATGTTCCTTAGACGAATGTTGTCGCGTCCCGATTTCATACATAGATAAAGCGCTTTTTAATGTATGAGCTGTACATGTATTATGTTGGTGCAAAAATAATTTCGTTTTCTCATACATGTTACTATGTGAGAAAACGACATTATTTTTTGCACCAACCTAATAAATACATTTTTGTATTTCTTTAAAGCATAGGCTATAAAGGATCTCTTCAATCAATCTAATGGAACCATTTCCAAATAAGCCGAGGACTCCAACTACAACTGAAATCATTAATGTCTTCGTGTGCCATATTTTTGAGATACGGACATCAAGATCCTTGTATTTTGATAGTTTTGTTTTTTAAGATGCATTACAATCTACGCGAACTGCAATGTGAATATGAAAGACATTCTGTTCTTGTGTCTTTGATCACCATGGTTGGCGATTAGCTTTCATTATTTTAAAATTCTTATAAAGTTGTTACAGATTCTATGTTTATAACCGGGTTCGTGTAGTGTTCGTACTAGTTTCTGGCAGTTTCTTTCCCGTAAAAGTTGCAGACTTTTAGTGGAAATATTGTAAGGTCGAGTTTTATATACAGTGGATGGTGATACCGTGTAACTTGATACAAGATATTTCATTGTTTCTGGGTATTTATTAGAGAATCTGCATTTCGGAGCAACACAATTTTTAGGAATGCGTGTTTGGTAATTTATAGTAGCCACAAATCCTCTACAACAAAACTAAAATATTCAGTTTTGGATTTTAACTGTACACAATGTAACTACAGACAGTAGAAGGTTTGTTTTTATTAGCTTGTTTGGCACAGGCAGAGTATTGACCATGACGATGCTTATCTTGATATCGTTTCTGTTTTTGGACAGTTGCATTTGCTTTTTCTTTCTTTTTTATATTCTTTGCCACTTCAATGAGGCATTATGGTTTATTTTCAGTTATTCACCCACTTGAAATTCACTTTTGAATTTGTTGGCTTCCTTTAGTACTGAATAAAGGTCTTTGATGTTCTTTGATACAGAACATCATCTAGATTTATGTAGTTAAAAAGTAGCCATGAATCGTAAAGCAGTTCTGGTTGAACTAATTCTCTGCTTCTTTCGGAGCCGGACACATACAGACGATCAATATCAACCTTAGGATGAGGCATGAGGTTGTAAGTGAGAGGCTTTCGCGTTTAACCATCCATTTGATTAATGTTAGCTGTGGTTCAAATGATGATGTTGCACCACAAGGACAGTCAACGTATTTATGATATGTGAATTCAACTCGGTATTTAACACCAAAGGCAGACGTCTGTAATACTCTTTTCTTACGTTTTCCATCAATGTGGTATGCTATAGTCCATTTCCTTCGCTGACACCTCGTTATTTATAGGTTTCTACTTATTCCTGTTCCGTAATCTTTTTGACAAAATCAGATCTGTTTTTCTGAAATACTCCCTTTTTTGAGTGTTACTTTTGCCATTTAATCCGAAATCCATACCGCCGTCATGACTGAAACATTTTATAGTATTGAGCATACCCGTCAAGTTATAGTCGCCTTTGGCAAAGAGTTTGATATCATCCATTTGAAATAGGCGATTAAACACTTTCTTTTGTACTTTCTCCAACAGAAGATAGCGAAGGAAAGCGATAAGAAGGAACTATGCATACACTACAAGAAGACGGGGTGCATGGTCGTCAGTAAAAAGATGAGTCTGAAATGCGGTTTCCAGGTTGGGAACACTAGAATCAAGCACACGCGGAAGGTTAAATATCTGGGAATTGTTTTGACAATGCGACACTGAGATCCGTAGGGGTTTTCCAAATGATGGGCAGAGTATTGCAAGACAGGGGGATGTCTTTGGTATATATATTTATGAGATGAGGAATTATATAAACTTTTTACATTATTCGGACTAATGGATGTCAGTTATCCGCTATCTCCTGTTATTTCCCCTCTGCAAGTTCTCCACTGTCTTACTCGGGAATTGAACTTACATTCTTTGGGTCCTGTCACTGGATCTAACCATCGTCTTTATCCACTGTGCCATGTGTCCTTGAAGACATTTGTGCAGGAATTTCTGGGTATTATAAACCTAATGCTTTAGCACAAAGTTTTACAAGTGCTAATATTGCAATTTTTTGCTGTTATCATTGCATGTTTTTATCAGAGATCATATTGCAATCTTTGTTGTTATTATCCATTAAACATGGCACGTGGAAGTAGAATAGTCTACCCCTGTGAGCGAAATAAAGGGTTTACTTCAACATTCCAACTACCTGAAAAAGGCCGGGGAGTACAACAGCCGAATCGTTGTAATAAAGATGGCGACAAAGATGAGGACAATAGTCCCAATAATGTAAATAAGTTATCTTTGATAACAAAGAAAAGAATACCGTGCTGTTACGTGTCATATGTCCTTCTGAACGGCAGAGAATGTTAGACGATTTTCTCAAAGATGAAGAAGAGACTCGGGGTAACAGAAGGATGCTAAGGAAATCATGGACTGAGCGTGTGAGCAACGATGAGGTCTTGGAGAGGTTGCAAACAAGAAGGGGGTTTATATTTAACATCAGTAAGACGCAACTGAAGTTTCTAGGACACGTAATGAGGAAAGAGAGCCTAGAGAATCTGATACTCATGGGTCGAATAGAGGGAAAGAGAGACAAGGGAAAACCCGTGACATACCTGACGGACTTAAGCAAGTAGATGACAGAACGTGGTCTGGAGGAGGTGGCAAAACGAAGGAACGTGTTGAGCGCTGAAATGGATACATGCATGTGGAGAGCCTTGATCGCCTAGTTCCTGAAAAGACATGACATATAAAAAAAAAGACTCTATAGTTATTACTGTTTAGTTCATTCGAAAGAGGGGATAAGAAGAGAAAGAACATAAGGCCAGACAGGGAGTATTCTTGAAAGATTCCTGGTCGGATATTCAATTAATTGGAAGTGGCAGTGTCTTCGGTGTGACTAAACTATAATGAAATTGCCCACAGTGTTATGCTATATTTAAGGAGATTTACTGTCACCAATGAGATTTACTGTTACCAAGGAGACTGAACATTTCTAAAGCCTTAAGGATCCAAGAGTGAGACATAAAATCAAAGACTTTACATCAATGGCTATCCAATCTTTTCTGAGATCTTTACCTTTATTCCTGTAACTTTATACGATCACTTTGTTTGTTAATGTTTGAGCTTTTTAACGATATAAACATATTCAGCAACTGCTCTGTTCTAGGTGAAGAGAGATGGTTTCATCGAGAAAAGAGTAAGTACGGTTCAATATATAGTGATCTTCCAGTGATTTTCTTGAATGTGACACAAGGCCGAAAGTAAGGGGCACTCAGGGAGGATTGAACTTACTACTCAGTCTTAATTGCTCTAGCCACAAAAGCTTGCTAACCATTACACAACATCGAGGTGCCCAAACATAATCAATATATATGTGGTTGATGGACACGTAATTGGCCTACGGTTTTTGGATTATCTGTTTCACCTGTTTTTGCTAGGAGACATGTAATACCATCAGTGATCCATTCTTGAATTTTACTGTGGTTATTATTTTGCATTGATAAAGTTTGCGTCATAGTTTTTGGAGTTATGACAGATGATAGATCCAAAAGTTGGGTACCATGTTATTTCCCGGGTCTTTCACTTTTGAGGATTTTGCCAGAACTTGCCTGATATTATTCTTGGTTACATTTGTCCCTTATTGTTGTAGGTTTTTCCTTCATCCCTTCTTGTTATCGCTTGATTCATTGTTCATTTTCATTTGGATTATATTTCTTTGGGTTGCTCCAAATATGTTCCCCTATTTTTTTTTTTTTTTACCGATGCCATTACTGAAACATTATTGAGCAATTTTCCAGGGTCCTTTTATTTTTGGAACAATATGACCTTCTTTGTCATCCCTTATTTTCCAGGGAGAGAATGTACTTTCATCATCATCCTCATTATTATTATTATTATTATTATTATTATTATTAGGTCGGTGCAAAAATAATGTCGTTTTCTCATATATGTTACTATGTGAGAAAACGACATAATTTTTGCACCCAGCTAATATTATTATTATTATTATTATTTTTATTTTCTTTGCTTTCTGGCGTTTACACATTTCTTTCCGGGTCCCACCCAGGGACCTAAGGTTAGAAATGGCATCATGACACTTTTCACTGACAAAAAAAAATAAAAAATAAAATAAAATAAAATAATTACATAGATAGAGCCCTTCGTAAAGTGTGGGCTGTACTTGTCAGAACAATTTTTTGTATCTCCTTGAGGCATGGGCTTCCAGGAATCCCTGCAATTAGTCTACTGCAATCTTTTCCAACCAGTCCTAGGGCTCCAACTACAACAGGGATTGTTGATGTTCCCATATGCCACATTTTCGAGACCTCTATTTCAAGGTCCTTGTATTTTGACAGCTTTTTGAATATCTTCAAAGATACATTGCAGTCAGCAGGGACTGCCATATCAATAAGGAGGCACCGTTTTTGTTTGTGGTCTTTAATAACAATATCTGGGCGGTTGGCCTTGATTGTTCTGTCAGTGTGAATTGTGTAGTCCCATAGAATTGTAACAGGTCCTATCTCCGTAACTGGGTCTGGGTGGTGTTGGTACCAGTTTCTTTCAGTTTTCTTCCCGTAGAAGTTGCAGATTTTCCAGTGCAGATATTGGCCCACTCTGTCATGTCGGGTTTTATATTCAGTGGGTGCCAACATCGTGCAACATTATTATTATTATTATTATTATTATTATTATTATTATTATTATTATTATTATTATTATTATTATTATTATTTCGCTTTTTGATCTTTTAACCATGCAATCTTCAACTGCGGAGTGGTTTTGTTTATATGTACACATATTAGATATTGCTATTGTAACGTTTTAATTTCAATGATATTTTTATGTGCGTTCTTATTAACAATTCCAGTTGCACTTGTTGGTCGTCTGCTTTTATTCATTTCTTTTACAGGCGTGTGGAGTTTCTTTCGTATTATTTTCTAATCTTTATAAATGGAGGATTTTATTTCTATTTTCATATGTCTTTTAACAAGTTTCAACAACATGTCTGATGCGGTTTCTATACAGTTTTTGGGTTTTTTTTTCAACCAGTTTTTGTTTTATTGGTCAACTCTAATAGAATTAAAACCTTACCGCCATTACTTCATGCGATATATAAGTGGGTCGCCATAAGTCAATAATTTTCTTAAAGTTCTTTCTTTTCAGCTATATTCCAGTTGGTAATGTCGAAAATATAAATTACAATTGGTGAAGCTAGCGATTATATAGCCATAAACCGATTGCTAGTATTGTGCTTAATCTTTTATATTTCTCGTATTCTTCTGCAGTACTCCTTTCTAAATCTTTCTTTGTTTGGCACATGCCTTATCCTTTTTGTCTCTCTCGTTTCTGGCTATTTGTACCCCTTGCTTTGGTCAGATTTTATTAGCGGTGTCTATATCATA
This sequence comes from Acanthosepion lycidas, assembly GCA_963932145.1. Taxonomy (NCBI): domain Eukaryota; kingdom Metazoa; phylum Mollusca; class Cephalopoda; order Sepiida; family Sepiidae; genus Acanthosepion; species Acanthosepion lycidas. The sequence goes on along the minus strand of OZ010597.1, from coordinate 54,585,829 downwards.
TCATTATTGACATTGTAAAGTAAATCTTCACAACATAACATATGCAGATGTCTCAGTTTTGATAAAAGGCACAGAAAAGACACTACAAGAAATTCTACCGAATGTAGTGAAAGAAAGTGATATGTCCCGGAAAGGGATATATTTGATCGAAGTAGCTAAGTGGCTTAGGCTACTATAACCAAGTAGAATATGGTAGCAATAATCGATTGGTACTCGTCGTAGTCGCAAGTAATAAGTGTAGACCAATAGAATAGCCAATGGCGTAGTCCAATGGGCACCGTCATAGACTTGAAGTCTGTCGTACCTACACGTCCGTCTGTATTTATGACGGACACCAGCCAATCATATTCCAGTGAGGAGGAACTCTGATGTATGCATATTCCATTACATCAGAAAGCAAGAAGAAAGGACTAATCATCTCTTAGAGAAGACTGAAATATATGGCTATAAACAAAAGGCGGACCCCAACAATTTGAAGATAACAAAATCAAAGTACAATATCTTAAATATATGGGAAATGTTATAACAGAGGACAGAAAGGATTACAAGGAAATCTGAAGGCTGATTAGGATAGCGAAAAATGCCTTTCAAAAGCTAAGCAAAGTATTAACCAACAGAAATATATCGTTAAAAACAATGGAAAGATACTGAATTGGCATTGTTAATTATTTTGTAGGCCTTGTCATGTTTAGGGTTCTTTTGCGTATCTATATCTACATTTAGTTTTATATTAAGTCGCGTATTGTTTTTGCACACCGTTTAACTCATTTTATACACTTATTTTTCATTTTAGATTATTTTAAATTCTAAGCTTGATAGAGTCGATATATAGATATTTTTATCGTTTCTTAATTTTTTATAAATTTGAATAGCTTTCTCTTTCGTATTAAATATTAAAATAATTAGGATATTCGAATATAAACTTTGTAAAAAAACAAACAATGAACGATAAAATTATGCTAAATACATATACATATTAACAAATTTGTTTTTTTCTAAATATAAAATCTATATAATAAATGCGAATGTTAGTATGCCACTCTCACTTTTTCAACTTTACTGTAAGAAACCGTAGCACAACATGACATACCATTTTGGAATCAGGCCGACCCCGTGAGTAAATTAAAATAATTTCGGGCCGATACGGACCTACAATTTTGGAATTTTGGATTCCTAAGTTTTCCTCAGTGTGATTGTTTCAGGGTTCCGCCAGCTTGGCTTTTATTGATAAAAACAATTAAAGGGACACAACTAACTAACTTTCAATAGTTCATGTTAAAATCAAAAAAATACTGTTCTCAAATTAGTCATTCAAAATAAATTTGTCCGTGTTTTCAACTTTACTTCAAGATTCCGTATTCCAACATATCATACCATTTTGTAATCAGGTCGACTCCATGAGCAAAGTAAAAACATTCAGGAATGCATCCTGAAATATGAATTCCCAAGTTTTAATTATTGCGATTGTTTTAGGCGACTTTTTGCGACGGATTTTTTTGTACAATGAAAATTTTTATTTCTTGGAAATAAATTTTCGAATAATCGTAATTCATTGCGAAATCCAGTCACCCATGAAATACAAGTAATTGATTTTACGGAAAATAAGGACCTACGTATATCAAACTGTCTTTGAATTAAGTGGCGGCAGAAGAATTATCTTTTAACTTTTAAAAGATAAGCTTAAATATTAATGCAGTACATAAATGCAGTTATCAATTTTGAGTTCTTCTGTTTTTTATTGTTTCCTATCTTATCTACTCATCTCTACCTATTGTGATGAAGGCCCAATCATGAACCCTCTGCAGGATCTAGCTTAAATGTTATAATAAGTTTGTTATAACTTTTACTAAAACAATATGATAATCAATATAAAACAAAATATCGACCTAAGTCCTGTAGCAGGAATAAACGCTATAAAGTGTAAGAATATCCATGAAAATACATAAAGATTTCGATAAATGTAAATAAAAGGATTTTGATATATATATATATATATAGTAATTTCAAACGTTCATACAGAATACGCAGTTTAAATACATAAATATTATTTCCTTGGATTTCTGTTCTATTTTGAGTCACAACCAAAGACTTCAGGTTAGAAATGGCTTTATGACGTTTTCCCTGATCATTTTTATGTAAAAAAAAAAAAGAATCAAATCAAATCACATGCATATTACATAGATAAAGCTCTTCGTAATGTGCATGTTGTGCAATTGTTTTATTTCTTTAAGGCATAGGATACCAGGAATCTCTTCAGTGAGTCTGAAACTTTTGCAATCAATCCAAGGGCTCCAACTACAACTGGAATTATTGATGTCTTCATGGACGACAGTTTTGAGATTTTCACTTCATGATCTTTGTATTTTGATAATTTCCTGAAGTTCTAAAAATGCATAACAATCTTCAGGAACTGCCATGTCAATAAGAATGCACATTCAGTTCTTGTAGTTTTGATGTCTGGGCGATTAGCTTTTTATTATTATTATTATTATTATTATTATTATTATTATTATTATTAATATTATTATTATTATATTTCCTTTGATTTTTGGTATGTACACATTTCTTTCCGGATCTCGCCCAGAGATCAAAGGTTAGAAATAGCAGCATTATGGCATAAAAAAATACATCAACTCATTGGCGATTGGGGCAAAGTGTTTGAGATCATTTATGTAGAGTAGGTGATTGAATAATTTTTGTCTAGTTTGTAACCATAGCTACTGTTGCTTAGTTCATGCATAAGGGGGATTAAGGACAAAAAAAAACTGAATGGGTTGCAGAGAATCTCCTTGAAAGATTCCGAGTCATTTATTCAGACGGTTGGAGACGGCAGTGCCTCTGGTGTGATTTAGGTATAGCGCGGTGTACCACATTCACATGTTGTGCTTAAGGAAATTTATTACCACAGGGTAGACTCTGTACATTTCCAAAATCTTAAGAGTCCAAGACTCTGGTACAATATCAGAGGCTTTACGATAATCAATCCACGCTGCGCTAAGATTTCTACAATTATCCAGGATCATTTTGTTTATCAGTAGTTGATCCTTGCAGCCATATGAACCTCTCCTGCTTCTCTCCTTTTCCAGTGGAAGAATGTTTGCTTCGAACAAAGAGTAAGTTCGGTTCGTCAGGACAGACGTGATCAACTTATACGTGGCGGAGAGACATGTTGTTGATCTATAATTTTTCGGATCATCTGTTTCACTCGTTTTTGGCATGAGATATGTAATACCTTCAGTGATCCAATCCGGGATTTCATTGAGATTATTTACAAGCATTAATAGAGTTTTTGCAAGGGTTTTATGGATTGATGAGAGATGACAGATCCAGAAATTGGACAACTTGTCATTTCCCGGGGATTTCCATTTTGGGGATTATCGTTAGAGATTGCCTAGGATTATCGGTTGTTATTTTTCCCACTCTTGCATACGTGCATCCAGCATTTGTTTTTCTTCACGTTGGATCCATTCTGCATTTTAGCTATATTCCTTTGGGATGCTCCAAATATTCAACCAAAATGTCTGCATATTATCAATAGATGGTGGCGTTTCGACATGTATAGGTGCATTTACTATTTCCATGTAAATTTTTCTTAAGGTCCGTTTGGAATAGTTTATTTTGGCGATAGAACCTGCACCGTTTTTCGTATCGTCTTCTTCTCTGTGCCATTAACTGAACTTTCTGTTTCTGCATTTCCTTGATTGATGTAATTTAAGTTAGCGATTTAATTTTATATTTCTGCTTGATCATCAACGTGTGGAGATATTTGGGTTTCTACTGATCCCATCTAATATAGAAAGCTCACATCTGATTTCATTCTTCTTATTATTTTTATTTTCTTTGCTTTCTGGCGTTTACACATTTCTTTCCGGGTCCCACCCAGGGACCTAAGGTTAGAAATGGCATCATGACACTTTTCACTGACAAAAAAAAATAAAAAAAATTACATAGATAGAGCCCTTCGTAAAGTGTGGGCTGTACTTGTCAGAACAATTTTTTGTATCTCCTTGAGGCATGAGTTTCCAGAAATCCCTGCAATTAGTCTACTGCAATCTTTTCCAACCAGTCCTAGGGCTCCAACTACAACAGGGATTGTTGATGTTCCCATATGCCACATTTTCGAGACCTCTATTTCAAGGTCCTTGTATTTTGACAGCTTTTTGAATATCTTCAAAGATACATTGCAGTCAGCAGGGACTGCGATATCAATAAGGAGGCACCGTTTTTGTTTGTGGTCTTTAATAACAATATCTGGGCGGTTGGCCTTGATTGTTCTGTCAGTGTGAATTGTGTAGTCCCATAGAATTGTAACAGGTCCTATGTCCGTAACCGGGTCTGGGTGGTGTTGGTACCAGTTTCTTTCAGTTTCCTTCCCGTAGAAGTTGCAGATTTTCCAGTGCAGATATTGGCCCACTCTGTCATGTCGGGTTTTATATTCAGTCGGTGCCAACATCGTGCAACCTGATACAAGATGATCAATCGTTTCTGGATATTTATCACAGAATCTGCATTTTGGGCTGACACAATATTTTAGTATATGTGCTTGATAATTCCTAGTTAGCAAGCATTGGTCCTGATCCCTTTTATTTCTGGCGTCTACCCATTTCTTTCTCGGTCCCGACCAGAGACCTAAGGTCAGAAATGGCATCAAGACATTTGCACTGAGAAATTAAAAAAAATAACAGACACACATATTTTACATATATAAAGCCCTTCGTAAAGTGCGAGCTGTACTCGTGAAAACAATTTTATTATTATTATTATTATTATTATTAGGTTGGTGCAAAAATAATGACGTAATAATGTCGTTTTTGACGTTTTTTTTAACGTCAAAAAACGACATTACTACGTCATTATTTTGCACCAACCTAATATTATTATTTTTATTATTATTGCGGTTTTCATTGTTCCTATTTCTTCCTCCTGCTTGCAGTTCAAATAAAATTCACAAAATTTTCCAGTTCACTAAGAGGAAATATTTTAATAGGTTTGCCTATCGTCCGGTTCACAGTCTTTCTCGTTCTTTTGAACAGGGGTAGAGTTTTCATACATTGTTTCCTTTTTAAGACTGGGATTCCAGTCTAAAGCCTTCTCATCGTCTTTCTCACCCAGCAGTCTCCTTGCATCTTAGCGGCATTACGCTTTCGTTGTGGTAAATTGATTAAAATAAACTAACTTTAGACTCATATGGGAGCTTTCTTTGTTTACTACCATTGTCGAAAGAGAATGAAAAAATATATTACATGTGCCGTGTTCCTTTCAGGACGTAGCCCTTCAAATCTTCCTTGTAACATCCTGAATCGTCTGCTATTCATTTACACAAGGTCGTTAAGCTGTATACTCAAAATTCTCGTCTGTCCCTTTTGCCTTCAAGGCAACTCTTTGAGCCCTCTGTTCCTGAACAATTTTAACCCTTCTCTCTGAGCCAAGATTCGCAAATAATTCGTATGTAATGTTTCACGGTAGATATAAAAATAGTTACACGTGTTTACCCACCGTTCAACTGGTGGCTGGGCATTAAGTCATTTTTCTCTAAAGCGATGGTCGGGGCTCAAACGTTTAAGCCGTGTTAAGCATGGTCAGTACCTAGATAGGTGAAAGTTGGCGAATACCAGCTGCTATAATTTGCAATTGGTGTAATGTGTCGGAATACCGAGCTCCAGTTCACATTGGTTTCGTTATATTCCCAAGCGGTCTCCTATAACTGACCAAAACACGCCGTTGCTTAACTTCGGTGATCGAACGAGAATCCTGTCTTTCAAAGTGATATGGCTATAAGCCACTGCTTATCGTGTAAACGCAATTTATTAGTCATATATATATATATATATATATATATATATATATATATATATATATATATATATATATATAATAATAATAATAATAATAATAATAATAATAATAATAGACACTCCAGTCGGTTTCGACATTTGAAGATCTGACAGCTTAATTGATTCACCTATGAAATTTTGTGCGATAATCTTAAGTGGCACTAGTGATTTACAAAGGAGGCCACATACGGAGCAAGAGTGAGGATTGTGAGATGAAATCACTGTTAGATTAGCTGACCTTTTAGATCTTGCTCTCGCTTCGTGAAGATGATTCAGACAAGCAGATAGAAAACTGCTGAGTCCACAAAAATACGTTGATCTCTGTTCTACCCGCTCCAAGGCTAAGCGCTCAAGGGTGTTATGTGGTATATTGACAGCTGAGAAATTGCTTTCCAGCTTGTCTTTGTATCTTAGCCATGGGCGTCCTACATTCCTGTAGCCCTGATCTAACTGGCTGTACATCAGGATCTTGGGTATCCTGTCATCAGACATTCTCAAGACATGACCAGTCCAGCGTAACCGAGACTCTATGAGAAAAGTCTCGATTCCTCCAATATTACACCTGTTAAACAGGTCTCCGTTAGATGTCCTGACTTGAAGGTTAACTCTACAGATTATACGCAGACAGCTTTTATAGAAAACATCTAGCTGGCGTATATGGTACCTGTATGGAGTCCACGTCTCCGATGGCAAGGAAAGGAGGATTGGATTGTAATATTTAGCCAGCTTGTCTCGCTGGAACAATTATGATTGAGTAGTGAGTTCGATCCCTACTGGGTGCCCCATACATTCGGCCTTGTGCCACATATAAGCTACGCTTCGAAAATCATTATATATAACGAGGATTTGGAGTACTTTGTTATACTGATGTAAGGATGTAGCAAGCAAGGACAAGGCGGTGTCTTACACAAATTTCTAAAAGATATTTTAATTTTAATGACTTACGTAGTATACCTTCTTTCTAATTACGAAATATTAAGCACGTTGTATTTTTGAATAACAGGTAGAACTTTTGCCTGTTTTGTTTTTTAGCTTTCTTTTTTTCCTTTTGGCAGGAGAGTGTTTGTTAATTATATTGGATCAGGAAGAAGTTATTTTGTTGCTCATTTAACTATATATATATATATATATATATATATATATATATATATATATATATATATATATATATATATATGTATATATGTATATATATATATATATATATATATATATATGTATATATATATATATATATATATATATATGTATATATATATATATATATATATATATGTATATATATATATATATATATATATATATATATATATATATATATGTATATATATATATATATATATATATATATATATAATTTTGGCTTCCATGTCGTTTCTTTTGCAATTTTATTTCGTTGTTTCTTTTATGTTATTTTTCTCTAGAACTAATACAAATTTTCTTGGCTATCCTTCTGTTTTTTGGGGGTTTTTTTTTTATTTGGGGAAATTTTAATTCTTCCCTTTTCGTTCTTCAAATTTTGTAAAAAAAAAAAAACAAACAAATTGCTGTCTTTTATCTTAAATTACGATTACACCTTTCCTTCTTGCGGCAACCTCTTTTAAATTTATTCATTTAACTGCTTATTCTCGCTTTTCTTTGTACAACCTATCTATTTCACATTACTCTGTACTTCGTGCGTCTCTTTGTAGAAAACATTTACAATCTCACCAGGTTGCCAATCATGTCTACGTACGACGCATGCGTTAAACAGCAGGTGATGTCATGACAAGCTCATTGGGTCGTCGATAAGGTTGGTGTCATTTCGTTCCTCTTCACAGCAAATCCGCGTCTCTTTTATTATATAGTTATTCGTTTTACGTTCTAAAACTAGTGTCATAGGTGATGTTTCTCATTTTTTTTTTTTCTTTTTTTGGAGGTGGTTATTCTATAAAAGTGGGATCAAATCCAAACTTTATACAGACATTAATAAATATGTCTTATGACTGGGCATATATTTCTTTTAACGATCCCTCTAATAAATATTAGTCCTACATCCAGCAGTAACACCTCTGATCAGTTGATAGTTGAGTTCATGAGGAGGATGGAATGACCGCTTAAATGCTGATGTTTTCCAAGTCCACCATGACCTGGGGTGGTAGCACCTGCTAATGTCCCGGCTATGGGCAAATAGTGAACACTCAAATAAAAAATAAAAGTTAACAGTACATTCTTATAATAGAACAATACAGTGAAATTAGTGTAACCCGGATATAATAGACCCGGATATAATATACCCGGATATAATATACCCGGATATAAGAGAAACCCGGATATAAGAGAAACCCGGATATAAGATATATTTTCTCTGGTCCCAAATTAGAGCCTGTTTTAATGTAAACACAATAAACCAAACCCATATATAAGAGAACACCGGATATAAGACACTTCTTCTCCGGTCTCGACAGCTCTCTTATATCCGGGTTACACTGTACTAAAATTATTCGCTTACATTTTTATAGTAAAATTTTACTGCAGTATATTTCTATGAAACTGACTAGCAATGTAACACTAAAAAAAAGTATTAAAATGCACTTTTATACTAAAATTACCAGCAGTACATATTAAAAAGTACAAACACTACATTTTATCATCTACCAATTTTATATCTAAAAAACATACGGTTAACCGAAAATATCTGTATCAGAAGGCATGAAATAGTGTTAAAATAACTTCAGCCAAGCAAATCTAGAAAAATATAGTAATAGAGGTATAATTATAATATATAATATAATTTTTTATTCAATTATATATTCGCCTTTATTGGCAGTTACTTCTTACTACTCATTTGGTAACGTTTTTATATCTTTTGGTTGAAATTCCGCCGGTTTTTATGTGAAAAAAATTTCGATGAACTCTTGAAACCTAGTTTCCATTAGAGGTTTTTATTTTCCTATGAAAACGTTTTACGGTGAATGAAAAAAGAGAATATGGCGTTTCGAGTAGAACAGCCAAAATGCACCCATTTTGTTTTTCACGCCCTATACTTGTTTGTGTCCGTATGTCATCGTCTTGAAGAACAAATTTTTTCTTATTTACGATGGCACGACGATTTTCGACCAAATATTTATGGACACGTTTGGATACTTGATGTAGCGGTTAGCAAGCTTGCCTGGCTCGCTAGATCAATTATGATTCTCACTCAGTACTCCCCACTTTCGGCCTTGTAACACATCTAAGCTACATTTAGAAAATCATGGGTCACTTCGGCATATTTTGATGGTTAGGAAGCATATCTTGCTAGATCAATTAAGACTGAATAGTGAGTTCGATTCTCAACGGGTGCTCCACATTTTCGGCCTTGTTTCAGATGGGATTTCCTAATATTCTGAAATTAGGCCCACGCCTCAGGGGCTATCCCTTCTGGCTTTACCTCTTACTCGGGAGGTGGCTGAGTTTATTGTTCAAGGAAGTGCCGAGGAGGCTTGGCAATTTATTCACGGTACTGCCGTAAACCCACTTGAAACTAACCTTGTTTCATATCTGGTTGCGTGGTGAGCGAACTGGTAAATACATATTTATGGACACATTGCAGGTATTTGGGGGTTTAGTGTTTCATTACGTTATATGAACTCGAAATTAATAATATCCGGCAGATTCTCCCACGGGCATAACATAATTTGCCTGCAGTCGCTTGTTGAGATCTATCCTTGTATATCCACTGCATTTAACGTTGAACACTGTCTTATATTAGTGTGAACCAAATATATTCTCTATTGCCACGAATGATTAGGACCTAGGAAGACACATTCGTCGTTACAATTGGTTTCCCAAAACAGAAATTAGTTATAAGTAAGCTTAATACGTTCCGAAATTTTATTTTCGGGAATTTTCTATTTCCATTGGAGGTTAATGTTGAGACCTAAATATTAGAACGGGAGTTACAAAATTACGACGTCTTAGGTATGACGATAAACTACATCAGGTAGCAAGGCCCTTATCGAGAAGTTTTGAGAAACTTGTTATTGTTCCCAAGTCTGGTGGGTAGCACCTGCTAGGGTCCCAGCTATGGGGAAATAATGAACACCCAAACTGGGATTCAAACAATATAAAAGTATAAAAAATACATTTTTACAGTAAACCTTTCCATCAATACCTTTTAATAGTAAAACAATATTCATCAATAGATTTTAATCGTAAAAAAAGAATACCAAAGCTTCCTAAGAAGTCGTATTTCAGCATGAAATGATCCACAAAGAGTTGGTATGCCGTTAAACAAAACCAAACCAAACGAAATTACTGAAGGGTTAAGAGAAATTAATTTCTAATTATAAATTAATATTCAAGATATGAAAATAGTAAATAATACAAAATTCAAATATCTCGGTGTATTAATCAGGTATAACAAATTGTATATGGGACAAAAAGGAACTGAATATAGATTATACTAAAGTATAGTTTCTTCCAACATTACTGGCTATTACATCACCGAAATATTAGCCTAATCATCCTATTCTTAAACAGCCTCGTCATATCGAAACATTCATATCCGTGTCATGCAGCGGTCCAAACCCGTTGAGAAATATCTAAAAAATATCAGTTCTATACTGCCATTTTAATGCAACAATGGCTTCCAGGGAATGAAGCGAGGAAAAGAATCTTTCTTCGAACATGGACGACTGGCGCTACAGATTAACAAATAACTGTGAAAAATAACAGAAACAACATCCCTCAAGGACTACCAACAAAATGGATATCATTCGATACGTAACTCGAATAGAAAGTAAAGATATAATGAATATGTTGATATTCCACACTAATAAATGATTAATATACTCGAAATAGGGACGAGTTAGGAAACCTCCCATCTGAACTTTAAATAGGGGCAATGGGTACTGAACTTAAGAAACCTGTTGACCTGAAAAATTGTTTAACAGAAAGGTTTTATAAACTTTCAACCAAAAAATGGTTCTGGTGATCGCTCAATGAATGCCAAAAGTTTCCTTATAAGGAAACGGCTAATATTACCATTGCTCTTACCAGGATTTTTCATCAATAGATACATTCATAAAGATGCTGAGAAAGGAATTCACTTAACATGTAGACAACGACCAAGATTTAGAAAAAACGGAAACAAAAAGACACTTATACTTAACCGTCCTGGGTATGACGATAAACTACATCCGCGTCCTGGGCAAGACGATAAACTACGTCTAACTGCAAGATCTCTGATCAGGAGGTTTTGTGGAGCGTGGAACCATTTCTTAATTGCTGGTGTTCCCAAATCCATGCTGACCCTGTTGGGGTCCCAGCTGTGGGCAAATAGTTAACCTCAAACTGTGGTGAAAACTCTATGAAAGTGTAAAAATATATTTTAATACCAGCAAAAAAATTTTTAAGGAAAAATTATTACCAGCAATACATTATTACCAGCAGTAAATTTTTGAAGAATATAAATATTGCCAGCAATATATTTTCGGAAAAAATATTACCAGCAATAAAAATTGTGTCGGTATATAATAACCCACTGAGGTTGATATGCTGTAAAACAAAAGAAAATAAACAAACATATACTTAACAACAGAAAGAGAGTGTTGAGATGACTAGGGCATATAATGAGAAAGAGGGCTTGGAAAATCTGACAATCACTTTAAATATTGAGACTAAGAGGGACAGACGAAAACCACACATAAAGTACCTAACTAGTATGTAAATGGATGGCAAAACAAGGTTAGTGAGAGATCACGAAAATATTTCTAAGAGCTACAAAAGGCAGGAAATTGTGAAGAGCCATGACCGCCAACTTCCTGAAGAGGCACAACACATAGAAGAAAATTATAATATATAAAAATGACAGTGTTTATAACAGACATAGAGATGCGACTCAGAATAGACACCAAGTAAAAGACCATAAAATATTAGAAATGATTTTTCCATTAAGTATATACTGTGAACAGATCATGTGTTCAGTTGCGCAACGATCCTTAGACCACATCAAGCATTGCGACTGATGATGGTGTTACTTGTATGACATCGATAAATTCAAAGCACGAAATCATTCGTAAAAAAAAAAAGGAAAATCACGCGTATTTCCGGCAATTTTTCTGCCGTTTTTAGTGTTGCTTTTTGTCATCTAAAATTATCAATTACGCCATACTTCCAACAAAAGTAATCCCATTAATGAGTAATCTTCTAAAAATAAAGTTCTGGCAATATCGTTAGGTTTTCAAGACACGTGCTTAATTTAAGGTGGCTTTAACTAGATTTTGCGAAATATATTTTATTTTACTTCAATTATAGTAAAAAAATAACTTTACCACAGGTGTCTGTTATCTACCAACGATAATAAAGGATGCTAGCAAATATAAAAGGGGATTTCAAGCGAGTGAAGGACCATAATAGATCACAATAGATCATAATACACCTATTAGGGTAGGTTGCTTTTTCTCTCTTTTTAGAAAATCATCATAGCACTCACTGTGAAAGATGGGGTTTGATGAAATTAATACTGAGACCAAAAAATAGATGCATAGCTTTTAGCAATGTTTTCGCGTTTAGTTTTAAAGATCGCATCAAAAAAATTATACATAAAAAATATCAAATTTTCGCAGGTTGTTGCTTTCAAACTGGCTTCAAGATTTTACTCTTTCAAGAATAAATCCAAATAAAGTCCGTATCTTTTGCATAAAATACATTGAGTCGAAAACATTAAAATCATAATTCTAATTATAAATTATAAATTTTTACTGTATTCGATAAGTAGAAACTTTTAAAAAAATTATAAAATATTGCACAAACGGCTACTCAATGTATAAGATACATTAAATCATTTTCATAATTAACTAGCAGCATGGCCCGGCGTTGACCGTGCTTGATTCAAAAATCGTACTAGTCATACAGCAATCGCTATCACTTGACTTAAAATATTTTTGCCCTTCCTTGCCTTTAAAGGAGTGCCCTTTGCCGTGCTGATGTTGCTACATGCCTTACTTCTTGCCTATCTCACACTGCGAATTTTTTCTAAGCTCTATACTAAACATTAAAATTGTTACGAAAAAAGAACTAAACAAAATGAACACAAAACGATCAGCTTTAAAAAAAGGACTCGTATCTGGAAAAACGAATGAAAAAAGAATGTTAACAACAAATACTTTTTCCCACCCAACCCAGTTCTGCGGAATCAGAATCAACGTTGAGTTTAAGCAAGCGAATGAGCCAATTGGAGTAAAGTGCCATGCAGATTTAAATTTTTCCCACTTGTGACGAATGCAGCTATCGATTTTTTTGCATGCTAGCATGCTAGTTAACATTCGTGCCAGACAGCTGTCGGCTCTCACGCCGGCCAATAGAATCTTCCTGCCTATTCGTGGCAGCCTGCTATTGGATCTCACTCTGGTCAGTAGAAAATGGCCGCAAACTACATGAAAACTGTCGTAGAAGCATGAAAATATCGATTACTTCCACTATCGATGGGAGTTGGGAAATGCAAAGTCGGTCTTGGTCTTCTCGCTAACTTGGAGCAAGTGCATGTAAATTCTGGTGCAAATCCGTCGAAAATTGCGGCCGTGCATTCGTTACACACACACACGCACACACACACACACATCCTGCCTTTATAGATAGAGATGAAAAGAAAAAATATCACACTATGATACAGTTGGGCACGGATGGACAGAAAAAAAATCTTTTAAATTTGCATTGTTTATTAAAAATCGCACTAAAACTACTTAACTGTATAATATATCAGAATATAGCCAAATTGTTCAATACAATTTCTTTTTGAATTAAATGAAAGTAAATTTGAAGGCATAATAATTTACTAATAATATGCATGTGACTTGCATCTTGCCCATATACAATTTGTGAAGCTTCAGTTACTTATAAGTTTTATAAGTTGGTGAATAAGGCTTTCACTGGTAACAAGAATGAAATTCTAACTCTCCAATTTTGAATCTAAACTATGTCTCCAAACTAGCTTCCTCACAAAACGGTAACGGTTTGGAAAATGTATCTGGTATAATATTTTGTTTCCTTACTTATCATGACAGTCCTCTATTTTCAAATTGAGTACAATGGTACGGTTCTGAAATCGACCTGCCCTTAGTCTGTGTGTTTAAATTGGCCATTGTTTTCCATTTCAAATTTTAACAGTTGCAATATATTTACCTTCTATCATAAAACCATATTTTAAATCAGTTAATTTATATTATGTATGCTCTGTAAATTTACATTAAGCACTCTTTTGTAAAAATAAAATATATCAATATAAAACCCCGGATTATATAATGTTCTTTTTTTATTTTAACACACACACACACACACACACACACACACACACATATATATATATATATATATATATATATATATATATATATATATATATATATATATATATATATATACACACACACACATTCGGATTGTTATGATTCTCTTGTTGTTATTATCTGTACGGGCCCTATGAGGTGTAGTAATTGAGAGGTTTGGAGAAAATGGCATACAAAATCAAATAAAAAATGTAATACAAATAAAGATGAGAACAATACTTGAAATGTAAAATACTGTAAATAATATGTCTATATTTCTGAGATGAGGTATTATGTACACTATTTACATTATTTGGACTGCTGTTCTCATCTTTGTCGCCATATTTATTACAACGTTTCGGCCCCTCAGTATCTGTCTATATTTCTGAGATGAGGTATTATGTACAGTATTTACATTATTCGGACTATTGTCCTCATCTTTTTCGCCATATTTATCACAACGTTTCGGCCGTTTACGCTCCGGCCATCTTCAGGTGGTTGGAATTTCGAACTGAACCCTTTATTTCGATCACTGGGGTAGACTGTTCTAGTTCCACGTGCCATGTTTGATCGATGTCAGTTATCAGTTATCTCCCGCTAATTTCCCTCTGAAAGTTCTGCACTGCCTTAACCGGGTATTGAACTCACACTCTTTGGGTCTGTCAGTGGATCTAACCTACACCTTTATCCACTATGCTATGTGTCCTCAGTTCGAAATTCCATCTACCTGAAGGAGGCCGGAGCGTACAACGGCCGAAACGTTGTGATAAATATGGCGACAAAGATGAGGACAATAGTCCGAATAATGTAAATACTGTACTGTAAATAATGATAACTTCTCATACCTGAAATTCATTCAGTAGTATATATATATATATATATATATATATATATATATATAGATATATATAGTTCTGTATGAATTTCATATATATATATATATAGATAGATAGATAGATACATAGATAGATATAGTTCAGTATGAATTTCATATATATATTAGGTTGGTGCAAAAATAATGACGTTTTCTCACATAGTAAAATATGTGAGAAAACGACATTATTTTTGCGCCAACCTAATATATATATATATATATATATATATATATATATATATATATATATATATATATGTGTGTGTGTGTGTGTGTGTGTGTGTGTGTGTGTGTGTGTGTGTGTGTGTCGAGAGAGAGAGAGAGAGAGAGAGAAAGAATGAGAGACAGACAAACGGGAAATACGATTTAGAAAAACATCGAATATTTGTATGTATTTACATATAATATTTATAATACATGTATTTCTATAACGAAATATTATTATTATTTTTTTTAATCACGTGTGGGTTTTGGGAAAAAACTTCTTCCACTCCAACCCTGTCTCGCCTCCAGCCTTTCAAAAAGTTTGTATTCCCGCTTGTTGACAGTTATGCATTGAACAAATGAAAAAAAAAATCCAGGGACGTAACTGGATTTGTATGTCGCCTATGGTAAGGAATATAGTATAGAATCGATTTTTAGGGACGGGCCCCTTGTTTATGGAGTGAACTGAATATTGGTTTAAACTTACTGATAAAAAAAAATTATTAATACGCTTTTGTTCGGTGGTCTTCTAGTCGCATCGGTAGAACGAGAAATCATCAAAATATGACAGACCTTGTTCCCAGCATTCCTCCAAATCTTTGGCGTATTTTTCCGGTGCGCGTTTCATCAATCCGTTGGCAATGAAATGTCATCCTTTTTTAGAAATTAAAAAGGATTTTTCCTGTAATTCAGAGAATTTAATATACATAACATGCGGAGGTTGCCACGAAGATTACATTGTCCAAAACGGCCAGACATTCCGACATAGGAAGACAGCTCTAAGATTACACGCAATCATCAGTCGGCCAGCTTTCGTATTGGGAATATTTGAACCTTTGCGCACCCAGGCATGTCTCAGATTGAAATACGCCCAAACTCAGCTGTAAAGCGGAAAAACACCCATCTGTTCGAAAAAATAAAAAAATAACCTTAAAATCACAATTATAAAAAAGGAAAAAAAATAACAGAATAAATAAAAACATTGGAAAAAATAATAATATTTCGCCGGTGTGGCAGAAAAGTGTTCAATATGAACTATTTCTGTTTATTTATTCACTTAATTATTTTTTGTATAATTCTGTTTGTAACTTTTGTTAGGAATCTTTAAATGTATAGTAGGATCGTCAGACCTATTGTGACGGCAATATTGAATGCATGAAGGAATGGTAGACATATAATTATATAAGATACATTCTGGCGTGGAAGATTGTATAGCATGATATAGTAAACAGTTTCTCTTAGCAGCAGGCTTTTACAATTTTAGTTAACATACTCATTCCACTTCATGCGGATTTAGCTTCCCCATGGGGGTTAACATAAGCCATGATGATGGAAAGGAAAATGTTCACTAAAACTATGCAAGGAGTGCAGTTTCGTTTTGATGGCGTTAAACTTTACAAGCCACCATTTAACAAACGACTGAAGGTTATTTCCTAAATTAGTGGCCAATTTAATTTTTATTGAACCTATAAGATTACTATTAACAAATTAATTTAACATTTTTTTCTTCATCATAATTAACGAATCGAGAAGGAACATAAGGAAAACAAAAGGTTAATAAATATTATCGGGGGGAAGGAGAATCGTGCCATAAAGAATAGAAAACTAGTCCTTCAAGACAATTTCATTACGCGTTTGAATCAAACCACTTCATACAATTGCCTAAATGGAGTCGTCTCTATTTCTGGGATGGGGTTATTGTAACTACTTAAATTATTTTTATTGTCTGGACTATTGTCCTCATCTTTATTGCCATATTCACCTTCGATATCTGCCTGTATTTCTGAGATGAGGTATTGTAACTATTTACACTATTTACATTGTTCGGACTGCTGTCCTCATCTTCATTGCCATATTCACCTACAACATCTGTCTCTATTTCTGAGATGTGGTATTGTAACTATTTACACTATTTACATTGTTCGGACTGCTGTCCTCATCTTCATTGCCATATTCACCTTCAACATCTGTCTCTATTTAAGAGATGAGGTGTTTTAATTATTTGCACTATTTACATTGTTTGGGCCGTTGTCCTCATCTTTATTGCCATATTAACCTTCAACATCTGTCTCTATTTCTGAGATGTGGTATTGTAACTATTTACAGTATTTACATTGTTCGGATTGTTGTCCTCATCTTTATTGCCATATTCACCTTCAACATCTGTCTCTATTTCTGAGATGAGGTATTGTAACTATTTACACTATTTACATTGTTCGGATTGTTGTCCTCATCTTTATTGCCATATTCACCTTCAACATCTGTCTCTATTTCTGAGATGTGGTATTGTAACTATTTACAGTATTTACATTGTTCGGGCTGTTGTCCTCATCTTTATTGTCATATTCACCTTCAACATCTGTCTCTATTTAAGAGATGAGGTGTTTTAATTATTTGCACTATTTACATTGTTTGGGCCGTTGTCCTCATCTTTATTGCCATATTAACCTTCAACATCTGTCTCTATTTCTGAGATGAGGTATTGTAACTATTTACATTATTTACATTGTTCGGACTGCTGTCCTCATCTTCATTGCCATATTCACCTTCAACATCTGTCTCTATTTCTGAGATGAGGTATTGTAACTATTTACACTATTTACATTGTTCGGACTGCTGTCCTCATCTTCATTGCCATATTCACCTTCAACATCTGTCTCTATTTCTGAGATGAGGTATTGTAACTATTTACAGTATTTACATTGTTCGAGGCTGTTGTCCTCATCTTTATTGCAATATTCACCTTCAACATCTGTCATTATTTCTGAGATGAGGTATTGTAACTATTTACACTATTTACATTGTTCGAGGCTGTTGTCCTCATCTTTATTGCTATATTCACCTTCAACATCTGTCATTATTTCTGAGATGAGGTATTGTAACTATTTACACTATTTACATTGTTCGGATTGTTGTCCTCATCTTTATTGCCATATTCACCTTCAACATCTGTCTCTATTTCTGAGATGAGGTATTGTAACTATTTACACTATTTACATTGTTTGGGGTGTTGTCCTCATCTTTATTGCTATATTCACCTTCATCATCTGTCTCTATTTCTGAGATGAGGTATTGGAACTATTTACACTATTTACATTGTTCGAGGCTGTTGTCCTCATCTTTATTGCCATATTCACCTTCAACATCTGTCATTATTTCTGAGATGAGGTATTGTAACTATTTACACTATTTACATTGTTCGAGGCTGTTGTCCTCATCTTTATTGCTATATTCACCTTCAACATCTGTCATTATTTCTGAGATGAGGTATTGTAACTGTTTACACTATTTACATTGTTCGGATTGTTGTCCTCATCTTTATTGTCATATTCACCTTCAACATCTGTCTCTATTTCTGAGATGAGGTATTGTAACTATTTACACTATTTACATTATTCGGGCTGTTGCCCTTGTCTTTTTTGTCATATTTACGATGTTTTCCCAGTTGTAATTCCCGGTCTTGTTCAGATGATAAACATTGGAATAATAGACAGAGAACATCACTAGACAATGCGAAAATCTAAGGAATCAGTGCATTTGCTAATCCACAAATATGTGTTAAATCGGCCAAAGATGTACATAAATACAATATAGGAACCAGTAATACAGTGTGCTAGAGAAAAACAATAATAACAAATTGTAATATGAGCTTTAGCAAAAAAAATAATGATACTGAGACATTAGTTTTATAAGTCCCAAAAATTAATTCCCAAGAACACATGACCCAGTGGATAAAAGCGTTGGCTGGAGCAATACAATGATTTGATCTGCGTAGTGAATTCAATACCTGCTCACAAAAGGGGTGCACAAAGATTTGGAGGATAAATGAAATAACTGAAACTAAGATATTCAGAAAAGGCATGGCATGTGGAACAATCTATACGAGTGTGCGAAATAAGGGGTTCGGTTCTAAATACCAGCGTATATCATCTGAAGAATGCCGGAGCGTACAACGTTCGAAACGTCGTGAAGACGGTAATAAAGATGAATAGTGTAAATTATTGAAGAATTTTTTTTTTCTGGTTAAAGTAATTGTTTCCTTCTTTTTGATCCGGAAATAGGTCATAGAAGAACTAACCCTTTATATTCTTAACTTCTACGCATAAATATCTTCATTCGATGGAGACTGGATTTGGTTCATTGATTGTTTTCTTTTTTTTGTTTTTTTTTTTTTGTTTTTTTCCTTAGTTTGTCATTTTTACGGCTTATCAACCTTCAAACGAAACATTTGCTGCATTGTAAGAATAACTCATTTTTGCGAGTGATATCGCATTGAGACTATTTTGAGAAGAACAACGATTTTCCAGCTAAAAATCTTACTATTTAATCCATATCTGGGGGGAGATGGATTCATACCTATCCCAAGAGTATCTGCATGTAAATGAACCTTACACTCCCGACTGAAACTCGAAATCGGCTCTTCCATTTCTCTCAACCACTATCCATTAAACCATCTACATATCCAACCTGTTCGTTTCATTTTTTTTATACTTTAACATAATCCATATAAACATTTAATTCTACCGTATGATCCTTCAATTTGTAGACAGTAATTTTTTGCATATAGTTTTCATAATATAGATGTATTTTCCTGACGTACTGGTACGATTTATTATACGGAAACAAATTCAGGAAATTGCATACCTCTCTAATATGAGATTGCCTACATGCTTTATCGATCTCACAAAAACATCTAACCACATCAATAGAGATTTCTTTCCAATCTCCGAATTCACTGAATACACTGACCTAACGGAGGGGACTATTGCTGCACAAAATCTTACATGACAGGCGAGAACGCCCAATAAAGAAATATTTCAAATCTCATCAGGAACATGGCAATGACGAAATGAGAGTCCCCGTTTATTTAAACCTTTCCTAGACTATGTCCTGCGCATTGACAAACACAGATGTAACGAGATGGACACTGATAAATCTAAGCATTCCATACCACATATCAAACGAATCAACTAACAGAGCACTGCATTCTTTCTTCTATTCCGGCGTTTAATATACTAATGATGAGTGTGAAGGGGCTATGCAGATGATATTAATCGTTGGGATAAGAATGGACTTGAAAATAAAATATCAGCATATTCTGCGAAGTGTTTCAAGAAATAGGACTCATTATAGATATTTCCAGTTGGTTGGATTGTTGATTTTGTTTAAGCGTGTATCAATGCCTATGGGTTATTTAATGCCCTAAATCTAAATATTCTGAACTCAATTTTATGGCTTCAATTAAATAATTTTAAACGTATTGAGTATTAAATGCATTGTTGGTCATTTTGCCATAAAATATGTTGTTACTAATTCTACTATAAATAACTGTCGTAGATAATTTTACAAAGATTAGGTATTGTTGGTTGGTTGATTTTTAACGGCATATCGACCTCTGTAGGTCATTTAATGAAGAAATATACATATTTTGTTAGTAATTTTAGGCTTTCAGAGTAAACTTACGTTTTTTTTAAAGATATATTCTTTGTAGATCATGAAATGTATTCTTGATAATTTTACTATAAAAATGCATTTTTATATTTTTTTTAATGTTCTGTTGATTGTGATTCTATTATAAACCTTGTGAAGTCTTCTTCCAGATTCTTGCTTTCCAGCGAACTTTAATCTTCAAAAATTTAAATGCAGTGACAATCGTTATCTATTGTGTTTTTGAATCCTCTTTTGTTATTGTTCTCTCCCCTTAATATATATATATATATATATATATATATATATAGGTAGGCTTTCCTACCACCCGGTCAACACTCATCCCACTTCTCTTGGACATGAGTAGAGGCTTACGCCTTGTTTCTTGTTTAGGAAGGGGTTCCCGGTATTCTCTCTCTCTCTCTCTCTCTCCCTGGCCTCTGTATCTCCTGTTGCCTTGATCTATCCACTACCCTTCTCCTCATCCTTTTTTCTGTCACTCCTATCTGATCTTGCTCCAAATTTTCTGGAAACCTTTGCGTTCTAGTGGCTTCTCACCTTGCTTGGGGTGAAACGCTTAAAAAAAAATACATACATACATATACATATATATATATATATATATATATATATATATATATATATATATATATATATATATATATATATATATATATATATATATGGTTGTGTTAGCTCGGATACATCAAGCTCGCAAGGCCTTCTGTGTCATAACACAGCTGGGCAATGTAGGTGGTTGGTGGGCGACCAACCAGTCTTACTCCATAGCTAAGTTTCCAGAACAGTAAATGTTAATCTTTTTTTTCTTATTTCTTCACACTCAGTAGCTCTTTATGTCTTAGTGGCTTTATTGCCTTGCTTGGGTTGAAAGGATTAAAAAAGATTACGGGATTGGACGAAGTTACCCTGTGTACAGAATATTCTTTATTTAATTTCCTTATTTCCGATACTAATTTAGGGAATTTAATTAAACTTTTATTAGTTGTGCATTGATAAAAGTATTTGGAAAATCTCAGAACGCAACAAAAAAACCTAGCAAATAATTATATCTGATCGAATTATAAGATATTAAAATCTCTCGTGCGTAGAGATTTGGGGAGCTGATCTATAATTACGAATCAGTATTTTCTTTGTGACCTGCGAATATAAATTGAAATTTTTAATCATTGATGTGTTAAAGATATTGATGATGTACCCTATATATTTAATATATCCCCCCTCACACATTCTCCCCCTTTAAATCTTTTTCTCCTTTCACATCAGAAAGAAAATTAATTGTAAAAAATCTTAAATTAGAATTGGAAAACTGTAAATAAAGTCGAGAGTCAAACATGATTACTAAGAAGTCATCTGTGACCACGTTTTTTAACACTGTCTCTTTCTTTCCACATCCTTCTCTCTATATCGTTCTCTCTTTCTCTTTCTATCTCTCTTTATATGTATTTATCTCTTACTCTCTCTCTAGCTCTCTCACTCTTTCTTTATCTCTGTTTATCTATAGAGAGAGGCAGTGATAGAAAATGACAGTCATAAAATATTATGGGATATCTCCGTCAATTGAGATCACGTCAATGAACGAAGATGTATCGAATTATTAAGGTTCTTGTTCCTTATGATACCAGAGGGGACTCAAAAGAAACTGAAAATGTACCGGGATCTGGCTAGGGAGCTGAATGGGCCGTGTTATATGAATGTATAACTAATGCATGATTTGTGCGCTCGGAACACCACCTAGAAAACCGAAGTGTCACTTAAGGAGAAGTGGAATTGTGGCCTGAAAAATGTCATAATTTGCACTGCCGGTATTCTTTGACATGTCCTTGTGTGATGAAATGTCTTTTTGTCCTCAAAACGGAATTTCCATAATAATAATAATAATAATAATAATAATAATAATAACAACAACAACAAAAGAAGATGATTCTTTTTTAATTTTTATGGCAATCGCTGCAGATTGTAATGTACCTTTGAAGATCTTTAATAAACTCTAAAATTAAGTACCTTCACTTGGTTGCGTAAAAAAATAGCATAGCATGATGAAAAACGCCATATACTCAATAAAAACAAAGTTTTTTTTTATCAAAATGTTTATGTTATTAGTAAAAGGAAAGAAAAAAGGATTTTTTTTTTTAAATTTTACACTCCTTTGCGTTTTTTTCGGTGAAAAGCAAGTTGATTTGGAAATTCCTTCAAAATTAAAATAGTTGTCGGAATTTAATGAACCTTTCAAAACTTATTCAGAAATAAATGTAATTCATTTTTAATTTTTTTGTTACAAATACGTAACAAATATTTTTTTTTAAATATGTTACCACCCACTTACATAGTTTCATGAAATTTCGAGGAATTAAATTTTTAAGGGGCAATATTTTATTAGGTAGAAAAGGACACTTTGGAGAAAGTAAATCATCAATTTTATTTTGTAAAACAGTTACTCGTTTTATCGAAAATTTGCTCTGAATTGTAAAATAAAAAATGCCATAAAACTATGACATTAATTAATTGGGGAAACTTTTAACAGCTTTTTTAAGTAAATTATATTAAGGAAACTATTATCTAAAGTAAAAAACAATTCGATGAATAATGAATTTTTACAATAATAATTTTTTCATTTTTTTTCAATATGAATTATAAAAATATAATAGTTCAAACATCTTTTTAAATTCTTCATTCCGTTCAAGAATGCAATTTGGTCATATCGTTAAATGAAAAGTAAATTTAAGAATCTGAATTTGAAAAGCTCATAACAGTCGTTTGAACCCGAATATTTTTTTAAGTAATTTTTAGTGAAACAAACGTTACTAATTTCTACCGATGGGAATCTATAAATGACATAATCCTTAAAAAGGTCAAGTGATTTAAGTGTGATCTGACACACTGGAATTATTAGGTTCGTGCAAAAATAATGTCGTTTTATCACATATTCATACTTCAATTAATTCATTCTTTTTGTTTAAGTTAGTACACTGAAGAACCTAGAAACGAAATGCAAATTTCATAAAGCTTCTTAAAACCTAACCTAAGTAAATAAAATATTAAATGATTGCTGAAAATATGTTCATTTGTAATAATTACTCGGTAGTTAAAAACTAAAAATAAAGGCGTTCACTTAGATTTCATAAATATGTCATTTCTCGTCACATGTAAGTGATGTCATCAGCTTGAGAGGTTCTCGATAATAAAGATCAAAACAAGAGGGGACCCATCGTTAAGAAATGCTTGTATATTGTTTTGTTTTTTTATTCTATAAGTAATATTTATTTCAAATCAGATTCATTTAAGTTTAAAGTTTCTAATTCTACCCAAATCACAAATCTATAATGTAATTTTGAAAGAATTTTAAACGCAATAAATTTGTTTGTTTACAAATTTCTTAAAATTAAGAAAATGGCCGCTTTTAATTTTTTTTTTTGAATCGAGCAGTTATTCGACATTCTAATCTATATCATTTCTATCTGAAATATACCAGAATATTTTACTTACTAAAAGTAATAAAGTTGTTCCCTTACCTTTCAATTAAAACTAGAATAAAATCTTCAAGAATGCTTTTTCATTTTTAAAATTTAATTTTAAAACTTAGGTATGAAAATTCAGTGGACGAATCGGTTAGGCACGCCGGGCTAAATGGCGGTTCCGTATAGGATTGCAGGTTCGAATCCTGTCAAAGGACGAATATTTTCTATGAAAATTTCTCGGACATTCATGCCGGTAAATGTTATTTAATACTGTTTATTATAAACAGAGCATTTACTTAAATACTTGTAGCTATAAAAAGAACGTTAAACATAAAAAATGTCTTTAATATATATATATATATATATATATATATATTATATATAAGGTCTTTCAATAAGTTTTTGCTGTTTCCAATAGATAGTGTTACCAGAACTGCGTGCTTGTAGTTTCAGATGTTAACACATCTAGAAGGAAGTACTATAAGCAAGCTTGAAATTCAGTGTATATCATTTCGCAGAAGTGTAAACAACTTTGTTTTTCATAAACATGTCGGATTTCGTGCCAAAGACAGTGTATTTGCAGGGATTTTTACTGCGCTACTTTATTCACAAGAAATCTGCAGTTAAATCACAAAGAATTCTTGTTGAGACTTACGGCGACCATGATCTGTCGGAAACAACATGCCGAGACTGGTTTTGACTTTGCAAAGTAATGATTTTGATGTTGAATATAGAGAACGATGTGGCGCACCCAAAAAGTTTGAAGACGATGAATTGGAGGCATTACTTCATGAAGACTCATGTTAGGCGCACAACAGCTACGAAAATTAAGAATGATTAAAAAATCAAGGATGTTGGATGCCGTACAAGTTGAAGCCGAGAGACGCAAACGGCGCATTGTCACTTGTGAACATCTGCTTCCACGGCAGAAAAGGAAAGGTTTTTGCCTCGTATCGTAACAGGCGATGATAAATGGATACACTACGATACCCCTAAAAGTAGAAGAACCTGTGGTAAGCGCGGCTATACATCATCATCGTCGGCAAATACGAATGTCCATGGTTGGAAGGTTCTGCTCTGCATTTGGTGAGATCCGCTGGGTATAGTTTATTATGAGCTTCCCAAACCAACTGAAACCATTACGGGAGATCGCTATCGAGGACAAGCTAAGAAAATGGCATCTATATGAGTAGATACATGACAAAGTGATTTTGCAATATGGCAACACTAGGCCACATTTGCTAAGCGGGAGAAAAACTACTTGGAAAGGCTTAAATGGGAAGTCCTACCCCACCCACCGTATTCACCAGACATTGCCTCGTCTGATCATCACTTGATCTGGTTGAGCAACACATTCATTCTTATGAAGATGCAGAAAAGTGGATCGAATCGTGGTTAGCTTCAAAAGTGTCGTTTTTCCGACGTGGAATTCAAATGCTGGCAGAAAGATAGGAAAAAAGCTGTGGCTAGCGATGAACAATACTTTCTAGCGACATGTTTCTTACTATTTTTTTTAATAAATAAACATTACCTTTCTTGAAAAATCACCCAGAAATTATTCAAGACCCTAATATAAATATAGATATGGGAATACGACAACATTATAGGATAAAGAACAAATAGGAAACGTTCATAAATCTTAAATCTCACCCTTTTTTTTTTTAAAAGCTTCCTCAGAGAATGAGATATGGAGAAAAAAATTTTGGTATTTATATTTTGGTGATAATTTTTTGGCTTTTTTTTTTATTGGTTAAGCAGACTTGATCAAAGCAATATGTGAACTAAGAAAAATAATGTCACAAAACGAACATACACAAATGAATAGACTTTACCATCTGAACACTGCATAGACAATCTAAAATTATAATACAAAAAAAATATACACACGAACGTTGCCTGACTAGTCAAATGAACGTGAAGTCTGCTTAACCAATGAAAATCAAAAAATACTAGAATATTTTTCCATATCTCATTCGCTGATGTATATTTAATAAATTCATAAACGTTTCCTATCTTTTATATATATATATATATATATATATATATATATATATATATATATATAAAGAAATATAGTCTTAAGGTGTGCTATATTTATGGAATAAAGTGCTCAATATCAGAGATACAGCGTGTGTAAATATAAAAGTGAACATAGAAGTCAACACTTAGAGGCGACAGTCTGTTTCATGCTATATGCAATCGTCAGGCCTGACGATTGCATATAGCATGAAACAGACTGTCGCCTCTAAGTGTTGACTTCTATGTTCACTTTTATATATATATATATATATATATATATATATATATATATTATAAGTTAATAGACTTAAAATATGGTAAACCATGTTTTAAGTCTATTAACTTATAATATTAATGCTCTGTAAATTTACATTGAGCACTATTTTGTAAAAATAAAAATATCTATAAGAACACCGGATTATATATCTTACTGTTCTTTCTTTTATTAATATACATATATATATAACGGCATCCACAGACAGACTGTTTCGCAGCTCATCAGTGTGGCTAGGCATCCGGTTGCCTCTAGCTCGGATCAAAACCCGACTGAATTGGTATCAGCCGTCGGCGCACGGCAGTGAAGCAGGTGGATTTTTAGCGTATTTATTTTTAGAAACACGCCCAGTGACTGACAGTGACTCAATTCGCTATGCGAAGAGTCACGCTATATATAAGCTATAATATCACTGTTTACAAACCCAAACCTACTCCCTAGAGAGCTCAACTGAAATTATTATTTATTTCAGGAGCCAATATAACGTCATCCACAGACAGACTGTTTCGCTGTTTCACAGCTCATCAGGGTGGCTAGACATCCGGTTGCCTATCTTTTTATGACTAAATATGAACAACATTCTGCTGTAGGTTAAATTGTCATGTATTGCATCAAATCACAGTCAATAATAATAGAAAACGTAATGAGACAAATATGTTAGGTGAATGTCAAATTCTCCGAGCCATCATACCTCATGATGTTCCCTTGGGATTTGAACTCTGTCTTTCTGATTCTAAATTTTATTGTCCGTATATTACATTATTATTAACTATATTTAATTAGAGAATTTTTATTTTTTATATATTGTCTTTTATTTTTAGTATTATTATTAGTAGTATTAGTATTAGTATTATTAGGTTGGTGCAAAAATAATGACGTACTAATGTCGTTTTTTGACGTATTTTTAACGGCAAAAAACGACATTTTTACGTCATTATTTTTGCACCAACCTAATATTATAGATATGAATTTTCATACATAGATTTTCTTGTGTGTGAGTTTTCCTTCAGAAAGTGGGCGACCATGCCTATCCGACATCCACTGTCACTTTTACCTCTTAGCAATGTTTCTATTCTTTTCTACGACCCTTAAGCCCTGTTCTACCAAACATTTACATAAGCCCGTTTGGAAAGTCGTGCGGTGATTTCCTCTGTCTCTGTTGATTTTAATCTATAATGTGAGTGTCAGATTTTCCAAAGCTTCTTTTCTCATTATGTGCCAAAAATATTTAAACTGTCTCTTTTCTATGTTATATATGTGAACCCTTTTTGTTTCCATTTCTAAAACATCGTCGTTGGTCACATGTTCAGTCCATCGGGTTTTGAGCACCATTCTGTAGAACCCCAATTATGTTACTTCAAGCAACTTCATCATCATCATTATAAGGCGATTGTCCTGCATTGGCTTCTGTAGAGGAAGAAAATGCAGGACGTAACAGTTAAGTACGCATTTCTTTCTTTCTAACGATATATTCTAGTTTATACTTAAGCGTGTACGCAAAAATAGATCTATGTTATACTTGTGTGTAGTCGCACTAAATACTTTAGTCAATATTTCGGATTTATGCTTTAATCAATATAGCTGTGTCTTATAGGTCTTATGTTTGAGTACATAGGCTCGAATTACCCTGGACATGCCTGTGAATATAAGTAACACTAACCAGGTTTATACAAGTGTTGATACATAATTTGGACATATCTATCTATCTATCTATCTATCTATCTATCTATCTCTGTCTATATATGTATATATATATATATGAAGGAAGTGATAGAAAAAGAAATAGGCTTTCCATCTTACCTTTTGCTTGGAGGGAAAATAGCTATTATCGCCATCAGACCAAAAATAAATTAATAAATAAATGATTTGAGCTCATTTCAAAATGCTGACACAAAAACATTTTTTACTAGGTTGCTTAAAAATGAAAATGAAAACTGAATTGAATAAATACAAATAAACAAAATAATATAAAAATGCAAGTAAAATAAATTAACCCAAACAAATAATAAACAAATTAAGCAACCACTCCCATTGGAATGGACGAAATAGAATAAATAAAATAAAAAATAAAATACATGAAAAACAAGTAAAAATAATCAAACCAAATAAATAAATAAAGTAAATAATGATAGCCAAATTAACAAGCCAATTTCCGCCAAAATAACCGTTAGAATAGCCTACAACAACCAATCCAATAATTGGACGTAAAATATTTCTACATACTATATAACGATAAAAAAAATTAATACACTTCTCAAAAATCGAAAACCAAATGAAGTAAAAAAAATTATATACAAAATAAAAAATAAGTAAATAAATAAAAAAAAATAATCCAAATAAATAATCAAATCAACAAATCGCCCCCACTAAAATAACCGTTAGAACTAATAAGAATAAACATAGATAAGCAAAAACAAGTAAAAATAATAAATCCAAATAAATAAATAAATTAAAAACTGTCCCCCCCACAAGAACAGAATAGACTACGGTAAGGAATGTAAACGTCTTCCCAAACCAAAACTGACTATTCAATAAGGGACCTAAGCAACACCCCCAGTTTTTCTACTACGTTTATAAAACATCAAAAACCGAAAAGAATAAATAATACAAAATGAAAATGAAAAACACAAAATTTAACCCAAACAAATAAATAAACAAGCCACCCATGAAAAAATAACCGCCAGAAAAGATTGCCCACAATGCACCACCGACCCATACATACATATATATATATATATATATATATATATATATATATATATATATATATATATATATATGAATAGTCGAGGGAAAATCCAACATTCGCGGCCTGACGATTTCACCAAGCATGAACCAGCCTGTCCCCTCTCAGTGTTGACTTCAATGTTCACTTTTATATATATATATATATATATATATATATATATATATATATATATATATATATAGATAGATAGACAGACAGATAGATAGATAGATATAGATATAGATATAGATATATAGATAATATTAGTGGTAAATATACACATACATATGCAAATATATAAATATATATACATATGTGCATACACATACATTTATATTTTTTGAATAAAAAATTCCGAGAGGATAGAATCCAGGTATAACTCAATGTCCAGGACAGAGTAAGGATATAATAAAAAGGCTTAAACACTAATATTCCATGGTCATAATTTTATTCCATTGGAATCGTAAATACGATCCAATAGGTCTGATGAATTGGATCGTATTTACGATTCCAATGGAATAAATTATGACCATGGAATATTAGTGTTTAAGCCTTTTTATTATATATATATATATATATATATATATATATATATATATATATATATATATATATATTTCTGCCTTGTATACATTTAACGAAATAACATAACCATCTCTATCAGATTTTAATCTAATATCTGGGATCGTTTTTCGTTTTGTAGACGTCCTGTCATGATTCATTTCTAAAAAAAAATGTTTCTTTTTTGCTCAGCTTGAATTTAACGTCGGTCATATTCGATTGGTTGATCACGGTACAGCCATCAGAGCTACTTTGTTCTGGAAAAAAAAGGAGGTGTTTTGCTTTTGAAATTATTTTAATGTTTCACTCGCCAGTAATTTACAATCGCCCGAGGAGACGCGTTAATATGCGTTGAAACACGATAGCAATTGTATAGCGATTTTTATCATGTTTTTGTTTTAATGCCCAAATATAAATAATCCCCTCTCTTTCTCTCTCTTTCTCTCTCTTTGTTTTTTAGTGAGCCTCTAAACGTTGTTTCTTCGAACGTTTATTACACAAACGAAACT
Organism: Acanthosepion lycidas; assembly: GCA_963932145.1. NCBI lineage: Eukaryota > Metazoa > Mollusca > Cephalopoda > Sepiida > Sepiidae > Acanthosepion > Acanthosepion lycidas. Next base: position 54,555,635 of record OZ010597.1, on the reverse strand, counting down.
GAAATTCTCACATTAATTAATTACTTATATTTTCCCCATATTTATTCGAGAATACAATTTTATAAAAATAATGCATAGCGATATTGCTTAGTGATAATTTGTTTACATGCGGCAACAGGAGGAGCTACCTTTCCCCTTGTTTATTTTCAGGCAGTCGACATCTACAATTTATATGCACAGAAAACAACGCGAAATCGCGTCGCATATATCCAGTATATATATATATATATATATATATATATATATATATATATATATATATAGATAGATAGATAGATAGATAGATATAGATATAGATAGATAGATAGATAGATATAGACAGACTGTGTTAGATAGACATTTATAGACATACTGCGTTAGATAGATAGATAGATAGATAGATAGATACAGACTGAAATAGATAGATTGATAGATATAGACACACTGGAATGTATATATTGAGAGAGCGCGAGACTCACTCCAGTATATATATATATATATATATATATATATATATATATATATATATATATATATATATATAGCGAGAGAGAAAGAGAGAGAGAAAGATAGATAGATATAGACTCACTGTCATATATATATATATATATATATATATATATATATATATATGGCAGTGACTCTATATCTATCTATCTATGTATATATATATATATGTATATATATATATATATATATATATATATGTATATATATATATATATATATATATATATATATATATATATATATAGAGAGAGAGAGAGAGAGAGAGAGAGAGAGAGATAGAAGCACGCATCAGCTGGACACTGAGATAGATAAAATTCGATCTTTCGGTATACTTAAAATTCATCTCCATCTGTACATTATAAGGTCAGATGCCAGCTCTCTTCCTTAGCCAGCGCCACCTCTCGGCCCACGCTTTTGACATCAGATCATGGCGCGTATAGCTGATGGTCGATTATGCTTGGTCAATCACAAGCAATTACCGGCATCAAATATTGACAATGGGAGAAGCTCATATCAAAGACAATCTTCCATATCGATACCATTCTTGATCGGTCGGCGTTCGGCGCTTTTTCTATTGGTACGCTTATCTATCGCAGTTGAGTAATACCGTGGTCATGATCGATAAAGTTGCAAGGAAAGAGAGAACGTTAGTGAGAAGTGGTCTGCCTACAGGTAGGCCTCTGCGCACAAAAGAAATATAAATTCTGGTGAATAAAGGAATGGTTGGAAGTGCGTCAGTTGGTGAATTCGATGATCGGTGTTCAAATCATTGTTGCGTAGCCGGTTATCTGTTTCGCGTCACTGAATTTGCAAAAAAGTAGCGTAGAACTATCATTGTTCATGTTTTCTTGAATGTTCTGCTGCATTGAGTTTCGGTTTCTCTGATCCACCGATAGACAGAAAAAATAATATACATGTTTCTGATACTGTACACGTGGTGTTCTTCGAAGAAGGGAAAAGCATGCATGCATTGATAATGGAGATGTTCAGCATAATATAATCTAAGCTGCCAAGATGTAGTTCTATGAATAAAAAGAAATACCTTTGACTTTCATTTGTATATTTTCAACTACTTCAAATGCCACATTCTGTGTGGACTTTTCAGCTCACATCTGACTTGAATTCTGCAAGTTGTTTACCATCCTGGAGATGTAGCATCATCGGCCTCAAATGAGGTCAAGCAAAACAGTTACTTTAGCTTCTGATGTGCTGGATCAAGTGTTTTTGTTTAGCTGAGTTCCCATCCAAAACCTGATAACAATCGCTCTGGATGACTAATAGATCTTCCCTTAGTATTTTTCTTTTATTGCAGTATATTCGATCTGGTTGATCCTTGAATATGAGAGCCTTACGATTCTTACACTAAATAATCATTGAGCCAATAAATAACTTTGGATGATTTGAATGGTCACTGTCACAGTTGTATTGAAAAGCCAGCTTGAACAGGCTCAAAAATTAAGCGGTATTCATTTTATCATGATTTATTACTATCAGGTGTTTCCATAGATCCTGCTCTTCTGTGGTTTGCAGCGTATGTTTCTCTCTATGATAAAATCTGTGTTCCTCTGCAATTTTTGATCACCTCTTCGTTGCCGTACCTATTTCACTCCTGGATGATGTTTTATTGTCATATGCAGTTTTTGATCTCCCCTACCTTGCCGTATCTGCTTCATTTCTGGATAATATTTCATTGTCATCTGCAGCTTTTTATATCCTTTTCCTTGCAGTATCTGCTTCATTACTGGATGTTGTTTCAGTGTCATCTACACCTTTTGATCTCCTCTTCCTTGCTTTATCTGCTTCACTCCTGGATGTTGTTTCAGTGTCATCTGCAGCTTCCTTCCTTGCCGCATCTGCGCCCCTCCTCCTTGATTCTACCTCCTCTGATGTTTCAGATACTCGATTTTCTATGGATTGCACCATCTTTTTGTCTCCTAGCTCGTGTCTCCTCTGGCATTTCGTCTACTATTCTCTCCCTTTGCCTTAGAACTCTGGTCTTCGGATTTTTCCATGGTTTAACTTAGAATTCCTCATTTCACTCCATGGAACTTCAGAACCCCAATGTAACTCTGATTCAGGCTATGTCCAATTCCGGTCAAAAGATTTTATATGGGCCAAAATTCTGATTTTAGCCGAAACTTTGATTTGATCCGAAATTCCAATTTAGACCGATAATTAAATTCTTCAAATCGCAAACACCGTGAATTCCAAAACATCACGTCACGAAAAGTTACAATTTAATACCGGTTAACTCTTGGCATTTTGTTGAAATAAAATTTATTTCCTCAATTCAAAAAGTTTTGAAGATATTTTAAATTGAATTTAAAAAAAAAAAAAACATTTTTAAACTCACACTGTTTTCGTGATACTTTGAACTCAATATAAATTAAAAACTTTTAAAATCACTAATTGTTTTATTTATTTAAAAATGCGAATTTTTAACTATTCTCTCCTCATCAAGACACAAATCCCAGTGTTGGATGTCCAACCATCATATATCGGGCAAATTTTCCACTCCAGAATCATCCTGATTCCAAAAAGGTATAATATGTCTATGTTGACCGTGGTCCGAATTAGAGGGTTTTCGGACATACGGATGAACAGACAGAATTCGCTGCTTATATTATAAAACTCACAATGAAAGTAATGATAAATAAGTAGAGATTAAACTTATTTTTATTCACACATTCCTTATTTTTAACGTCTGGTGATTAACAGACAACTAATTTCGAGGGAGGCGAATCGGATGTAGAATTGCAGATTTTAAAGGAAACGGTATTTTATCCACTTCAAAATGTCAAGTATTTAAAAAAAATTTAAACGTTGGAAGGTGTGCAAATATTAAGTTGTTCGGAAAATAATGACCTATTTAATACTCACATATACTTAAAGAATTAATGCATTTAAACACTGTTTAAATCAGTCGAAATGGGTTCGTTAAACATCGAGATATTTTTTTCCATCGAGATGAAAGGATATTTATGTAGTTATGATAAAACGTAATATTTGGATGCCAAGAAATCAATCCTGTATGGATCCTGTAACTATTCCAGTCCTTATACCAAAATACGGTCTTCGTAAATATCTTGCCTTTCCTGGAACCGTCCGTCTCACCCGAAAAACTAGATTTCCACCCTTTTGTGAGGCCCACTCTCCAGCTGGGTAAACATTCGTGAGAATACTAGTAAAACCGAGTAAAAAATAACGATTAATAAAATTAGTGTCTTCGAAAAATGTCCGAGAATCAAATTTTATTCCTGAATTAATGTATTTAAACAATGCTTAAATTAGTCAAAACAGAAAATCTCTACATTTCTGTCATCGAGTTAAATCTTTATTCATACCTTTACAATAAATCTGAAAAGATTTGAATAGCAAGAAATTTTTGAATGAAGTTTCTGCATTTTCTATTCAATAGAATGATTTCTGGCTTTAAAAAAATTCAAAATGCTTGGAAAAGCGGTAATCGGTGGGCCAAACGTCAATAGAAAATGGTGGATTTGCCAAAGCCTCATATTACTCGTATCCCAAATCGGTTAGCTTCTCCAGTGAAATCCTCGTAAAATTTGTCTCAGCATTGTCATGAAGCAGAAATGGACCTTGTCGATTAGCCAGTACAGGTCGCCTTTTTATTAACTAAATGCGAATTTCATTCGGTTGCTGGCAGTATACTTCAGAAGTGATGACCTGGTTATATTCCAGGATGGATAACACCAATGGCGGACTATCAGGTAGTCACCAATTTTCTTCCATTATTGCATTTTTGGTTTTGGAAAATGATTGGGCCCTTCGACATGATCAAGCCATTGAGTCGATCGTTAAAATTGTCATAAACGAATCACTTCTCATCACAAGTCACTAATCGATCAAGGAATCGATCATTCGAATTTCACACATGCAGCATCGAACACACTTCAAAACGTCGAATACACTGACTTTCATTGAGTTCAGATGGAACACATCTAACGAGATACTTCACCTTTGGAATGCTGGCACCCATTATTTGCGACATTTCTCTGCCAATTTGATATGGGTTTTGTTCGACTAGACTTTTCAGGTATCGACTATATAGATCGAATTCCATCTACGAAACTTCAGAAACCAGCGGCATAATGTTCGATCACAGGTGGACCCTACATATCATGCTCTTGTTAATGTTGGCAGTACTTGAACTTCTTTAAAAAAAGGGATGTTTTTTCATGTCCAAGATGAGAGGTATATATTATTTTAATATAAAGTCCGATAGACATTGTTATTTGGGCATCTATTACAATAATATATTAGAATACGAGAGATTAATTCAAAAATCAGATTATATATATATATAGGGGGTGTTCCCTGGTCTGATTCAATTCTGGCCATTAACCTTGTATGCATTATATATATATATATATATATATATATATATATATATATATATATATATATATATATATATATTGAATCAGACCAGGGAACACCCCTCCACATATACATATATATATATATATATATATATATATATATATATATATATATGGGGGGTGTTCCTTGGTATGATTCAATATATATATATATATATATATATATATATATATATATATATATATATATATATATATATATATATGTATCGCTTTCGACGTATGACGTTCCGACCACTTTGTTTATTTAACCCTGTGTGTGAGTCGCAAGTGACATTTCAGTCCTGGTAGTGATTGGAAAAGAAGTCCACAGATTGTGCAAGAGTGTGGATTCTTGGAGTATATGGCTGGAATAGCACCAGATATTTTATTCCTTTCCCTAGTTTGAAAAAGATTGACAATGTTTGATGCTGTTTTTTTCTTGATGCCATTGTTGCATGTAGTCTTCCATGGTCAGAGTTGAAACAGACCAGGAAAACAGTACTATATGAAAAGTGCTTAATACACGTGTGAACATAAAATCAAATCAATGTAAAAATAACATTAAAGTTTTTCATTTTGAAAATTAGGAGTTTAGTTGAACACGCGACCTTTGGTTTCGAGCTCACAACCTCATCAGGCAATTTGTATCATCCAACCACCCAAAGCTTTATTAAAAAAAAAAACAAAAAAAAACAAAACAACAAAAACAAAAAATTGATATGAAGGTAAGGATTAAGATTTCGGATTACTGGTTTCAAAGGGTTTGAGGGCAGGAAATGTCATATTCGCTTATTTCTCATGTTGACAGAGGTTGCAAATGCGGATATATTTGCTGTATGGTTTTACAATTTTTAAAGATTTTCCTTCTTACGAACGCGTCTGTTGTTTTTTCCTTCAACTTCCACATATTACTAGCAAGTTTGAGAGATCGAGATAGATAGATAGATAGATAGGTAGATAAGAAAAGGCTAACATAGGTTGATAGATAGATAGGCATATATATATATATATATATATATATATATATATATATATATATATATATAGGGAGAGAGAGAAAGAGAGAGAGAGCGAGAGAGAGGGATAGATAGGTAGAAGCAAAAAGACAGACATTGATCAATATAAACTCTGAAATAGTAATAGAGTCTAAGTCGAAAGCAAAGAATCCCCTCCACTCATAATTTAAAAATCTTTTTGACACATTCCAGAACGCAGTCGAGAGAAAACGATCATTACTTCTGCTCTTGCTAGCATTTTTTAATATCGAATGAAAAAAAAATGTCGACACTAGAAAATAAATGTCCTTGATAAACCTACTTCCCGAAGAGGTGTATAATGATCACGTAGAAAGCTCAGTTTGCCTTCTCATAAATCTCCTCTGTTTTTGTTATCGGGACATTTTTCTGACATTGCAAATGACATATTTTCAGGAGATACACCGGTGGCCGAAATTCCTTCTACATGGGATGTTAAAACATTTGGATTTTGTGTCATTCTTATGGTACCCTGGTATATCAAAAACCTCAGAGTGTTGGATGTTCATGACTTGCATTATTTATTACCCCTTGGAATACGGGTAGACAGAGCACGTTAGTTCTATTTGGAGGCCAGCCTGGAGAAACTTGAATTTGATTTTAAATAAAAAAAAAGAGTAGATCGGTCTATTTAAAGATCTTGATGGCAACTGTTTGATCAAGAGCGTGGATTGAGTTTTATGATCATAAATGTACGATTGGTACCCTATCTCGGATAGAGATGACCGATATTCTTGTACCAGCATGGACATAATTCGAACTCTTTTATCGACTCATGATATCTTATGAATTATTTACCTACTTATAGACCCTATTCTATAGATTCAATGAAAAGATGAAATGTGACCTCAGTGTGAATAACTTTTCATCTTCAAACCCTATTTCATCACACCGTTAGAGCAAGTCGACTTGACGTAATGCAGAAACGTTGTCCGCTTACCTTCACGAAACTCAATGGAAAGGGAGAATTAAAAGAATTCTACTGTAATCTTGTGAATAATACATAATACAAGATATTATTTCATCTTCACAGAAAAATAGTTCTAGTCAAATTCATCTGATTGAAGGGGGATCAAAATATACATGTTTTTTTTTTTTTAAGGGAGATATAAAATACAAAATAGTAGCTGTATTTTTTTCTTAGACAGACACTGATAAACATATCAATAGAAAATCCACAGATGACAATTTATTGATGACAGAAAAAGCCCAAAAACTCTTACAGAAGGAGTGGAAAGAAAACGCAGAGAAAGGACTAAGCATCAATTGTAAGAAAACATATGTCATGATCGTTATAGGGTTTGATTACCAACCAAGGGGTGCGTATTATGCGTGAGTAGAAGCATTTTCCCACACTTTCAGCACAATTTTAGGTGTGAGTATTATGGATGAAGGCGTATTATACATGGGCAATTACGGCATTTTTTCTTCCTTCGTTACGGCCCTGCTCCCTCTTTTTTGATGCTGACTGGATGCGTTAGCGAAACTGTTAATAAGACTTCTATTTTTTATATTCTATTGTTACTTCTACAAGAATTAATCATAGGCAGCATATAATGTTTTTTGTTGCAATTTAACAGAAACGATTGCCACTGCGAGATTACACCAATAACAAGTAAGAATTCGTTATCATTTCTTTCTTCAGTGACTCTCGCTTTAAACGCTAATCGTCGACATTATAGTTTTTCTACATTCTCTTTCCTCAAAAGGTCGGATTTAAAATCCCGACAGTAATTTTTAACAAGCGAGATCAAGTACGAATGAGCGGTGAAATTGATCTTCTCTAGGGGATCCATGTTTTCGGTATTGTGTCACAAGTAAACTAGTGGCTGGCAGAACAGGGTTTAGAAGAGATAGCAAAAATGTTTGCTAGAACAGTGTTGAGAAGATATAGCAAAAACGGTTGCTAGAACAGGGTTTAGAAGAGATAGCAAAAATGGTTGGTAGAATAGAGTTTTGAAGAGATAGCAAAAATGGTTGGCAGAACAGGTTTTAGAAGAGATAGCAAAAATGGTTGGTAGAATAGAGTTTTGAAGAGATAGCAAAAATGGTTGGCAGAACAGGGTTTAGAAGAGAGAGCAAAAATGGTTGGTAGAACAGGATTTTGAAGAGAGAGCAAAAATGGTTGGCAGAACAGGGTTTAGAAGAGAGAGCAAAAATGTTTGCTAGAATAGGGTTTAGAAGATATAGCAAAAATGGTTGGCAGAACAGGGTTTAGAAGAGATATCAAAATTGTTTGCAGAACAACGTTTAGAAGATATCGCAAAAATGGTTGGCAGAACAAAGTTTAGAATAGATAGCAAAAATTGTTACCAGAACAGGGTTTAGAAGAAATAGCGAGAATAGTGGGCTTTGACTTGGTGTAATGGTTAGCAAGGTGGTCTCGATAGATCAATTACGACTGAGTAATGATTCCCATCTTCACTGGGGGATCTTGGCTTTCGGCCTAGTGCCACAAGTGAGCTACGCTTATTAAATCAAAGGATATTTCGACGTAATTTAATGTTTAGCAATCTTATCTCGGTAGATCAATTACGAGTAAATAATGAGGTCGATCCACATTGGGTGCCCATACTTTTCGGTCTTGTGCCGCATCTAAGATACGATTAGAAAATCGACTTTACATTAATAGACATTCAACGTGACCAATATATATATTTATTGGTAAAGCAATATTGTAATTCTCTTTCACGTTTTAAATAAATTGCTTGCTTTTCTTTTGATGTAACATTATTTTTTTTCTCCGAAAACTATTTTAGGAAGATATTTTTTTTTGAAAGGTGTATTCAATAAATGTTTAAATTTTAAAATTTCTTTATAATTTATACGGTCTCATAGGTAAAGCAATATTTTTTTTAAGTTCCACCTTAAAAAAGTTCACGCCATCGGCACTTCATCTCTGATTTGCTTTCACCTTCAGCCAACCCTTGAAAAGTCAAATGGCGATAGGAATTGAATGACAGGATCAGGTGTTGGCGATATTACAAGCTTCTAGTTCTGAACTTGCACACTGGTGGTGAATTTAGCCATCAACGCCATCATCATAAAAGAAGAGATCAGTGAAGCAGAAATTAAATTCTTTTTTTTTTTGCGTGGGCCGCGTCGAGCCATCAGGGTTTCGCTTGCAAGCTGATGGTTTCTTAAAACTGGTTTAACACGTCATACAAAGAAATCGTTCATCAACTCCTATTCAAACTCTTTTCTGATCTCCAACTTGCAGAAAGGTTTACTATTCGACCTTTGATCAAATCAGCAAGGTCAAAACCCCGGCAACCATTAAGGTAAAACGTTGACTTATTTTCACAAGTCGATGTGCTTCTCGTCTTAAATAAATTACTTGCTTTTGTTTTGAGGTAAAACTGATTTTTTTTAAATCTTAGGAAGGTATGTTCAGTAAATGTTTAAATTTTTGAATTCCCTATTGATTTCTACGGCCTCAATGCTAAACTATTTTTTTATTTTTTTTAATTTCGTGACTCATCAAGACGTAGTTGGTTATAGCTCGCCGCAACTTCCTTTATTAAATATTTGGGAATTCCCATATGTTTTGGTGAAAAAACGTGAACTGGTTTCTCGTTTTTTCTTTCAAATGTTTTGATTTCATTTTGATTATTCGCCTAGACTGACTTCCAGCAAAAGCTATGCAACTCAGTCTACTCTGTTATTTACCCAATGAATAAATAAGATCACTACTCAAAGAGAACAGCATTTTTCCACAGTCCCCATTTCTCCCAAACTCTGTGTTACTGTAAGCAGGAATCCACCTCAAATCCATCTCATCTTCTTTGCAATATTCACAACAGTTCGGTCGTTGCACGCTCCGGCCTTATTCAGTTGATTTTACACTGTGGATAAAGACTTTGGTTAGATCCAGTGACTGGACCCAAAGAGGTGTGAGTTCAATACCAGTCCAAAACACTGGTGAACCAAAATCTTGGGGCGGTGAGTTGAAGGGAAATAACTGAGACATCCAAAAGTGGCATGGCACGTAAGACGAGAATAATCTAACCACAGTGGACGAAATAAAGAGTTCATTTCGCAATCTCAATCATCTGAAAAAGACCGGGGAGTAAACGGCCGAAACGTTGTGAAATGGCAATGAAGATGAGGATAACAGTCCGAATAATGTAAATAATGCAAGTGAAAATCGTTTTTTGTCTACAAAAAATATTAATGCAATAATCACTCGCACAAAAAGAATCATTCTTAAAGCTGGAATGCGTTCCGGATTTAAATGACCCACAAAGTGTTGACAAACCGTAAAAATAATCATTCGATCAGTTAATCTACACTGTGCGGCTTGGCTTAGAGCCAGATCACATTAAAACAAGGGTTTCTGCACAATCACCGAAGTTAAGCAACGTCGAGCCTGATCAGTACCAAGATAGGTGACAGACTGGGAATACTAAATACTGTATGTTTGGGTGTGAAGAGGGTATAATTCGGGAGTTGGCATCATATGGCACGCGTGCTATGCATGGCACGCGTGCTATGCATGGCACGCGTGCTATGCATGGCACGCCAAGCAATTTCCAATGGCACGCAGCCGCAAATGACATCACAAACCAATAACTACTACAACGCAAAAAAGATATTTAGCTGTTTCAATTTTAATATATACTAAAGTATATATACCCTATATTAATATATAAAATATATTGAGCTTGACTTGTATAAAAGTACATATGCTGTAAGCACACTGAATGATTTTAAAAGGTTAAGTCGACACATAGCTAGCAAAAGTTGACGACCCCTGGTGTCATGAACAAAGGCTAGGTATGGTTAATCGGATAGCTGTGTTCCAATTTGCGTGGTTATATTCGCTTATGCGTAACTACTCTGTGAAAAGGCGAGAATTGAACTCTTCTTAACCCAGCTGTAGGGCAATTAACTTGTATCACTAAAGCATTATTATATAAAGAAAAAAACATAATATCTAAAATTATTTTTTGGCATTAAATGACCTGTAAAGCTCTATCTATAAAAAGCAGGATGTGTGTGTGTGTAATGAATGCACGGCTGCAATTTTCAACGGATTTGCACCAAATTTACATGCACATGCTCCAAGTTAGTGAGAAGGCCAAGACCGACTTTGCATTTCCCAACTCCCATCGATAGTGGAAATAATCGATTTTTTCATGCTTCTACAGCAGTTTTCATGTAGTTTGCGGCAATTTTCTACTGACCAGAGTGAGAGCATATAGCTGCCTCCCACGAATAGGGAGGAAGATTCTATTGGCCAGCGTGAGAGCTAACAGTTGACTGACACGAATGTTAGCTAGCATGCAAAAAAATCGATTGCTGCATTCGTCACAAGTGGGACAAATTTAAATCTGCATGGCACTTTACTCCAATTGGCTCATTCGCTTGCTTAAACTCAACGTTGATTCTGATTCCGCAGAACTGGGTTGGGTGTGAAAACGTATTGGTTGTTAACATTCTTTTTCATTCGGTTTTTCCAGTTACGAGTCTTTTTTTAAAGCTGATTATTTTGTGTTCATTTTGTTTAGTTCTTTTTTTCGTAACAGATTTTATGTTTAGTATGGAACTTAGAAAAAATTCGCAATGTGAGATAGGCAAGAAGCAAGGCATGTAGCAACATCAGCACGGCAAAGGGCACTCCTTTAAAGGCAGGGAGGGGCAAAAATATTTTAAGTCAAGTGATAGCGATTGCTGTATGAGTCGTACGATTTTTGAATCAAGAACGGACAACGCCGGGCCATGCTGCTAGTAGTTAATAAACCATAGAAAAAGAATCAATCTGTGCGATCTGATTTACATTGGGGGTCACGTCCGTATCAACTAATGATTTACAAAACAAAATATTCATCGAAACAAAAGGATAACCATGAGAAGTGATTGAAATTTGAATTCGTTCCGCTGTCGCCATTTACAGCACCGTGAAATGTTACAATACATCAGACAGTAAGTAAAAAAATATAAAAAGTCACCAATTTATAGATTTTTTTTTTGTGAATGGATGGATTATTAGCAAAGATTAACTTTTTTATTCACTTTTAAATGGAAAATTGTTTGGAAGAGAAAAGTGTGCTACGTTTGAAAAGAAAATCCTGTTTGTATTAACGCATGCGCAGTAGGACCTGTCCAACGAACCACATTTTTTTTTTTTTTTTTGCATCAAATAAGATATGAAATCGCAAATTGAATGACGAAAAGTTTGAGAAAATGTGGAGCTTACGTCATAAGAAAAATGTGGAATGTGCTAAGAAAAATAATACCAACTAGCATTCACCAACTTTTCTTAACTATAAGTAACTGCAGCAGGTGTCTGATGCCGAAGAGAAAGAATGATCTAAAAATAATATTTTTCTTAGTTCCGCTTCTCTTTCGGAAATATCGTGAGCGTTCTTAAAAAAAAAAAAAAAAAAAAAAGGCAGCAGGAATGGACGTTTAATTCATTCTGAATTCAGGATAAGTATTCTACATAGATTTAGTAGTTTAGGGACATGTATAAATGAACAGGCTAGTAAAATTAAAAAAAAAACAATAGAGAATCTTTGACCCTTTTTTTTTAATTCCAAGCCGTTAAAGTTGTTAATTTTCTTCAAATTATTTCACCCTAAGCAAAACAGTAAAGTCTCTACGATGCAAGGGGTCACTGAGTTTGAAAGCAAAAGGGAAAATATTATTGTGGAGAAAGCGCAATAATATTAGGTTGGTGCAAAAATAATGACGTAATAATGTCGTTTTTTGACGTATTTTTTAATGTCAAAAACGACATTATTGCGTCATTATTTTTGCACCAACCTAATTAAAAAAAAACAAGTAGACATTAAATGACGATTGATGTTTTATTTAGATTTTTGAAAAGTACACTGACATACATAAACTTGAAATAGTGTTCCACTGGCGAGCTGTGCTGGAAAAGAAAATGTTAACATAGAACTTACGGTTATGTCTAACCATTTTAAAAGTGACATTAGGAAACCTAACTGCCAATCTAGTACTCTGGTTAAATTCCTGAATTCTAGGTACAGAAGGGAAAAGCGGATTAGAAAAAAATGCCATAAAATATTTATACAAAAGGCACAGGGTAGCTATGTTACGCCGGTGGGAAAGATACTGAAGCCTAGATTCCAGGGAAGAACCAATAATATTGCATATTCATCTTTCGATTTTCTCAAGAATCTCTATATAACTAGCAGAAATACCAGACCAGATGTTGCTACTAGCGATTTTCCAAGCGTAGCTTAGATGTGGTACAAGGCGAAAAGTAGGGGGCACCCAGTTATGACCGAACTCACTACTCAGTCGTAATTATTCTAGCGAGACAAGCTTGCTAACCATTACACCGCCAGATGTCGCTGCTATATCCAATTAAGGGACAAATGGTAGACATATAAATATGTGGGACTATCTGTCTATATTTCTGAGATGAGGTATTATGTACATTATTTACATTATTCGGACTATTGTCCTCGTCTTTGTCGGCATATTTATTACAACGTTTCGGCCGAATAGTATGTCGAACTGAACCCTTTTTTTTTTTACTCACTGCGGTAGACTGTTAATGGATGTCAGTTATCAGT
>OZ010597.1:54529677-54539677 GCA_963932145.1 Acanthosepion lycidas | reverse complement strand
GAATGAAACTCCTGTGGAAGCATTGGCAATGTTACCTGCTGTCAGAGAGGGACAAGAATGACGCACGGTTGCATGTTCAAGACTTATAAAAAAAAAAGCTGAAAGCGTGTGGAGATTGAAGCAGTGTAGTAATGCCAAATACATCAATGAAGATTCCCTTACCAGCATGAAAAGTGTTGTTGTCATATCTCCTTTGATAAAAGCAGTGGATTTTATTCAGGTGTCTTTTAACTGATCTTATCGCGGGATGTTGTTCCTCGTACCGATTTCCTTTTTGTTTATTTTCTTTTCCTCTGCGGATATAAAATTATGTGTGCGGGACGTTTGTTCCTTGCTTTTAAAGCTCATTTAAATAGCTACGTATTATCCATTTATTTATGGTTGGACATTCTGAGAGGCTGAAAGAATAAATAGGTTATACATCACCAACTATCATGAAGTACATTTGGCGCAGAATCAAGTGTTCGTTTAATTCTTAAGATATTCACTGATCAACCAAGCAACACAATGGAGAAAATACTTAAAAGAAAACAATAAATCCTCAACATTATCGCTAAAATTTCGATACTAGATAGATTTTAAAAAACGATTACAAATTTCAGTAGCAATAATCATAAAACACAAACTACGCATCATCAATAAAATCACACTAAATTAAGAAACCGATATATCACGAAAAAAAATTATGATAATAACTAACTATTGGCGTAAAAAATCAGATATTTTAAGACATTTTTATGTTTATACATATATACCTTTTTTTTTCGGACATTGAGGCCGGTAAATGTTGTCAATACTGTTTATTATAAACAGAGCGTTTACTTAAATATTTGTATCTATAAAAAAAAAAGAATGTATAAACATAAAAATGTCTTAAAATAATTGTCAGACTTTGTTCATTTCGTAATGTGTGACGTCATTTCATTTACATTTGGATACGCCACGAGCAGATATCAATGTACGTGGGAGAATCATGGAATATTGTAGTTTAAAAACAGTAAAATCGACATTGCTAACCGAAACGCTCCTCTGTGGCTCAATCGGTAAAAGCACGTCAGGCTATATGACTGTTCCGTGTAGGAAACAGGTTCGATAACTGTCGGAGGAGGAATATTTTATCCATTTCATAATGTGTGAAATCAGATATTGTATTATATCTATTTTAATATTTAATGGGAAGCAAAAAAATACATAGGAAAAATTCCTAAGATATTTTCCTAGAAAATGAAGGTTTCTTTCTTTTTGCCACATTATTGGTGTTTTTATATTTGATTTCGTGCTTATTTTTTTTCATTTTTGTTTTAAAGGAGACTTTTCCGCCAAAACTTAAAGTTACAACGGCGAAAAATATGGAAGAACCTAATGGACAAAGGATTACAAATAATGTTGCTATATTTTCTGATACTAAAATTCGTGTAAATATCCCCATCTCACACTCTCTCTCCCTATCACACACAAACGCACACACGTATATAAACATATACTCACACATATGTTGATAAAATGGTAATATTAATTTTTGTTTTTTGGGTTTTTTTTGTTTCCTTAAAAGTTAATATCCGGCATTCCCTGTCCGAGTAGCCGGTGCACTTTTCGGGTGAAATTGAAACCGTCCTTTTCAATGTTTAAGGAAAAAAGGATTCACTAGACGTACGAATACACACACATATAATAATTGCAATATTATTTGTGTTATTGTGTGGAAACGTTCTTTGACAGAGAAGTTATTGCAACTATCGGTGGACATTTCTCTTCATAAAGTTTACTTGAGAAAATTAAAAGAAAAGTAAAAGAAAAACTACGGTGCCTTTCTTAATGAATTTAATTTCAATATTAAGAAATCGGTAAGAGAACTCGAGAGAATAAAAATAGACATAATATGTACAGATTATTCTAGCAAATTAATTTTCCACAGCCACCAAGAAATTTATTCGTGGACTTGAAAGTATGAAAACTAAAATAAACAGACATAATATAGATATAAAATGCCTAAATTATGCATAAAAAAATGCTTGAATGAATATATATATATATATATATATATATATATATATATATATATATATATATATATATATATATATATATATATATCATGAAATCCGACAATTATTTTAAGACATTTTTTTTATATTTATACATTCTTTTTATAGATACAAATCTTTAAGTAAATGTTCTGTTTATAATAAATAGTATTAAGAAACATTTACCGGCCTGAATATTTTCTGTGAAAATTTTTCACACATTCAGGCCGGTAAATGTTGTTTAAATGTTAAGATATAGTGAAAATTTGTAAGTAAATTATTAATACACTAATTTCATTTAAATATAATAAATCTTAATATGTCGATACAATATTAATAATATTGGGAGTATTAAATTTATAATATAAATTATATCATATTTATTTTAATTATTTAAATGTATATAAAGAATTAAATTTAAATTCAATATACAAAAAAGGAATTAAATCTATTATATCTATAATTCTCAAAATGTGTGTGCGTATGTATGTGTGTGCGTATGTATGTGTGTGCGTGTATGCGCGTGCGTTTGTGTGTGTGAGAGAGAGAGAGATAGGATGTTGTTTATGCGTTTCCACAGTTTTCATGCGATGTTGATGATTTGTTTGATAGATAATTCTTCAGTGCCCGATTTGAGTCCAAATTTTTGGCGACAATGGCTCTCCACTACTTCCTGCCCATTATAACTCCCAGCAACGTTTTACTATTTACTATCTATTCTTGGATATATATCTTTCATAAATACTTTAAATTAAAATAAATCCTTTAAATTAAAATAAATGCTTTAAATTATTACAATGACACTATCTATATCTAGAATTCTCAAAATGTGTGTGTGTATGTATGTGTGCGTGTGTGTTATTGAATGCTGTTCATGCGTTGTCCCATATTTCATCCGATTTCGATTAATTTTTTTTTTTTTTTTTTTTTGTTGTATAATTCTTCAGTGCCGTTTTTGTGTCCAAATTGTCTGGAAAAAAATTACAACTTTGAAGGTGAAAAATCGAAAACAAAAAACTGATTTTTTACACTTTACTCAAAAATCAAAGGAAAAATTTAATGTTTGTAAAAACCAGCGTACAATCAATTTAGAGATTTGAAATCTAACTCAAAAGATTATTTGAATAATAAAAAAAAATATATGAATGAAATTATCGTATGGCGGTCCATGGAAAAGGTTCCTTCCTTTCAAGATTGAGAACGCAGGGTTCTCCCATTCAAATTGTTACTCCCACCCCATTTGGGGATGTGCCTTAGTTGTACCCACTTGTTGTTACTAGTATTGATTTTCAGGTGGACTGACTTTAAACTCAAACTGTTCCAAGTGAAAGGCAAAAATTCCATGTAGTAAACAAGCCAGTTGAAGACGGGTTCTGCTGCTAGCATTGTAATAAATTGTAGTCAACAAAAGACGAAGGGAAGATAGGAGAATATAGAAGAATTAAAAACCTAATAATCACAGCAATACATATAAAAAGACAAATAAGAAGAGAGTTAACCGAGGACAAACAATTAAATATGGAAGAAAATTCTTCATATAGAAAAATGTTTACATAGGGATAAAAATCTAAATATAGAAGGAAATTCCCCATATCTAAAATAATTGTATATATAGACAAAACTTTACATATAGGAAAGATGTCACCATAGAAAAAAATTCATATACTACTAACAGCAAATATATATTTTATTCGTATCCATTTTTAACAAATCTGACTTATAGGACAGAAGCAATCGTCAGGCGGGGATTGAAAACAGGCCAGTTGTAAGTTTTCAATCCCCAACTGGCTATAGTGCGATTCGTGACAAATAGGTAAAAAAAAAAAAAATCTATATTTATTAGTAGTATAATTTTTAGCTCTGTTGTTAAACAGCATCACTGCTTTATTACGGACGGCACTCTCTTTGCGCTAATATATATTTCTCGGGCATTAAATGTTGTTTAATACTATTTATTATAAACAGAGTATTAACTTAAATATTTGTATCTATAGAGAGAATGCATAAACATAAAAAATGTCTTAATATATATATATTAAAGACATTTTTATGTTTACGGAACCGTCATTTACGCTGACGTGCCTAACCGCTCGGCCACCAAGGATAGGATGCAGGTTCGAATCCTGTCCAAGGACGAATATTTTCTATGAAAATTTCTCGGACATTCAGGCCGGTAAATGTTATTTAATACTGTTTATTATAAACAGAGCATTTACTTAAATACTTGTATCTATAAAAAGAACGTTAAACATAAAAAATGTCTTTAATAAATAGAATTGTCGGACTTTGTCCATTTCGTAATATATATATATATATATATATATATATATATATATATATATATATATATATATATATAATGTATACACACTTCAGGAAAGGAAAAAATCGTTTATTGATATTGTGATACTAAATTTATTGAGATATCACAAGATTAATACAAGTTTCCTTTAGGCTCTGCAATCACATGAGATGCTCAAAATGGTGGCGTTTCGCTTCCAGGCATTTATTAGTAACAAGAACTACTGCTTGGGCAACGTTGGCTAAAGTGTCTAGTGGGATTGTTGCACATGCATTTTTAATTTATTGTCTAAGTACCGCCGATGTACTCGGTTTTCTGCGACACGCAACATCCTTTAGGACTTGTTGATCGTGCAGCCATAAGGGTACTGCCATCTGTCAAGAAAATACTACAGCAAATTGTGTTATCGCAATTTGATAAAACTACGAAAGACAACTTTTTTCCTTTCCTTAAGTGTGTATACATATTTTTGGGGCGGACTCTGTATATATATATATATATATATATATATATATATATATATATATATATATGATATAACGATATATAATTTTATATATCAACAAAAATATTTAGACGATTATGACAAACTGGAAAAGTTTTTTACTGACGCATTTAACAAAAAACTTTCCAGTTTGTTATATATATATATATATATATATATATATATATATATATATATATATATATATATAGATAGATAGATAGATAGATAGATATAGATATAGATATATATATACTGTCATCCTCTTTCGCTGTATCACACGTCTTCAGTGTGCCTAAACGTCCGATTGCTTCAAGCCGGGATCGAAATCGATTTGGTATCTCTCAGGCAAAGAGGAAGGGATATTTTAACGTTTTCTGTGCGAAATACGGAGAGCTCAATGCGTTATGAACCACTGTTTTTAAAATTACTCTTTTCTCCTGAGAGCTTAACCAGATTTTCCAGAAGCATATATATTGTCATTCACAGACAGTCTGTTTAACTGTGTCTCAGCTCTTCAGTGTGGCTAGACGTCCTATTGTTTCAAGTCGGGATGGAAACCCGGCTGATTTGGTATCAGTAAGAGATTCTATACCCAGGCTATCGTAGCACAGTGGAGAGGAAGGTAAATTTTAACGTTTTCTATGCGAAATACGTCAGTGGCTTATTCTACAAAAGAAAAGTTGTGATGTGCACTCCTTAAATATGTAATTCGAACCTTTCTATGTCAAGATGTTTTCTCGCAGTCGAATTGCTAGAAGCATGTTTCGGTTATAGAGGCGCGTGAATTTGGGTGAATAGCAGACCTGACAGGTTCCTATTGCCGTGGCTGTTAACCAATCTAAATCCTCCCGAATTTTCAATCTGCTCGTTCTCTTTTACTTTCACTTTCACTTTCACTTTCGTTTCCTCTAAAGTTTTGTTGTGCCATTGTCGCTTTGTTTGCGGCGGAAAAGCCTTAAAAACAATTACCACATACACCTACACATATAAATACATATATAAAGAGAGAGGAAAGTGAGGTGTATAATTATATAGATTTAATTTAGAGTATGAGCAAATTTACGCGAACAAATAATTATTCATCATTTGAAACAATTTCAGCAAAATATATTATCTATCCCAACATCATTGATTATTACTTTAAATTACTTGCCAATTTCATGTATCTGTTCCTTTAGGTGTTTACCTTTCAGATTTTCCTTTTTCAGATAAAAATATGATAAGAAGCAAAATAGTTGAAAACACAAACCGGGACATTTGCCTAAATACACAGAAGTCATTTATTTACGTTATGAAATTGAAATTAATATTGACACTAATAACTGTGTCAGTGACAGTCAAATTCCCTGTAGGCACGCAACAATTACTGGATGAATGTGTTAAGTTATCTACCTTAGAATTCAAAAGTCGACGACCGATAATTGCTCGATCGTAAAATATGAAATAAAATAAAACGGGTAAAAAATTACGAAGTTCGATGCGTAAGTAATGATTCATATTTCAGGAAATACTTATGTTCTAAGCGTGGCTTAGATGTGGCACAAGGTCGAAAGAACGGAGCACCCAGTGAAGATCGGACTCACTAATAAGTCGTAAGTGATCTAGCCAGAAAACTTTGCTAAACATTACACCACGTCCAGACAAGCTGGCTAAGCATTGCACAGCAAAAATGATATCCTAAGCGTGGCTTACATGCTGCGCAGGGCCGAATGTATGGAGCACTTGTGAGGATCGAAATCACTATTCAGCTGAAATTGATCTAGCTAGACAAGCTTTCTTAAACGGTTAAAACATCTCGAAGTGTCCCAAAAATTATTTCCTAAGCGTAGCATAGGTGTGGTACAAAGCCGAATGTATGGGGCACTTGTGAGGATCAAAATCACTATTCACCCGAAATTCATCTAGCCAGACAAGCATGCTTAACTTTTGAAACACGTCGAAGTGTCCCAAAAATGATGTTCTAAGCGTAGCATAGATGTGGCCCAAGGCCGAATGTATGGGGCACTTGTGAGGATCGAAATCACTATTCAGCCGAAATTCATCTAGCCAGACAATCATGCTTAACTCTTGAAACACGTCGAAGTATCCCAAAAATGATTTCCTAAGCGTAGCTTAGATGTGGCACAAGCCCACATGCAAGACCAAAAGCGAGGTGCACCAAGTGAGGATCGAACTAACTATTCACTCGGAATTGATCAAGCGAATCAAGTTTGCTTAGCATTACACCACGGCAAAGTACGCCTCTTATTTTAGTAAATGGCAATTTTCCATGCGTAGATTAGATTTGGCACAAGGGCAAAAATATGGAGCACCACCGTGAATTGGACTCACTGTTCAGTCGTAATTGATCCAGTGAGTCATGGTTGCTTTCATTTACACCACATGGAAGTACACATCTCATTTTTGTATATATAACCGGAGGATAAAAGCAAGACGTTGCTTGTACGGCATTGGACACTGAAATTTCCATGTAAATCATAATTGTTTTCTTTTAACTTGTTTCGGATACAGCTGAGAGCTAGTCTGGTAATATTGCGTCTGATGTGAAAGTGAATAAAAACAATTTTTTTTTTTACAGGCGGAAAGAATAAAACAATGTATCCATCAACATTCCTCCTTCTGGAAATTTACGGAGACCAAATAATGGAATCGAGGACAGCTACGAAATAGGTAATGCGTTTCTTCACCGAGTGATAGTGATGTCTGTGACAAACCACATCGACGTGTGCCGCAGGCGCTTACTTGTTCATCGATTTCGAAAATCAATAAGGTTGTTTTGAAAATAGTGTTTTCCCGCTGAAAACGTATTCTACCTAGCGGTGTTATTATGCTCCAAGTGTCTTTTGCATTTCTTCTTCATATGCCGTGTCCCCTCTGGGCGTAGGCGATCATGGCTCTCTACAATTTCCTGTCTTTTGTACCTCATAAGAAATTTTCGTTTTTTCTCGTAAAACCTATTCCGCCATAAATTTACTCGAGCCCATTATGTTTTGCGCTGTTTTCCTTAGTCCACCACTCCCGTGAGTATCAAATTTTCCAAGTCCTCTTTCCTCAACACGTGTCTCTGAAATTTCTACTGTCTCCTCCTGAATAAAGCCACTAAGCTGCAAGATGGTTACAATGTGTGAAAGGATGAAAAAAAAAAAAACGAAAAAATAATAACTTGGGAGAAAATAATAAACGAATAGGTATCAAGAAGATTGAAGATAGCGACTGCCGTTGCATTTGCGTTGGCTCGAAAGTAAGTAGCCTGAAGATTGTTCCACAAGCGAGAAGTGCAATAGAAAAAAAGTGTTAGCAAAGAACTTACGGTTACATCTAGCCAGTTCTGCTGTTAAATAATGAGACCTTGTTGCCCATCGAGTACTGCATTTACGTTCATAAAGTTTAGGCATCATAAAGGAAAGTTCATCAGAACAAACAGTGCGACTGTTTGATTTAATCCAATTGTTCCTAACAAATCGTGGAAGACTTTTGAACGGGATTTCCAGAACCTTTCACACGAACACGGGTGTCTCCCAAGGCTCTATCCTGGGTCCTCCGCTGTTTGTGATCTTCATCAATGATCTTCCTGATGACATCAGTTCCCAAGTAGGCATTTATGCAGATGAAACTGCCATTTACTCCCGTCTCAAGCAAATCCGTCAGAGCTGTTCTTGAAAATCACATACAATCAGAGGTTAACTGGGACAGGAAATAGCTTGTAAATTCCAATGATTCCATAACTAAATGGCTCTCATTTAGCCATCATAGACACATTATAGCGAGTCTTATTTTTTTGAAAATTAATTTAAATAAAATTTAGTTAAATTCATAAAAAAAAATCAACACGACTAATGCTGGCCGTAAGTCATGTATGTCTCTCCTAATTTTTATTTAACTAAAGTTTTTCTTTTCTTTTCAAAAATAAATATAACTTGAAATTTAATCATAATCACTTTTCACAACTAAATTCACCATTTATCTTTCTCCTACTCTCTTTCAAAATAGGAATTAATGTTTAAAAGTTAAATTAAAAATATCAAAATTCCCTTCCAAAATAAATAGTAAATAATTATTTTTTTCAAAAAATAAGGCTCGCTCTAGTTTTTGCTTGAAAACATGATTAAATGAAATATGCATAAACATATCGTAATTTCAGTTTATTAACATATTAATATTATTAATGATTTGAAATAAAAGGGTTAATGAACATTTATCTAAGTTTGATTTGTTTGAAAACAACATTAACGGAGTATTTCTGTTAGTATTTAAATCGAAAAATAAAGTATCTTTTGAATAAAAATCTGCGAATGCTCAGCACCCACCTAATACCCCCAATCCGAGCGTGGTATTAGTAGTGTGGTATTTTCCTAAATTTAGTTATTTGTTATCGAAGCAAAAAAAAATGAAGTTTATTTCTTAAAGATTGAATAAAAAATTATTTTTCATAAGATGGCTGAAAAATATTAATAAATTGTCAATAATATGCTATTATTCAGAGATCTTACTACCAACGCCGGGTATCCCCGCTAATCTTGTAATATAGATTAGACTGAACTCCATAGCTATGTCTGCAGCCATTGGAGTGATAATTTGGCATTATCGGGTGGAGAGGTTTCTACACTGGAATCAAGGACAGGAGTTTTCCTCGATGGAAACAATGACCATATGTTCGTGACGAATTCGAAACTTTGAGTCGGAAGAAACTTTAGTTATTGCGATAGATCTTATATATCGTTCGGGGAAAGTTCCCATTTGGAAAATTGCCAGTGAGGAAAATTTTCAGGGATCTGAATCTATTCATGTGATAGCGCTCTAAAACAAATTTAGAAAAACGGAATGACGTTTTATTAACTGAAAGCCTTAAGATTAAACGAAATATATAATTGATCAAAATTAACGTGTATAAAATTAAGAAAAATACAAAAATTAAAAATATATACATAAATTAAAAGTTTATACAAAAATAAAAACAATAGGCTAATTTACAGTGTAACAGAACGACTCAGTTGGCATTAAAAATTTCCAGCATTCTTACATTTATGTGTAATTGTACATGATCCATTCGAATCTTGTTTGATAAATATGATAAAATCTACCGTTTTGGAGTTATCGACAGATTCGAATGGAGCATGTACAATAACACATAAATGTAAGATTTTTGGAAATTTTTAATGCGGGTTTTACACTGCAAATTAACCCAAA
>OZ010597.1:54412177-54524677 GCA_963932145.1 Acanthosepion lycidas | reverse complement strand
TTCAGAAAATTTGTCACGTCAGAATCCATCTTGCAAATTTTCAAATATACATTTGCCTTGTGTTTTGGGTGCTGCTGCCATATTTGGTCTCGTGCTGCTGCTGTGCATCTCGGGTTTCTTGACAAACTACAAAGAATGGCTTGTAATATAATCGATCCTGACTTGGCAAATCGACTTCAGTCACTTTCTCACCGATGTGGCTTCCCTTTGTCTTTTCTACACATATTTTCATCGGTACCGCTTTGATGAGCGTTTTCCTTGGTGGCCCGATAACATGAATATAAGCGTTCAAATTGATTTGCAACTAGGTTTTACTAGCGAACTAGCTAAATGCAACCACCAATATACTATAACCTTTTCTTTCTTGCAATTACACCTGAACTACTTCCTGCAGATTTCTTGCTTCCCTGAAAACTACAATATTAAAAAATTTAAATGCAATGTCAATCGCCATCTTCTTTCTTCTTGAAACCTTTTCCTTTTCCCTCTCTCCTCTACCAAATTTTCAGTCTCCTAATTTTCTCTTGCACCACCCCCTGCATTGTAGTGGCATTATCGCCTTGCCTGTGGTAAAACGAAAAAAAAACACACTAAAATCAAATCTGACGTCTATTTCAAAAATAAAAAGCCTGAAGTAAGAGAGAATTATTACCAGCAAAAGTTTTGTCCCCTCCAGGTTCGCTAATCCAGAGTTTCGTAGACGGACTCCACTTCCTGGAAATCGCCCTGTGTACTCGTCAGCCAATATCAGCAATTTTCACCTATAACTCTCGATTTTTCTTTTTTATATGCACTATTCATCGGTTAACATTTTTTCTTAGTGTATGTCTGTCTGTGTGTGTGCGCGCATGCGCCTGCGCATGTCCGTTCGGGCGCACATTTACGCATATGTGCGTACCTTTAGAATTAATTTTCGTCGTTTTTCTTTTTTTAACTTTGTGCTCACGCCTTAAACTTTTCTTTCTTTTCCTCTTTTCTTTCAATTGTAGCTATTTTAACTTCCGATCGTTGTCAAATCTTCAATATATATATTTAATTTAATTGAAAACTTACATTGAACCTCAAATTAACTTACCGCCCTAGGTAGTTCAAATGTTAGCCTGCGTTAGTCATAGGTTTTTCTTTGTTTTACCCACAACTTTCTTAAGTACTCGTGATTCATATTTTGTATCTTGTTGCTTTTGTGCCCACTCACTACTCTTCTGACTCAGCGGAGTTGCACAGCACGCGGTGTGGAGTCGTCGTAACTGACTTGACGTGGGAGTCAGACGTCACTGTGTCTATCCCGGGGTTTCTGTCACCCCCACATAGCTAACGAAATACGTTTTCATGATTGCGTTCAACTGCAGCTTTAGATAAATCAGCTCGCAGTAATTACAAGGCCAGGCAACGAGGTGTGCATTTGTGCTAGGTCAAAGGATCAAAAGGTGAAAAAAGTGTGCAGATATTGCGGGAAACATGTTTGCAGTGATCACATTAAACGGATTGTGAGTTTCACAAATTGCGTAAATGCAGCAAGATGGTGGTTAATTATAGTGAACAGTAATGGCTACAGGATGAGCAGAAGCTGAGTTTTCTTTACATTTTAATTTATGGTAATATATTATTGCTATTTTTGATGAATAAAACTTTTCACTATTATTGTATTGGTACATTTCCACTAAAATTTACAACACATATTTATGCAACAAAATTATACCAATTTTCATTTCAATGAATAATTATATCTTCAGGTCAGCTTTTGAATTAATGTAATATTGAAACGGAGATTGCCTGCTATGCTATATTTCTCAGCATTACAATAATATTTTACACAATTGTAACGCAGTTTTAACTATATATATATATATATGACGTAATGGATAGCGGTTTGGATTGAGGAATCGTAGAGCCGAGTTCGATTTCCAGTCGAATCCATTCACTTACATGCTAATACCCTTGGGAAAGGTGTGAATCCTCCCTCTAGCTATGGGTAAATAGCAGGACAGGCTGGGTTTTCTAGCCTTTGATAACAACTAGTCTAGAAGGATAACTCTGAATTCAAAACCTGCGGTGGGTCGTTTGGGGACCTTAGGGCATTCGGTGCACCAGGTCTCTGTATTTGGCCCTCCAAAAAGTGTGAATGGTCCTGTACGAAACCTTCACCACTATAATCAAATTCCATGTGCTGTTGTGGGGCTGGCGGTTTCCTGGGAACTGATCTGCTTGACCCTCATACGTTGAATTCAACGGGAGAGTCGAGTACATATATATATATATATATATATATATATATAAAGAAATATATTTCTGGAACAAAGTGCCCAATATCAGAGATAGAGCGTATGTAAATATGAATATAAAAGTGAACATTGAAGTCAATACTCAGAGGCGACTGGCAGTTTCATGGTGGACGCAATCGTCTCTCTCTCTCTCTCTCTCTCTCTCTATATATATATATATATATATATATATATATATATATATATATATATATATATATATATATATATATATATATATATATATATATATATATATGTTCGGGCATCAACCTTTGTTTGGTTGAATATGACAGACAAAAAATTTGTTTATAAGCAGTAAATTCGACCATACCGACGAACGATCCTTTGTGGGCGAATCGATTAGGCACGCCCTGATAAATGGCGGTTCCGTATAGGATGCAGGTTCGAATACTATCGAAGGACGAATATTTTCTATCAAATAAATATATGTATATATATATGAAACTGTTACATTATAAGCTGTAAGTTACGGCTAGAACATTGCATATTTTTTCAACGTTTTAACACGTCTCATCAGGTAGTTAACAAAGATAGATTGTTACCATCATTGTTAACTATTGTAGTAGTAACTTGAATATTCTAATGTAACAGTTTATAATAAATATTTATTTCTCTACTCTTGTATTGACCCCTTTTTTTAAATTAATGTTATAAATGTTTGAATTTTAAATTAATGTTATAAATGTTTGAATTTATATATATATATATATATATATATATATATATATATATATATATATATATATATATATATATATATATATATGTTCGGGCATCAACCTTTGTTTGGTTGAATATGACAGACAAAAAATTTAATTATTTTTTTTCATTTCATTTGTAACAGTGGTAAATACGGAGAAGTTTTCCACTCCTTTACTACCACCAAACTGGAAAACCTAATATATATATATATATATATATATTTATATATATATATATATATATATATATATATATATATATATATATATATATATATATATATACATACATATATATATATATATATATATATATATATATATATATATATATATATACATATATATATATATATATGCATGCTCCCTTTCGTAGGTTGAGCACTGTCGGAAAAAGCAAATTTGATGAATGCTGCTGATTAATAATGCTAAGCTCCTAACAATGATTTGAGCCATCTGATAGCCAGTAATGCTTATGTGTTAAAAATGACTTTTCTTTTTAATACGCTCATTGCCTAAAGGGTCCAATCTCCAAATGATGACAGATTGGTTGGGTTTCGACCCCGGCTTGAAGCAATCGCATGTCTAGTCATACTGATGAACTGTGAACAGCGAACAGTCTGTCTGTGCATGACTATATGCATACATATGTGTCTATATATATATATATATATATATATATATATATATATATATATATATATATATATATATATATATATATATATAGATATATATATAGATATATATATAGATATAGATATATATATATATATATAGAGAGAGAGAGAGAGATAGATAGATAGATAGAATCAGAGAGATAATAAAATTAGGTTGGTGCAAAAATAATGGCGTAATGTCGTTTTTTGACGTATTTTTTAATGTCAAAAACGACATTATTACGTCATTATTTTTGCACCAACCTAATACAAAACTTCTTATATTCTCTATAAAGCAAATTTTATGTACATTTCGTTGAATGCGACAGACATAAAAAATCTCATGAGGTTTTATTCCTCTTTTATGTACCGATGACCCTCCAACACCCCTTTCACTTGTAGCTTTTAATATGTTTTTTTTTTCTTTTTGTCATTTCTCTCAAACCCAGTTCTACCATCCATTCATTCAAGCTCACTATGTTATGCGCTGCTTTCCTCTGTCTTGTTTTCCCTCAATCTCCCCTTGAGTATCTGATTTTCCAAGCCTTCTTTCCTAATTATATGCCCCAGAAGTGTCGACTGCCTCTTCTTGGGGCGAAGTATGTATTTCCTTTTTGTTACCATTCTCTCCAAAACCACGTCGTTGTTCACATGTTCGGCCCATAGTATCCTCAGCATCATTATGTAGAACATTATTTCTATTGCTTCAAGTCTTTTCCTCAGCTTTGAAGAGATTGTCCAGCATTCACTAATATATAGGGGGAAAAAAGAAATTGCGTATCATTTCTGTACTTTTCTTCTTTTTTTCCAGCAAAACTTTTCTGTATCTCAATACTGTGCTGAGCTTTTGGAAAGCATCTTTGGGCATCTTAATACGTCTTTGGATCTCAGTGCCACATTTTCCGTCCTCCTTCCCAGATATTTAAATTTCGGTACCTGTAATTTTCATTTTCGGCTCATCCTTTTACATTCTGATTTTTTTTTCTCATTTTCCGTTGATTGATCTTGTAGGAGGTTTTGCAGTTCCCCTTCTGTTTCTGCTATCAACACTGTGTCATCTGCATGGCCATTAATGAATTTCGTTTAGTCGCTGTATAGAATGAATAAGTCTGCTGAGAGGACAAATCTTTGTCTTACACCCCTTTCTGTTTTGTATATCTACT
This sequence comes from Acanthosepion lycidas, assembly GCA_963932145.1. Taxonomy (NCBI): domain Eukaryota; kingdom Metazoa; phylum Mollusca; class Cephalopoda; order Sepiida; family Sepiidae; genus Acanthosepion; species Acanthosepion lycidas. The sequence goes on along the minus strand of OZ010597.1, from coordinate 54,519,869 downwards.
GCTCTCTTTTTCTGCTCGTATGCAGGCAAAGTTTTTAAAAACTGAAACAAAAGTCATAATAATATTGTGTGCGCTTATAAATTTCTTAGAATGTAATTTCTAGCATCGCTTCACGATTGAACGAGACTATGGATTTTTAATTTTTATAATTAAATTTATAAATTTAATTTCAGTTTTGAAACATTTAAATTTTCTGTGTCGCGATGGAATCATATTTTAGAAAAGAATATATATATATATATATATATATATATATATATATAGATAGATAGATAGATAGATAGATAGATAAAGAGAGAGAGAAAGAGGGAGTGGTTTAAAGCATTTAAGTTGTTAAAATCATTGCAAATGAATAAAGGTATTTTATTATCAAGAGTTCTCATGAGAACATTAGTATAGATTTTTCCAATAAATTTACCCATATCTATCGAAGTATATAGGATTAATTATACCACGCATGCGCAACAACGGAAACATTGCATCTACAAGTGATTTCCTCTAGATTCTTATTGCAACACCATCCACAATCTTAGCATCACATGATTATGAAAATATCTTCAACAACTTTCCAATCGAGGAAACAATATAATCTGTGACAGCATTTACAAACAGCCGTAAATAGCTGCTCTCAAAATTAGATCAGAAATCCTTCAGAAATTCCTTGTGCAGCTGAACTCCACTTCTATTGCTATGAAGGCGTCATCTGCATCCCTAGCAACGTAGCCAGTATGGCTAACGCATTGGTTCGTGACTACTCAACATTTTACATTACGCACGTTGATAACAATAGATAAGTCAACTACGGTAGCTTCATTTCATTTCTATACTAACAAAGAATATATAATGAAATTATAAACCTACATTAAACATTTGAATAAAAATCTATACTAAACTTCTCACTGTTAATAATATATCTTATTAAACATCTTTGTTATGCCTGTTTAACGTTTTCCTCTTGCAATTAAAGAGGCGTGTATGCATCTAATTTTGCTTCATTTTCATATGGAAATCATTTCAGGCAAAGCAAGGAAAGAAAGAAAAAAGAATCAATCGTCTAAAGGCTCACACTGAAACCCTCAACTTTGAGTGAGTCTTGCGCATTGTATTTGGTGAACATAGTATATATATATATATATATATATATATATATATATGGTTGGATAGATGTTATATATATATGTTAGCTCTATCTCTGATATTGAGCGCTTTCTAATAAATAGCGCGCATATAATATATAAATAATTATACACATATATATATATATATATATTTATATTTATATACACACACTTTTCACACACACATATATATATATATATATATATATATATATATATATATATCGCGATGGAATCATATATTTAAAAAATAATTATATATATATATATATATATATATATATATATATATATAGGGTGCGATGAGTAAAATGTCGCCATTTTTATTTTATTTTTTTATTTCGCGCATGCGCGTTGTTTATTTTTTCTTTATCGACGGCACGCTATACTAAGGTCAGTTGGGCACCGTCTGTGAGAAAAAAATAGCCATTACACATTTCACACCACCAGAAATTCGGAAACGGCATGCTGGATTGCTTGGCTTTCCCGCCGGAAGATACAATACGAACATTTTACAGTGTTTTGCCTGAATCTGTATATATATATATATATATATATATATATATATATATATATATATATATATATATATATATATATTAGGATATAGAATATATATATATATATATATATATATATATATATATATATATATATATATATATATTAGTGTTATGGTCTCGTTCGTTGTACTACGGTGATAGTCCAAGGTAGAACCAATAAAGAAGAACTCGAACACAGGTATGGAATAACACAGATATATTACAAATAGGAATATATACAGAGAAGTAGAAAGTGTTAGTATGAACAATCTGGTTTAGTAGAGAGAACAATGTAGTCTCGACCAGTACCACTATTCCAATGTCTTGCAGTAATTGTCCGAACACGACTCTGTATTTAACTGCCTCTGACTCGACTCCATTTGAACTACTAACACGACTTGAACTACTGACTCCTGAGGCGCAGTATTTATTAAGTATGGAATAGTCCATTATTCTTCTTATTATTATGGGTAAGATCCCATAACAATTAGGATATAGAATATATATATATATATATATATATATATATATATATATATATATATATATATATATATATATATATATATATATATATATTTATATATATATATATATATATATATATATATATATATATATATATATATATATATAAGGATATAAATATAAATATTTATATACGCTATATCTCTGATATTGAACGCTTTATACCATAAATATCACACATTAAAACTATATTTCTTCATAAATTAGGATATAGAATGCCAGACAAATTTTTAAACAAAATTTTTGACAAATGGTAACGTTTCATAAAATAGATTTTATTTTATATATTGATATATGTATACTTGCCCAGTACTTCTGGTTTATTTTAAACGTGGTTCGTCGATTATGTCAGACAAAAGAAATTTTAATAATTTTTTCTTTTTTTTTTTTTTACAAAATGGCTAAACAAATAGATTTCTCGCTTGGGACAATGGATAATATGCATTTTTGTACGCACTTACTCCCACTGAATAGATAAAAGGGCTTTAAAAACTACAATTAGCCTCGTCTGTCATATTCAACGCAACATAGATGGAACTTGAGCCATGTATTGGTAAACACACACACACACATGTTTATTAAATGATATGTGCATGAAAGAAGGATTGCTGCCTAAATATACAGTATATATATATATATATATATATATATATATATATAATGCGTCTGTGTGGGTGATTATGAGCGGGTAAAGAAGTTGGTTTGTCGTTACTGACGCGTGAAATGGAGTCAATTTCCAACTGAAGTAGTTGCAGCGGTGTGCGCTAATGACTTCAGCAAAGGTATGCGTATTCATTTCCAGCCCCACGTAGCTAAGAAACATTTCAGTCTTTGATCGTTATGCTGCATGAGAGGACAACTTAGCAGTCGAAATACGTGCATGAGAGGACAACTCAGCAGTCGAAATGAGTGTCATATAAAAGATCGTAAACTAGGAGACCCCAGATAATATTGCCTGGCACTGCCGAGTAGTCACATTCTCCGCAAAATCTGAAGAAAAGGACAAGCAACAGCAAAAGAAATTAAAACTTTTTAAAATCATTTCACCAACAAGAAAGGTAATAAAGCCACTAGGACGCAAAAAGTTACTGAGTCTTAGAGAATATGAGAAAAACTGTTATTAAGGAGAGAGGACAATAAGAGGATAAGATTTAAGAAAACATGATATAACGATAGATATTGCATTTAATTGCGGTTACATGTAGTATTTCAAATATAAATCGATGAAAACTTGTCTCCAATCTCCTAATGTGCTTAAATTCATAAAGTCTATGTTCCATACCGAAGACTTCATACGAACAATTACTATGAAAATATTTATAGAAAAGGCACAATGAGTCTACATTACGGCGATAGGGAAACGGTTTAAGCTGAGTTAACACGTCAGGACGAATAACATTGCAGATCCTTCTTACTTTTAACAGAACATCTAACCATATAGCAAGAGTACCCGGCATGATGTGACGGCAATGTCCAAGACTGTGGCGGATTTATAAATAGATTCTGGCGAGAGAGATTGTCTAGCACAATATATAGGACCAACTTTCTTAGCGGCAGACTTAGCACATAATTCAATATCTACTTCATATGAACAAAGAATGTTAGTCCGAGAAGGCGCAATTTGTGCTTCTCCTGGAGGTTAGCATCAGCCTAGCTGATGGAAGGTAAAAAAGGTTTCACTTAACTATTTAAAGAACAGTTTCGTTTTTGTGGCGTTAAAAGTAACAAGCCTTTCCTTGCCCCATTTAACAACAGTCTGTTTAATCTTCAAAGCGCATTTTGTTTTCGTTTGATTTTCTTTATTTTGTTTTACAGCATATCGACACCTCAATAGGTAATTTAATGCCGACACGATTTTTAGGATAGGTTCGTATGAATAGATTATGTATTCATTGTAAAAAAATCAGTTTCTATATCTTGATTCATGGACGAATTTTTGCAGAGATGGTTATTGTCGAGATTCACGAGTGTTATTGGTAATATTAGTATGGTGGTATCTGCCACACAGAGTTTGGTGACTATTTTGTGTTAGAAAGAATGACGTATTTTAGCCTTCCAGCAGCACACCGATACTAATATTAGCATTAGTGTAGCCATTGATACAATAACACTGAATTCGAATATAGAAAGACGAAATACACGGGCGTAACAAACAAAACATTTAATAAGGCAAACAACTTACGTATATATATTAAAAAGATCTACATATGTCCCAAAACAAATAATTGTCCATATTGTCACAAAGGAACGAGATTTACGGAAAGAGAACAAAGAAATAACATACCAGCTATATGGCCTTTGATCGTCCGCAGATAAGTGAATAGAAATTACTTTTTTCTTTCGCTAGGCCCTGCATATGGTGACCAGTTTCCACGTGTGTGGACACGCTGGTGGTCAAGAAGGTAAAGAGGCCGTTCCTCCAAAAAAACGAAAGCAAAGACAAAAAAGGAAAGAAGAGTTCTTCTCTCTAAAGGGACCAAAACTTCCATGAGGTCAACCCAAGAGAAAAACAACTGTGTTCTCCCTACAGTAATATTTTTTTTCAATGTATTGCTCTTATTTTTGCTTTAAAATCTATTTGTATACTTTCCTAGTGTGTTGACCCCACTTTATGATATAACCATTTGCCTATTGCTGGGATCCTAGCAGGTGCCACCACGAAACAATAAGGTTGAACTAGGAACAACAGCAAATAATAGTTGGTTCCACGCTCCACAAAACCTCCCGATCAGAAGCCTTGTTGCCGGATGTACTTTATTATCATGCCCAGAAATACACATTTTGTCATTCAGTTTTAATTTTCAATATTATGAGTTTACAAACCCTCCATCGAAACTGGATAAAGCGATCAATAGACGAAAGGTTATGAAAATCATTATTATTTCTAGGACTTTTATTCGTAATCGACAATACAAAATGCTTTATATCGTGTCATATTTGTTCAAGTTTATCATTTATCTGTGACAGGGGATTAAGAACTTGATGAGAGAAATTGAATCTAAGAATGAATTTAAGCAATATTATCCAAATAAGACGCAAGATGGTTGAAAACTCTTGTTTTCTATCAAGAAGGAATCCAAACAAAAGTATTGTTTGTTTAGATTATGAATAGCGTGTTGGGTTGTAGACCTTAACCCACTCATTTGGACGTAATCTTACCCTGAAACAGAAATCTCTTTATAAACAAAAATCTCTTAGAAAATTTTCAAATTATTGTTGTATGTAAAAAAAAAAAAAAATGCGACATCGTAGAATCTGTTCCGAAACATTCAATTTAAAATTCAGTAAATCTAAAAAAACAATTTGTGCATCAAGAAAAAAAAAGTTAAACTTTTAAATAGGAATTATTATCAAATCACGATTTTGCTAACAGATAGAATTCTAATAATCTTTGCCCAAGTTTTTTTTTCGTGTTCACCTCAATTAAGCCAGTAAAGCTACTGAGGCACAAGGGGTGGTGGAAGAGTTAGAAATAGAGAGATTCCTAAGGTGCGTGAACAAAGAAAATGTAAATAGGACAATAGTGAATGATATTGCATTTAGATTTTGCAGATTAATTTTGGCTGGAAAGTATGGAGCCGGAAGAGATTTCCACGTTTTGTGTGTATGCAACAATAATAATAATAATAATAATAATAATAATAATAATAATAATAATAATACATTGCAGTACCTGCAGATTGAAATGTATACTCGAATCTACACTATTTACATAATTCGGGCTATTGTCCTCATCTTTGTCGCCATATTTATTACACGTAGTTGGAATGTCGAACTGAAATCTTTAGTTCGCTCACTGGGGTAGACTGTTCTAGTTCCACGTGCCATGTTTAATGGATGTTACTTATCAGTTATCTCCTGTTAATTCCCCTCTTCAAGTTCTCCACTGACTTAACCAGATATTGAACTCCTAGTCATTAGGTCCTGTCAATGGATCTAACCAATGACTTTATCCACTGTGTCATGTGTCCTTGTGGACATCTGTGTATGACTTTCTAGGTATTATAAACCCTAACAGAGATGTCCTCAAGAACACACGGCATAGTGGATAAAGGTGATGGTTAGATCCAATGAGAAGACCCTAAGAGTGTGAGTTCAATACCCGGTTAAAGCAGTATTAAGAAACAAGGCAGTTATTAATAAGAAGATCTGACATTAATACATGCAGTCGTCCAGAGCTTTAGCGTCACTCCTTATATTCAGCCTATGAATTTTTCAGTCCACCCTCGTTCCTGTTAAGAAACAAGGTACTTATTAATAACAAGAGCTGAAATTAATACATGCAATAGTCCACAGCTTTAGCGCTACACCTTAATATTAAGCCTATGAATTTTTCAGCCCACCCTCGAGTCTGTTAAGAAACAAGGCAGTTATTAAAAGGAAGGGCTGAAAGTAATACATGAAGTCGTCCACAGCTTTAGCGCTACTCCTTTATATTAAGCCTATGAATTTTTCAGCCCAACCTCGTGTCTGTTAAGAAACAAGGTATTTATTAAAAAGAAGGTCTGGTATTAATACATGCAGTCGTCCACAGCTTTAGCGTCACTCCTTATATGAACTTTTCAGCCCATTCTCTTACATACAAAAACAAGAATATCTTCCCAAAGCACTCCATTCTTTCTACTTAAAAAAAAATTACTTCCCCGAGATGCCATGTCAGTACCAATAACTCTGCATTTAATTACGTTAAAATTTGAAAATCAGTCTTGCGCATTGACTTCTTAAAGTTCATTTTGCACTATACACTTTATCAAAGTTGGTTCATTCGGAAAAGTAAGCAGGGAACAACAAATATTATTTTTGATTAGTGTTTACCTATTTATTTCAATGCGGCCACATAGAAATAGGAAAGAATTCGCAACTGTAGAATTTTGTTTTTGAATTCATTACTGATATTTCCACTGCGCAACAAATGAGAACATCGTGAAATTCATTATAATCTAAACGTAATGCTCACCTTACAAATTCTGTCGTTTTCAATCCTTTCTTTTTTGTTGCAGAAAATACAATAACATGGAAAGCGTTCAGTCATTTCAGACTAGGGTTGTTTTCTCTCTATACTACATCGTCGTCACATTAACGCATGCACTTTGTGCTGAAATGTGCATGGCTCTCATTTTTTTCTCAGTCCATTTATTTATTTATTTATTTATTTATTTTATTTTATTTATTTATTTATTTATTTATTTATTTATTTATTTTATTTTATTTATTTATTTATTTTATTTTATTTATTTATTTTATTTATTTATTTATTTATTTTTTGACAAGAAATGCTAAAAATGCAGAAATATAAACAAGGGCGGCTGTTAGCGACTCAGGCGCGGGAACAAAACGAAACGTGTTCAAATCTTAGCTACGGTTGCCGTTGTCAATTTTAAGTTTAATCTCAATGTTTCTCTCTTTATTTCTCTAATGTTCCATGCCATTTTAGCACGTAGACAACCATGGTCCTCCACGTTTTCCTTTCAGTTTTTACTGCCGGAAATGTTGTTAGGACATTTACCAGAGATGTGAATATATATTTTCAGCCTACGTTGAAGTTATTAGTCATTTTTTTGCATGAAATATTCAACGTATAAAACTCACTGAGATATATTGAGAGGTGTAAGATTAAGTGCATTAATAAAGAAGGAAATTTCACGGGAAAAAAGGTTGTTCTGTAAAAAATATTTCATCACCATCAAGGATTGACACTACTGAGGCTTATTAGGAGTTTAGTCAAGAAAAATATAATATAATGATCTTCCATCTCTTGGGGGATTATTTAGTATAGATATATCTTTTATATTATGCTTAATTAAAAGGATAATTATTAATCCGTTTCATACATGAGACACACGCGTTTCTGTTTATACATGAGACTGGTATGGTCCTGCTTAAACAAGAGATAAATATTTCCGGTTTATATATAAGACGTGATACTCATTAGGTGTTTAGTCAAGAAAAATATAATATAATGATCTTCCATCTCTTGGGGGATTATTTAGTATAGATATATCTTTTATATTATGCTTAAGTAAAAGGATAATTATTAATCCGTTTCATACATGAGACACACGCGTTTCTGTTTATACATGAGACTGGTATGGTCCTGCTTAAACAAGAGATAAATATTTCCGGTTTATATATAAGACGTGATACTCATTAGGTGTTTAGTCAAGAAAAATATAATATAATGATCTTCCATCTCTTGGGGGATTATTTAGTATAGATATATCTTTTATATTATGCTTAAGTAAAAGGATAATTATTAATCCGTTTCATACATGAGACACACGCGGTTCTGTTTATACATGAGACTGGTATGGTCCTGCTTAAACAAGAGATAAATATTTCCGGTTTATATATAAGACGTGATACTCATTAGGTGTTTAGTCAAGAAAAATATAATATAATGATCTTCCATCTCTTGGGGGATTATTTAGTATAGATATATCTTTTATATTATGCTTAAGTAAAAGGATAATTATTAATCCGTTTCATACATGAGACACACGCGTTTCTGTTTATACATGAGACTGGTATGGTCCTGCTTAAACAAGAGATAAATATTTCCGGTTTATATATAAGACGTGATACTCATTAGGTGTTTAGTCAAGAAAAATATAATATAATGATCTTCCATCTCTTGGGGGATTATTTAGTATAGATATATCTTTTATATTATGCTTAATTAAAAGGATAATTATTAATCCGTTTCATACATGAGACACACGCGTTTCTGTTTATACATGAGACTGGTATGGTCCTGCTTAAACAAGAGATAAATATTTCCGGTTTATATATAAGACGTGATACTCATTAGGTGTTTAGTCAAGAAAAATATAATATAATGATCTTCCATCTCTTGGGGGATTATTTAGTATAGATATATCTTTTATATTATGCTTAAGTAAAAGGATAATTATTAATCCGTTTCATACATGAGGCACACGCGGTTCTGTTTATACATGAGACTGGTATGGTCCTGCTTAAACAAGAGATAAATATTTCCGGTTTATATATAAGACGTGATACTCATTAGGTGTTTAGTCAAGAAAAATATAATATAATGATCTTCCATCTCTTGGGGGATTATTTAGTATAGATATATCTTTTATATTATGCTTAAGTAAAAGGATAATTATTAATCCGTTTCATACATGAGACACACGCGGTTCTGTTTATACATGAGACTGGTATGGTCCTGCTTAAACAAGAGATAAATATTTCCGTTTTTTATATTAGACGTGATACTCATTAGGAGTTTAGTCAAGAAAAATATAATAATATAAAGATCCTTCATCTCTTGATGGGTTATTTAGTATAGATATATATTTTATATTATGCCACAGGAAAATGATAATTATTAATCCGTTTCATACATGAGACACGCTCGGTTCAATTTATACATGAGACAGGTATGGTCCTGATTAAACAAGTGTGAAATATTTTCTGCTTTATGTATGAGACGTGATGCTCATTAGGAGTTTAATCAAGAAAAGTATAATAATATAATGATCCTTCATGGATTATATAGCATAGGTCTATATTTTATATTATATCTTATTAAAAGGATAATTATTAATCCGTTTCATACATGAGACACACGCGGTTCGATTTATACATGGGACAGGTATGGTCATGTTTAAACAAGAGATAAATATTTTCCGGTTTATACATGAGACGTATATTGTCCGGTCTGTTTTATACGCGACATAAATTTGATTCGGTTTAAACATGAGACAAATATACTTCGGTTTATACATGAGAAAATTACGGTGCGGTTTATTCATGAGACAAAATATTCAGAACTATCTGTGTTAAACATGAGGCAAAATGAGGTATTTATACACGAGACAAATATGGTGCACTTTATACATGAAACAAAACATTAAAATTGTCGCGTTTCATTCAAGAGATTTATATGCTCCATATTATGATTTTTTTGGTTTTGGTTTTGTTTGTTTTTTGCTTTACGGCAAATCAATATTTTTCCTTGAAGAAATCTATAGCTGGTCATATATTTTTCAAAGAATTTATAACTGTTTGTATTGCTGGTATTTTTTGTAAGTATTGCTGGTAATAATTTTTTTTTTATTACAAAGTATTTCTGGTATTAAAACTTATTTTTACACAAGTTTAGGTGTTAACTATTTGCCAATAGCTGGGACCCTAACAGGTGCTACCACCCCGAGTCAATTAAGAGGTGGTTCCACGCTTCTCAAAACCTCCTGATCAGAGGCCTTGCTGTTGGACGTAGTTTATCGTCATACCCAGAACAAACTACACTTTATGAGATGAAACACTAACAATAGTTCGCTTTATACATGGCAGTAAACTTTTACAACAGTGACCTTTGTAAAGGAGGCAAAACTTTAAAAATGACCCGGTCTATACATAAGACCAAACGTTAGCGAAATTGCGGTTTATGTGAGTAAACAACGCCCCGGTTTATACATGGTTTCCCAATAGTCTAATTTACAGATGAGAAAAAAAACTTGATTATGGGGTTTTTTATATATGAGATAGTCTTTAATAATAGCCTGGTTTATACATGAAAAACATCTTTAAAAATTTCCGATTGCCACTTGAGTGAAAATTAAACAATGGTCTAGTTTGTATTTGAGTCAAAAGTTATAAAATGGTTTGGTTGATACAAGTTCAAGGTCGATCATAAAACATAAAATGAGAGATCTATTTTTTATCGATGTATTTGCAATCATTATGCCTGGAGTCAAAGAGTAATTATTGATCTAGTTTATAAGTTATTTAAAGGAAAAACCTACTTTAGCTTAACAGCTCAAAATCGATGCAGCTTATATTTGTGTAAAATGTAAATAGAGATAAGTAATGTTACGTTTTATAATTAGACCCAGTTCATATTTGAATAAAAAGATCAGTATTGGTACAATGTATACTTGATTCTAAAATTAAACATTGCACTGGTTTATAATTTAATCAAAAGGTAAGTAAGAATTTATTTAGTTTATTGTCGAGTCAAAATTAATAATTTTTTTCTGTTCTATTTCTGAATCAAAATACAGTCATTTGTAATTTTTATATTTGAGTAAAAAGTTAAACATGACTCGGAATTATACTTGAGTGAGTATGTAAACATTGGTCCAGTTTATATCTGTGTTAAAAGATAAACATTATTTGGTTTATAGTTGAGTTGACAAGTATCCAGTCGGTAAGTTGGTCCTTTACGTGGTTTTCGCGCCTTTCTCAAGGATGCAGCCATTGTCTTCCTCGCCAAGCCGAGTGAGTCAGAAACATTCATTTCACAAGTATTTAGGAAGTATAACATCGTACCAATACCGTTCAAGACGTCGCATCATCAGAGTCGGGACGTGTAGCCATTTTAAGAATAGAATTCGTAGATATAAGTGTCACGAAATCTTTTCGTATCTGATGGAGAGTCGTAATGTGATTGCAGATATATAAAATTTAAGTAAACACGCACATGCAAATAACACACACACGTATATATATATATATATATATATATATATATATATATATATATATATATATATATGAAGAAATATAGTTTTAAGTTGTGCTATATTTATGGGATAAAGTGCTCAATATCACAGACCGTATGTAAATATAAATATAAAAGTGAACATTGAAGTTAGCACTCAGACGGCCTGACGATTGCATTTAGCATGAAACAGCCTGTTGACTTCAATGTTATAATGGGTATATAAAAAAAATATAAAATTTTGTTCTTTATACCCGGAGTTATATTTTCCGATTTGTAGGTCCGATGAATTGGATCGTGATTACAATTCCAATGTAATAAATTATAGCCAGGGAATATTAGTGTTTGAGCCATTCATATTATATTCTTGCTCTGTCCTGGTCATTAAGCTCTACTTGGATTCCATCCGCTTGGATATATATATATATATATATATATATATATATGAAGAAAAATATACGGAAAAAACAAACAAAAATCCTAATATGCAATTATGCTGTTTTAATGTTAATATAATGTCAACGTCGGACGTTTCGGTCTAGTAGACCAACTTTAGGACATATTCATAAAACATAATTAACATTAGACTATATTCAATTCATCATGAAAAGACGATGGACATAAGAGTACGACTAATCAAAACAGATAACTACTCTTATGTCCATCGCTTTTCATGTTGAATTGAATATAGTCTAATGTTAATTATGTTTTATGAATATGTCCTGAAGATGGTCTACTAGACCTAAACGTCCGACGTTAACATTAAAACAGCATAATTGTATATTAGGATTTTTGTTTGTTTTTTTTCTTATATTTTTCTTCATGCTGTCTGATCTATATCCATATATTTGCCTACATCTATATATATATATATATATATATATATATATATATATATATATATATATATATATATATATATAATATAAACGGTTATATACTAATTATATATGCGAGATACTACTACAAAATTGTACATTTTGTTTCAATGTTTAGTACAATTTTATAGTAGGAACTTACATATACAATATTTTGAGAGTAATTAATGTTCTAATGTAACACTGTTTAAGAAATAGTTCATTGCTCTACTCTTGTTTTAAATTAAAATTAACATTTTGATCATTAGAATTCTATAATTCGTTTTTTTACATTTTGATATATATATATATATATATATATATATATATATATAAGATACACATGAAATTTTAACTTCCCTGATAGATGTTAAATTCAGCCTTCAATTCCGAAGTTTCGTTGATAAACTTTTTCGTAATTCTTAGTCAATTTGTCAAGATTTTTAACTGAGATGTTACTATTATTAAGGTTAGCGCGTACATATACATGAGTTTGTGCGTGTGTGTTTACTCTCGTGCGTGATGTATGTGAATACATGGTTATGTGCGTGTGTGTTAAATGTGGTTGTTTGGCTTTGTAATCACACACACACGATCTTGCTAACAGAAACGCTCCTCTGTTCCTAAATCGGTAAAGCACGTCAGGCCATATGACGGTCTCGTATAGGATGCTGGTTCGATTCCTGCCGGAGGACGTATATTTTCTATGACAATTTCTTGGACATTCGGGCTGGTAAATGTTGTTAATACCGTTTATTATAAACAGAGCGTTTACTTAAATATTTGTATATATAAAAAAAGAAAGTATAAACATAAAAATATCTTAAAATAATTGTCGGACTTTGTCCATTTCATAATATATATATATATATATATATATATATATATATATATATATATATGTATGTATGTATGTGTGTGTGTGTCTATATATCTCTAAAATATGGATTTAAACGTAGGTTTTGAATAATCCATATAGGAAGAATGGTATATACTGAATTTTTATATTATATATGATCTCGGGGAATATTTCCAAACCTACATTCTTTGGGAAGGTGCCCATATTGTTTCTTGTAATTTAATAAAAAAATGGTTGATAGATTGTCCATTGAAAGTTTATTTATATGTTTGCTGATCTGATTTATTCAAAACATTTCGTGGCGCATAAATCCAGTGTGTTCTACATTCTAAATTATTACTTCAGTTTGGCTAAATAAGCATATAAATTATCATACTTTCGTAAATTATTTAAATTTATTAAAGAAGATATTTATTTATTTACACTTATCAACAAAGCAGTATATGTCCAATGCAGTGTTTCATGCTTTACTCAGTTCGAGGTGGTGAACCAAGCTGAGAGTATAGATCTGACACAGAGTACTAACCGTATGACAAAAGAGAGGATTACTGCTTTATAGTCAACTTATGGACTTTTCAGCCCTCCCTCATATCTGGAAACAAACACTGCAGGTATTAATAATAAGAGTCAAAATTATTACATGAAGGATTTCAAAACTATAATTAGTCCTCCATAGTCAGCCTCCGAACATTTCAGCCTAGCCTCGTATCAGGAAAGTAACATTACAGTCATTAGTAAGATGAGTTCACATTAATGTATGCAAGCTCTTACAGTTCTAGTATCTCTACTTTATGATCAGCCTATGAACATTTCAGACTACGTTCGTATCTGCAAAGAAACAATGCAGTTATTAATAACAAGAGTTGAAATTATTACTTAAAAGATGCTCTAGCATAAATCTTCCATAATAAGTATGAGAAGAAAATGAAAGTTATATATATATATATATATATATATATATATATATATATATATATATAATAAAAAGGCTTAAACACTAATATTCCATGGTCATAATTTATTCCATTGGAATCGTAAATACGATCCAATTCATCAGACCTACAAATTCAAAAAGAAAACAGAAAAAAACATGCGTATATATGCACCTGTGGATTTTGCATATATATGTATATTTACCACTAATATTATCTATCTATCTATCTATATATATATATATATATATATATATATATATATATATATATGAAAATATATAGAAAATAGGAAAGAACTGGTTAGGTAAATAATACAAAGTTCTTTAGTATTTTTGTTATTATTTTTAAAAAATAGTTCTCGATACAAAAGTAGAGCATAAATATAATTATTTATTTAAAAATATGATTCCCACACGCTACATAAGAGGTCCCATGTTTCAAAACAAGAGCCGAAAATTTCAATATAATTATTTGAATTAAATTCAGTTAAAGTAAGCTCTGTTCCATCTTCAAGCGAATTTTTTTTTGGAATAACTTATTTCTGAAATTTACGTGTTTTAATAGTATATTCACAATTGAAATCAAAATTTCCATGGTAACAGCCAGGGCGAATTGTTTAAAATAGTTAGGGGTGTTGAGTGTTAATAATTTGTATCAGTATAGAGTTACTTTCATAGATATCAAGTCAGGGTAAGGTGGGGGTGTCTAAATTTAAAACGGACTATGTTTTCGCCTAGTCTGGTTTACGTGTCTATGGAGATTTTTTTATTTTTTTATTTTATTTCTTTATGAAAGTGATTTGTGCATATAAAAAAAACTGCCGTAACATTTGTTTTTTGAGGACTTCATAAAGGGTTATCTTTTTTTGTAGGGTATTTAAACTATTTATTTGGGCTATAGATTATAAAAGTTATTTTATTGTATGCTTGTTTTTAGCTAATTAATTCAGTGCATAAATCTGATGATGTCGGCAAAAAACCGTTAACTCATGTCTATTGTTTAATAGATTTTTATTATTTAGAAACTTAATAATGTGCAGTTTCTCATGGAGGCACAAAGTGCAAGGGTCATCCCAAGTTTTACAAGTTCTAGTCCTATTTATAATTTTCCATTTTACTTTAGGTGTCCTGTTTATTTCCTTCAGATGCCAAAAATATTTAGATAGAGAAGTCTGATTTCTTTTATTTATATTGTTGAAGGAGCACTTATGCTGCCTCCATCAAGCTTTAAATTCATTCTTCGTGGACCCAATGTATATCATATTAGTATTAGGACTCTCAGTGGATGAGATAGTACATTGGTATACCACAGATTTGATGCAGCATTTATTTTCTAATAAGCAGTCTTCTGGGTTTCTACAATCACACAATTTTTCACTGTTATTGTCTGATTTAGGTGCAGTGTTTTTATTAATACTATTCAGGCATGGGGGTTTGTTCAGGATTTTATTATTGTGTTGTTTTTTTGCTTTTTTTGGTGTTTTATATATATATATATATATATATATATATATATATATAAAGAGAGAAGTGAGAGAGATTTTTAAGGTGTGCTATATTTATATGATAAAGTGCTGAATATCCGAGATAGAACGTATGTAAATATAATTATAAATGTGAACATTGGATTCAACAGTCAGAGGCGACAGGCTGTTTCATGCGTGGCGAAATCGTCAGGCGGCCTTTTATGTATATATAATTTAAAATATTTTTTTAATATGTTCTCTATAAATGTGTTAAAAATATAGTATTTAACTTATATAAAATTCCTAAACTATTTGGTTAAAAAGAAATAATTAAATAGTTAAATTGATAGCAAATATCAAATTAATTAATTCGGGTTTTTTTAGACATCTAAATTACTATCAAGCATTAAAATCTATTCTTTACATAAATTGCTAAAACCCAATTACATCCTCTTTTTCTTCCCTCTCCTTCTTCTTTCTTTTTCTTTTTTCTTTTCTTCCTTCTCCCCTCCCAAATTAGTATATCAAAGTTAACCGTCTAAATAGGTCATTGTCTGGTCACTCCTCCTCCTCCAATACAAAGTATGCTTGAGAGAGACATGGAATTATCCCCTCCCTATACTCGACCATGTCTCTTTAACTACCCCTTTTACACTCTCTGTTAAATTACAAAAACTTACACTACCCATCAATTTTAATTTCATTTTTCGTTTCATTTCATTTTTGGAAGTGCTATCTGATAATCCGGCGTCCTTTAAAAGTGTTCTGGTGAAATAAATTATTATAATGCTACCTTAAAGTGGTCTGTTTTCCTTTTAAATTTATATATATATATATATATATATATATATATATATATATATATATGTTTGTGTGTGAGAGAGAGAGAGAGAGAGAGTGTGTGTGTACCTGTGTGTGTGCTTATCAGCGTGTATGTGTACTAAAAGGCAGCTGCGACACTGAACATTCGAAGGCGCATTGGGATAGCGTAAGTTGCCTTCCAAAAGCTAAGCAAAGTATAAAGAAACAGAAAGGTTTCTTGAGAAACTAAGAAAAGCGTATTAAGCGCTTACGTTATGTTTGTCGTTCTATATCGCAGTGCATGCTGGCCCATATCCTCTCAAGATGGAGAAGAGCCTTGAAGCCACGGAAATATGCTTCCAGAGAAGGATGCTGACAATGCAATGCACCGAATATGTGAGAAAATAGCAACAGAAAAGTCTTTTAGATTAGGCACCAGAAAGAGGCATTTGAAATTTCTAGGGCACATAATCAGGAAAGAGGTTATGGAAAAGTTTATACTCACATGACAGATAGATATCAGCAATGCAAAGCAAGATCTTTCGTAAATGGATGGTTTAGAGAAAAGGTTTAGATAAATGTTTAGAAAAAAAAAAGATTTAGAGCGATATCAAAAATATAAAATTTATTAAGAACTAAAAAGGACGGGAAAGTGATTACTGATCGCCAACGTCCTGAAGTGGCACGGCGCGTTAAAGAAGAATATTTTTCAATAAGATTTACACAGAGTCAAAAGAGGTATATTGAGAGAATTCAAGATAAAACAGCTTTTGTAAATTCCTGTACAGGTAAAAATATAAGTGCTTAAGAAATAATATAAGTTTTGGAAAAAAATAGTTTCTCTTTGTGAACGAGATTGCAGCTTTATGAAAATGCAAACTTGGGAGAAAAATAATAAAAAAGCTATTCAAACTAAAAGATAAGCGAAACTATTAATATATTTTGGTAAAAATGCTACCTCTGTATCTGCGAGAAAGATGACGGAATAATAATGCTTCTTTATTTTGTATACTGACTTTTTCTCTTATCTGATGGGATGACTTGAATTAAGGAAAGCCAAGTATACACAGCAATGTGAAAGCATCTTCGAAAAAGCTTTTAAAATTATGCATTCTCATTTTCGTGCAATGTTCAGCAAAATTCTTTATTAAAAATTAGGACTAGCATTTTATCCATTAGCAAAATCATGTCCAATTATTTGACATTTTCCCAAAGTTGAACGTAGTCAAATCACAAAGAAAGATGTGAATGTTTAAATCCAGATTCATATGTTTGGGTTTTATTAAAGTTCAAAAGATATCTTTAAAAAAAAAAACAAGAAAATTTAATTCAATGTTTTTTTTTTCTTGCAAAGTTGATGACAAAAATGGAGGCCAAATAACTATCTTCGTCTGATGAGACTAAAAACTTCATTATCCCTGCAACGCAAGTCGATTTTTGGTACCGTGGTATTGCAGTCAATTGAGGTTTGACGTACTATATAATGCGGATTGAGTGCGAATTTTCTCATTTTTAAATTACTATTATTAAGATTAGCGCGAACATATACATGTGTTTGTGTGTGTATGTGTGTTTAGTCGCGTATGTTTCTGTATGTGAATACATGGCTATGTGCGTGTGTGTTAAATGTGGTTGTTTCGCTTTGTCATAACACACACACATATGGGTATGTATGTATGCGCATATGTATATGTATATGTTAAGACTTTTTTAAGTTTTTATATTCATTTTTATACATACAAATATTTAAGTAAATGCTCAGTTTTTAATAAACAGTGTTAAACAACATTTGCCGACCTGAATGTCCGAGAAATTGTCATATACGTGAACGTAGAAAAATCACAAAAAAAAAGTTCTGAATGTCTAAATCCAGGTTCATATGTTTGGGTTTTATTAAAGATCAACAGATATCTTTTATATTCAACTTAAGGGCTTGCAGTTATTAGTAATAATATACATTATTATTAGATGCAGTAATGATATATAATTTCCAAAATGTTATCGTCTTATGAAGAAAGGAGTTTAAAGATTCATTCAAAATTGGAGCGTTGGGATCTAATTCCAGTGATCATGCGAAGCCATACAACACAGCCTTATAAATTATATAATTTACTGAAGCTTTACAAATTGTATATGGACATGATCCGTCATACAATAACATGCAGTAGTCTTAGTGTGATTTTCAATAAACAATGCAAATTTAAAACAATTTTTCTTATAATTCATGCCCATCAGTATTATGCTGTTATATACACTTTTATTATTTATTTTTTGTTTTCATTAATTACAATCTTACGAATAAGCTAACAAATTACCTTTAGTCAGTTATGTGCCATGTGTGATACACTCTTAGGCGATCATATATCTTTCGATATATGAATGACGAGGAAGATTTTTTTCCTGCAGTATGTTGCTATTTCTTTCTGCAGTAGACCAGTTGCCATCCAAGGCTATAGAACCCGGTCTCTCCTGCTATTTACCCATCGATTACATTACTGGCCCTTATTTGGAATTCATCATGAATATCGACATATAGTAGGAACTCCAGACCAGCAGCAATGCGGATGTATGAAAGAACCCCAATGAAAATCCCTTATTGCGCTTTCTCGGGCTCAGGTTCTCTGCAGATATGACGTAGAATGACTATATTGAATCCATTGCTAGGTCAAGTTTGCTAAAACTTGCACCACGCCCAGGTGCCTCTGTACATACATACATACATACATACATACATACACACACATATATATATATATATATATATATATATATATACGTTTCATTAAATAATATAGACAAATGTTGTCTATTTATTTTATGTAAATTTTTTTCGTAACTTCTGATTATCGTTGAAAGAAGAAAGAAATTCACAGTAGTGATCCATATTTTTTTAATACAATCTAAGCTTTCGGCTTACTTAAGCCATTATCAAAGATGTCAATTACAACATATTAAACAATATACGGACACGACAGTGATGATAATCTGTCAATGTTTGCATAAAAGATTTCTAAGGAACGATAAACACGCGCATATAAGACGCTAGAAGCGAAAGTCGCATCGCATCTCATGACGTCACACATGGCCACACGCTAGTGAATTGTAGAAGTATGAATCAAAAGCCGTTGGTATAAACCAATGGCTTCTGTTACCAATTAGTATATGATTAATTTAATTTTTTTGCTAGGATCTGTAGTTGTTATATTAGAATATACTAATTATTTTCATCTTGTTTATAGTTAGTATGCATTTGATTACGATATAGGAGATTAATATGTTTGAGATCAGTAGAAGCAGTATTATGTACAATTTTCTTAGTACTGAGATTTCTAAGAAAGCATCTTATTTGTTCATCAACTATATAGTTTGGAAAGCTATTATTAATAAGTGTTTGTTTCATATTCTTTAGTTCACTGTAAAAAATCTGTTTTGTGGAGGAATTAGTTTCTGCACGATGTATTAGATTCTTTATAATTGCTATTTTGTAGTAATATGGGCATTCGCTCTTGTAGTTAAGTGTACATGAATTTATGCTTGTAGTTTTTTTTCTATGGCGAAATAGTAAATTTGTTATTATTTGTGTTTAGCAATATGTCAAGGAAGGGGATTTTATTAGTAGTATTGAGTTCATATGTGAATTTAAGGACAGAATTATTTTGGAAACGTTTTTTAGTTAAAAATACAGATGAAATAATTCAACTTCAAAAACAACACTTGTCTATATTATTTAATGAAACGTGTATGAATGAAAAGATGCTGCCTAAATACACACAATATATATATATATATATATATATATATATATATATTAAAATGAAAGTGTTCTATTTACCATCTAATTTTTTTCAAATATATGGTATCTCAGTCAGTTATGTGCATTGCGATCATGTATCTTTCAATACATGACTGATGAGGCAGAATTTTTTCCTGCAGTAGGTTGTCATTTCTGGTTTAAAAGGGACAGTACACTCCATAACCAGAAACTATATATCTTCAACATGACTCGGAGAAGAAAACAACAGTCGAGTGAAATACATAAAGTTGCATTTAAAATATTTCCATCTCTATGATTTCGCCATGCTTCCATAAAATATTAATTTAGATGAACTTGACGTGACGGAAAAGGCTGTATAAAACTTGTCTATTAGATAAGTAAACATTTATTCATACTTAATTATTTATATTAATTTGCAAGAGACTAATCTTAACATTGCATTCAGATTAAATCACAAAAAACCATAACGAAGGATGAGAAAATATTCCAAGAAAAAATAAATAGTGAAACATCTAAAAGAGATTACAGAAATTACAATCATCAACTCTGAAGCGATACACTGATTAAATTTGATTAACCTCTCAGAAAATAGAATTTCTGAATCTGCACTTGCAGATGCTTTTTTGTAAGTAATGAACAGAAAGTGGTTCTACTAAAAGGGAACGACGTATGAATTGTCGAATTTACCTGCACATTCGCAACGTGTGAAAAGAGCAGTTTAATGAACTACTGAAGATTCACAGATTGTATATGGACAAGAAGCAAGGCACAATCGTTTATTACTAAATCATTGTGCCATGAAATAAGAATTTCATTTACTTCAAAGTGAAATCATATGTAAAAATTTATGTATATTATAATGTACTGGTATAGAATTAAAAAAAAAAATTACGTTGATTTCCATGAACAAAGCAAATTTAAAACACTTTATATGATAATTTGTGCCCAGTTGTATTATGGTGTAATATACACTTTTATCTATTTTTTTATTTTTATTTTATTAATTATGACCTAACAAATAGAGTAAAGGTTTAGTCATTGATTAAGTATTTTGTGAGCTTTTAAAATTTTTACAGTTTTCATTTATCGAATAAAGTAAATATATATATATATATATATATATATATATATATATATATATATATATATATATATATATATATATATATATATGTGTGTGTGTGTATGTGTGTGTGTGTAAAATTGAACATTGAAATCAACACTTACAGGCCAAAATAGAATGCACCACTGACGCGTATATATAAATAGACCAGGAAAAAACTCGTTGGCTGATGATTGCGTCTAGCATGAAACAGACTATCAGCCTCTAAGTGTTGACATCAATGTTCACTTATATTTTTTCACATGCTCTCTCTCTCTCTCTCTCTCTCTCTCTCTCTCTCTCTCTCTGATATTGGCCACTGTATCCCATAAACATAGCACACATTAAGAGTATATTTCTTCATATATATATATATATATATATATATATATATATATATATATATATATATTGCTTGTGGTGATTCATAATGAGAATGATAGTTTGAATATATTTTCTATTCAATATATCTAATGAAAAAATCAACTTTATTTATATTTATCCCTGAAATAGTAAAAGTTTGAAGTCATTTTTTTAAGGTAAATCCTCCAGAAATGGTATTTTTATACATTTTACAAACGATCTTTAGAACTGAATGCTCAAAAATTGATAATAATTATGAATTAATCTCTGGTGTCATTACTTACCACATCAAACCACAGCTTTCACACAGAGTGCAAAGTTGATTTCCTAAAAAAAATGCTAAAAGACACCCAGCCCTATTATCCCAGTAGGTCTCTGGTAAATGCTAATTAGTAAACTTCAGACACACTTACACATATGATTTCTTTTGAAGTGGCGATTTTCATAATATGGAAAATTACAAGACATTCTGTCGTAGACTTTTACTGACGGACTAGTGTGTATTTACTGTCATGTTACCAAAGATCTTCTATCAACTGTTGCCTAATTCCTTAACATTTTGAAAAAATGTAAAAAAAACTGTCCTGTATACATATTTTATTTTTATTTTTTACACTTTGCTGACTTAACGACTTGACTTAAAGCGAAAGATCTAATGTTTCTCTACTTTTAACAATTTCTGATTTGAAAGATGGATGTTTTTCAGCGAATATTGACTGGAAATTATTCAGACATTTTCATTGTTAGGGATATAAAGTTAATATTTAATGAGATAGCCTTACATAACAGAAACCGGCATTCATATATATATATATATATATATATATATATATATATATATATATATATATATATATATATATATATGTGTGTGTGTGTGTGTATAAAACTAAAAATCCTTGGAGCAATATACATCAAACAGTTGAAACCCAACCTAAACAAAATCAACTATGGAATCTCTAAAAATATCCTTAAATGTCTATAATTGGTAACAGAAGCCATTGGTTCATACCAACGATTCCCATACTTAATACTTCTCGAATTCACTCTCGTGTGGCCATGTCTGATGTCATGAGCTGCGGTGTGATTGTCGCTTCTAGCGTCCTATATGCACGTGTTTATCGTTGCTAGGAAATCATCCATGTAAACAATCACAGACTATCATCACTATCTTGTCCGTATATTGCTTAATATGTTGTAAATGACATCTTTGATAATGGCTTATGTAAGCCGAAACCTTGGATTGGATTAAAAAATATGGATCAATATTGTGATTTTCTTTCTTTGTTTAATGATAATGTTATTAAGCTTATCAGACGTTATGAAAAGAATGTACATAAAATAAACAGACATCACTTGTCTATATTATTTAATGAAACATGTATGAATATATATATATATATATATATATATATATATATATATATATATATATATATATATGGGTGTGTGTGATTTAAATATTTTAAAATCAGCAGTCTAGATCTCTTTGCTTGGTTTTATAGAGTGTTGTTCCAATTTTCTAATTAGTTATTGCACCTGCAGTTTGTCTACATTTATCATGCGAAACAAGGAACTGTAAACATGAAGACGCAATAATACATGTTAAGCTTTCATTTGAATTTATTACAGTTTATTTAACCGAATTCCTGTCCACAAATAAACAGTACACAGTAAACACACAAATAATAATAATAAACAGTAAACACACAAATAATAATAATAATAATAATAATAATAATAATAATAATTATTATTATTATTATTATTATTATTATTATTATTATATCTTCACAATTTGCAAGAGCACTTCAAAACGATTTTGGTATATAACACTATGATTCTATATACGGCCCTTTTCCGAAAACATCTTACAAAGGAGCTCTTTACATAAAACACCTGTCACCCAGTATAAACCTCACTTTATTCAAAAACGGAAATGGTGTGTTGAAAGCTTTTTAAAAATATTCAACTCGAATTCCAGCTCCGGTCGAAGTCCTGAATAAATGTTACTACAATTTAAAGTGCACAAAAGAAACAACATCATATGCAGTCAAACATGAAAAGTAATTAATATGACTTAATAACAAACCTCCTTGAAAATTGTTAACGAAGAAGCGAAAAAAGCTTTGGAGCCTGCACTATACGGACAATTTTTGCACTACCCTGCCAAACGAAAAAAAAATAAGAATGTTGGTATAAGTAAGTTTTCTTGTCTGTTATGTTCAACGAAACATGTTTAAAAGAAATATTGCTGACCAAATATGTACCATCTATTTGTGTATGTATGTTAATATAGGCATATATTATACCAGCGGCTATGTCTTAAGTAGCAAGGTAGAATTTGCCCTCCAGCGTGGTTAACAACCTCTCCAGGCCAGACTTTCTCAAACTTTGTAAGCAGCGGCACACCCAGGAACAAATGAATATATTACGGCACAATTAGCAACATGTTCACGCACACAAATATGAATTTCAGCCAGTTATGTACCATGCGTGATACACGCTTAGGTGATCATGTATCTTTCGACACAAGACTGACGAGGCAGATTTTTTCACCGCAGTGGGTTGCCATTTCTTTCTGCGGTAGATCAGTTGCCATCCAAGGCTATAGAAGTGTCCTGCCAAGGGTATTAGCATGCAAATGAGTATAATGGATTCAACTTGAATCCGAGCCGCTATTCATTACTCCACTTACTTAATTAATTTCAAAGTTTTTATTCAACTATTTCGCTTATTTAGGCTGAAACCTCGATCTGATGTTTTTTTTGTTTTGTTTTTTTGTTTATTTTTCTTTCGCGATTTCTTCACTGTTTGGTCGAATGAGTGACAAGCAGACATTCATTTCTTCTTCAGTTGAGCGTAATGTTTCTCGCTTCTTACTTTCTCATGATATTTGTTTGTCTGTTTTGTTTTACGGTATATCAACCTCAACGGGTCATTTGATGCTGACAACATATTTTTCCTTCGTAATATTTTTATTTTGTCAAAAATCTATTTCTGTTAATATTATTTTCTCAAAAATGTATAGCTGGTAATATTAATTTTCAAAAAACATATCGCTGGTAATATTTTTTTTTTTTTTTCAAAAACCTATAGCTGGTAATATTTTTTTTCAAAAACGTATAGATGGTAATTTCTGGTAATATTTGTTTTTTCTGGTAATAGTTGTTTTTTCTGGCAATAGTTGTTTTTTCTGGTAATATTTTTTTTTTCTTCAAAAGTTTATTTCTGGTAATAATTTTTTACAAAGTATTTCTGGTATTAAAAACTATTTTTACACTTTTATAATGCCTTTTACCTCAGTTTCTGGGCTACCTATTAGCCAGTAGCTGGGACACTAACAGGTGCTACTACCCCGGGTCAGGATCTGGGTACCCCAACAATTATGTGGAGGTTCCACGCTCCTCAAAGCCTCCTGATCAGAGGCCTTGCTGTTGGGCGTAGTTTATCGTCTTAACCTGGACGCGCATGTAGTTTATCGTCTTGCCCTGGACGCGCATGTAGTTTATCGTCATACCCACGCGGCACCCTATTGTGCCTGGGTACACCGGTTGAGAATCACTGGTCTAGGGTAACAACGGTGAATTCAACACCGTACCTTTGTGATAATTGTTAGGTTGGTGCAAAAATAATGACGTAATAATGCCGTTTATTGACGTTAAAAATACGTCAAAAAACGACATTATTACGTCATTATTTTTGCACCAACCTAATATAACTAAAGTATGATCTCTATGTGTTATAGATCAAAGATCTTCATAAAAAAACAATAAAAACACAATCATTTAACATATATTCTGAAACGACCCATATACTGTAAAAATATATATTGCAAAAAGGATATTGTAAAAAAATATATATATATTGTACAAATAATATTTTTTTTTTATTATATGTATGAATAGAGTCAAATTCGATGAAATATTAGGTTGGTGCAAAAATAATGTCGTTTTCTCACATAGTAACATATCCGAGAAAACGATATTATTTTTGCACCAACCTAATAAAAAAGAAAAATTCGAAACAAAATTTCATTACAATTTAATGTATCTATTAATTACATCTTTTTTCTTTCTAAGTTATTTTCACTTCATCCTGTTTCATCTATTACAAATGTGTGACACGCTATTTATTTATATTAATTCCATTGTTTATGTGAGAGTTTCACGCAAAGAGATTTCCGCTCTACATAAAGGATGGAGACTTGATTGATATTAACTGCCTTTTCCGCCTTCTAACACGGAAGATCTTCCAAAAGAATGGAAACAATGATTTACACTTGCACGTTTATGAATCTACGACTGCACCCTGCATTGAAAACTGTGGCCCAGCCTGATCTGGTGGCCCTGCTTTACAAGTAGGTTGGTGCAAAAATAATGTCGTTTTCTCACATAATGTCAGAAAACGACATTATTTTTGCACCAACCTAATATCTGGGCATACTCGACAAAATACAAAGAATGCTGAGTCATTTTATCGCTCCTGACCTGTCATCTCGACTTTATCACTTTCCTACCGAGATAACGTAATATCCCTGTGTCTTTCATATAAATATATGCATGGTAATTGTTCCAATGATCTCTACTGTTTAGTGCCTTGAGCGAATGAATTTAAGCGGACGACTGAATTGGCAACTATGTCTCGTGTTTTTTATTATTATTATTCAAGCAGCTGGATATAATGTTAAATTATTTTCTAATGATTTTTTTTCTCTCTCTTGTGGAAACCACTAACGTTTGTTTGCTTCATTGTAATCTACGATCTTTCAAGATTTAAATTGAATGTCTGTCGCCATTTTCTGTCTTTCTGAAATCTGTTCTTTTATTGTCCATTCTACTCACGAACGTCTTCTTAGTATCATTATCAACTTGCTTTGTATGGAAAGATTTTTAAAAATCTCAATAATGAAAACATAACAGGTTGAAAGTGTCCGGAATCGGATTTTTAATAATGCTAAGTAATTATTCAAAATCGATCTTCATTTGCATTAAACTCGGACTCAGTATTTTAACCCCCGAAATTTCTCAAGAATCCTTGTTACTCCCGTCCCCCCACGAATTGTTGTCAATACCGCCCTTTCCAAGTATTGTTCATACCCACGTCCTTAACCCAGAATGGTTGTTCCTCACATGCTTCCCCAAAAATTGTTGTCACTTTATTCCTTCCCCAAGAATTATTGTTAGCACTCTAATTTCCCAAGAATTATTGTTACTCCTGTCATTCTCCACAAAATGTTTTTACCTCTGTCCTTCCTCAAGAATAGTTATTGACCCCGTCTTTTCACGAAAATTATTATTACCCTTGTACATCTCCAAAAATTGTTATTAATACCATCCTTCCCAAGAATTGTTGTTGCCCACGTCCTTCTCAAAGAATTGAGTAACTCCTGTCATATCAGGAGAATTTTTGTTACTCTCGTCATTTTCCATTAATTTATTTTAACTTCCGACAAGAATTAATTCAGTCCTTCCCAAATAAATCTTGTTACACCCGTGCTTCATCCAGAAATGTTCTTCTTCACATCCTTCTTCATGAAGTGTTAGTACTTCTGTCATTACTCCAAAAATGTTGTTACATTCGTCCTTCCACAGAAATTTTACTGTACTTCCCCAAGAATTGTGATTAATACCGTCCTTCCGCAAGAATTCTTGTTAATCTAGTCCTTCCAAAAGAATTATCGTTAGCTCCGCCTTCCCGCAAGAATTCTTGTTACTCCTGTTTTTCCGCAAAAATTCCTGTTACCTACCTCCTACCCAAACAATTGCAGTCAACCTTGCCTTCCCGAAAAGTTGTTGTTATCCCCGTGCATCCATCAAAATAATTGTTACCACCGGCGTTTGATAATTGCTACATATTGAGAGAATTGAAAGAAAATATTTGCAAACATTAACCCATGGTGTCTTAGTAGTTTTATAGTTGGGCAAGAAATGATTAAGAAATAGAGATTTAATCTACGAAGTAAAATTGTTCTCGTTCCGCTGTCAAAGTTAAGGATTATCTGTCTATATTTCAGAGATGTGGTATTATGTACACTATTTACATTATTCGGACTATTGTCCTCATCTTTCTTGCCATATTTATCCGATCCTTCAGTATCTATCTATATTTCAGAGATGAGGTATTATATACACTATTTATATTATTCGGACTATTGTCCTCATCTTCGTTGCCATATTTATCCGATCCTTCAGTATCTATCTATATTTCAGAGATGAGGTATTATGTACACTATTTACATTAATCGGACTAATGTCCTCATCTTTCTTGCCATATTTAGCCGATCCTTCAGTATCTATCTATATTTCAGAGATGAGGTATTATGTACACTATTTACATTATTCGGACTATTGTCCTCATCTTTGTTGCCATATTTATCCGATCCTGCAGTATCTATCTATATTTCAGAGATGAGGTATTATGTACACTATTTACATTATTCGGACTATTGTCCTCATCTTCGTTGCCATATTTATCCGATCCTTCAGTATCTGTCTATATTTCTGAGATGAGGTATTATGTACACTATTTACATTATTCGGACTATTGTCCTCATCTTCGTTGCCATATTTATCCGATCCTGCAGTATATGTCTATATTTCAGAGATGAGGTATTATGTACACTATTTACATTATTCGGACTATTGTCCTCATCTTTGTTGCCATATTTATCCGATCCTTCAGTATCTATCTATATTTCAGAGATGAGGTATTATGTACACTATTTACATTATTCGGACTATTGTCCTCATCTTCGTTGCCATATTTATCCGATCCTTCAGTATCTGTCTATATTTCTGAGATGAGGTATTATGTACACTATTTACATTATTCGGACTATTGTCCTCATCTTCGTTGCCATATTTATCCGATCCTGCAGTATATGTCTATATTTCAGAGATGAGGTATTATGTACACTATTTACATTATTCGGACTATTGTCCTCATCTTTGTTGCCATATTTATCCGATCCTGCAGTATATGTCTATATTTCAGAGATGAGGTATTATGTACACTATTTACATTAATCGGACTAATGTCCTCATCTTTCTTGCCATATTTAGCCGATCCTTCAGTATCTATCTATATTTCAGAGATGAGGTATTATGTACACTATTTACATTATTCGGACTATTGTCCTCATCTTCGTTGCCATATTTATCCGATCCTGCAGTATATGTCTATATTTCAGAGATGAGGTATTATGTACACTATTTACATTATTCGGACTATTGTCCTCATCTTCGTTGCCATATTTATCCGATCCTTCAGTATCTGTCTATATTTCTGAGATGAGGTATTATGTACACTATTTACATTATTCGGACTATTGTCCTCATCTTCGTTGCCATATTTATCCGATCCTGCAGTATATGTCTATATTTCAGAGATGAGGTATTATGTACACTATTTACATTATTCGGACTATTGTCCTCATCTTTGTTGCCATATTTATCCGATCCTGCAGTATATGTCTATATTTCAGAGATGAGGTATTATGTACACTATTTACATTAATCGGACTAATGTCCTCATCTTTCTTGCCATATTTAGCCGATCCTTCAGTATCTATCTATATTTCAGAGATGAGGTATTATGTACACTATTTACATTATTCGGACTATTGTCCTCATCTTTGTTGCCATATTTATCCGATCCTGCAGTATCTATCTATATTTCAGAGATGAGGTATTATGTACACTATTTACATTATTCGGACTATTGTCCTCATCTTTGTTGCCATATTTATCCGATCCTGCAGTATCTATCTATATTTCAGAGATGAGGTATTATGTACACTATTTATATTATTCGGACTATTGTCCTCATCTTTGTTGCCATATTTATCCGATCCTGCAGTATATGTCTATATTTCAGAGATGAGGTATTATGTACACTATTTACATTATTCGGACTATTGTCCTCATCTTTGTTGCCATATTTATCCGATCCTTCAGTATCTATCTATATTTCAGAGATGAGGTATTATGTACACTATTTACATTATTCGGACTATTGTCCTCATCTTCGTTGCCATATTTATCCGATCCTGCAGTATATGTCTATATTTCTGAGATGAGGTATTATGTACACTATTTACATTATTCGGACTATTGTCCTCATCTTCGTTGCCATATTTATCCGATCCTGTAGTATATGTCTATATTTCAGAGATGAGGTATTATGTACACTATTTACATTATTCGGACTATTGTCCTCATCTTCGTTGCCATATTTATCCGATCCTGCAGTATATGTCTATATTTCAGAGATGAGGTATTATGTACACTATTTACATTATTCGGACTATTGTCCTCATCTTTTTTGCCATATTTATCCGATCCTGCAGTATCTATCTGTATTTCAGAGATGAGGGATTATGTACACTATTTACATTATTCGGACTATTGTCCTCATCTTTGTTGCCATATTTATCCGATCCTGCAGTATATGTCTATATTTCAGAGATGAGGTATTATGTACACTATTTACATTATTCGGACTATTGTCCTCATCTTTGTTGCCATATTTATCCAATCCTTCAGTATCTGTCTATATTTCAGAGATGAGGTATTATGTACACTATTTACATTATTCGGACTATTGTCCTCATCTTTGTTGCCATATTTATCCGATCCTGCAGTATATGTCTATATTTCAGAGATGAGGTATTATGCACACTATTTACATTATTCGGACTATTGTCCTCATCTTTGTTGCCATATTTATCCGATCCTGCAGTATCTATCTATATTTCAGAGATGAGGTATTATGTACACTATTTACATTATTCGGACTATTGTCCTCATCTTTGTTGCCATATTTATCCGATCCTTCAGTATCTATCTATATTTCAGAGATGAGGTATTATGTACACTATTTACATTATTCGGACTATTGTCCTCATCTTTGTTGCCATATTTATCCGATCCTGCAGTATCTATCTATATTTCAGAGATGAGGTATTATGTACACTATTTACATTATTCGGACTATTGTCCTCATCTTTGTTGCCATATTTATCCAATCCTTCAGTATCTGTCTATATTTCAGAGATGAGGTATTATGTACACTATTTACATTATTCGGACTATTGTCCTCATCTTTGTTGCCATATTTATCCGATCCTTCAGTATCTGTCTATATTTCAGAGATGAGGTATTATGTACACTATTTACATTATTCGGACTATTGTCCTCATCTTTGTTGCCATATTTATCCAATCCTTCAGTATCTGTCTATATTTCAGAGATGAGGTATTATGTACACTATTTACATTATTCGGACTATTGTCCTCATCTTTGTTGCCATATTTATCCGATCCTGCAGTATCTATCTATATTTCAGAGATGAGGTATTATGTACACTATTTACATTATTCGGACTATTGTCCTCATCTTTGTTGCCATATTTATCCAATCCTTCAGTATCTGTCTATATTTCAGAGATGAGGTATTATGTACACTATTTACATTATTCGGACTATTGTCCTCATCTTTGTTGCCATATTTATCCAATCCTTCAGTATCTGTCTATATTTCAGAGATGAGGTATTATGTACACTATTTACATTATTCGGACTATTGTCCTCATCTTTGTTGCCATATTTATCCGATCCTTCAGTATCTGTCTATATTTCAGAGATGAGGTATTATGTACACTATTTACATTATTCGGACTATTGTCCTCATCTTTGTTGCCATATTTATCCGATCCTTCAGTATCTATCTATATTTCAGAGATGAGGTATTATGTACACTATTTACATTATTCGGACTATTGTCCTCATCTTTGTTGCCATATTTATCCGATCCTGCAGTATCTATCTATATTTCAGAGATGAGGTATTATGTACACTATTTACATTATTCGGACTATTGTCCTCATCTTTGTTGCCATATTTATCCAATCCTTCAGTATCTGTCTATATTTCAGAGATGAGGTATTATGTACACTATTTACATTATTCGGACTATTGTCCTCATCTTTGTTGCCATATTTATCCGATCCTTCAGTATCTGTCTATATTTCAGAGATGAGGTATTATGTACACTATTTACATTATTCGGACTATTGTCCTCATCTTTGTTGCCATATTTATCCAATCCTTCAGTATCTGTCTATATTTCAGAGATGAGGTATTATGTACACTATTTACATTATTCGGACTATTGTCCTCATCTTCGTTGCCATATTTATCCGATCCTGCAGTATATGTCTATATTTCAGAGATGAGGTATTATGTACACTATTTACATTATTCGGACTATTGTCCTCATCTTTGTTGCCATATTTATCCGATCCTGCAGTATCTATCTATATTTCAGAGATGAGGTATTATGTACACTATTTACATTATTCGGACTATTGACCTCATCTTTGTTGCCATATTTATCCGATCCTTCAGTATATGTCTATATTTCAGAGATGAGGTATTATGTACACTATTTACATTATTCGGACTATTGTCCTCATCTTTGTTGCCATATTTATCCGATCCTGCAGTATATGTCTATATTTCAGAGATGAGGTATTATGTACACTATTTACATTATTCGGACTATTGTCCTCATCTTCGTTGCCATATTTATCCGATCCTTCAGTATCTAACTATATTTCAGAGATGAGGTATTATGTACACTATTTACATTATTCGGACTATTGTCCTCATCTTTGTTGCCATATTTATCCAATCCTTCAGTATCTGTCTATATTTCAGAGATGAGGTATTATGTACACTATTTACATTATTCGGACTATTGTCCTCATCTTTGTTGCCATATTTATCCGATCCTGCAGTATCTATCTATATTTCAGAGATGAGGTATTATGTACACTATTTACATTATTCGGACTATTGACCTCATCTTTGTTGCCATATTTATCCGATCCTGCAGTATCTATCTATATTTCAGAGATGAGGTATTATGTACACTATTTACATTATTCGGACTATTGTCCTCATCTTTGTTGCCATATTTATCCGATCCTGCAGTATATGTCTATATTTCAGAGATGAGGTATTATGTACACTATTTACATTATTCGGACTATTGTCCTCATCTTCGTTGCCATATTTATCCGATCCTTCAGTATCTAACTATATTTCAGAGATGAGGTATTATGTACACTATTTACATTATTCGGACTATTGTCCTCATCTTTGTTGCCATATTTATCCAATCCTTCAGTATCTGTCTATATTTCAGAGATGAGGTATTATGTACACTATTTACATTATTCGGACTATTGTCCTCATCTTTGTTGCCATATTTATCCGATCCTGCAGTATATGTCTATATTTCAGAGATGAGGTATTATGTACACTATTTACATTATTCGGACTATTGTCCTCATCTTCGTTGCCATATTTATCCGATCCTTCAGTATCTAACTATATTTCAGAGATGAGGTATTATGTACACTATTTACATTATTCGGACTATTGTCCTCATCTTCGTTGCCATATTTATCCAATCCTTCAGTATCTGTCTATATTTCAGAGATGAGGTATTATGTACACTATTTACATTATTCGGACTATTGTCCTCATCTTCGTTGCCATATTTATCCGATCCTGCAGTATATGTCTATATTTCAGAGATGAGGTATTATGTACACTATTTACATTATTCGGACTATTGTCCTCATCTTTGTTGCCATATTTATCCGATCCTGCAGTATCTATCTATATTTCAGAGATGAGGTATTATGTACACTATTTACATTATTCGGACTATTGTCCTCATCTTTGTTGCCATATTTATCCAATCCTTCAGTATCTGTCTATATTTCAGAGATGAGGTATTATGTACACTATTTACATTATTCGGACTATTGTCCTCATCTTCGTTGCCATATTTATCCGATCCTGCAGTATATGTCTATATTTCAGAGATGAGGTATTATGTACACTATTTACATTATTCGGACTATTGTCCTCATCTTTGTTGCCATATTTATCCGATCCTGCAGTATCTATCTATATTTCAGAGATGAGGTATTATGTACACTATTTACATTATTCGGACTATTGACCTCATCTTTGTTGCCATATTTATCCGATCCTTCAGTATATGTCTATATTTCAGAGATGAGGTATTATGTACACTATTTACATTATTCGGACTATTGTCCTCATCTTTGTTGCCATATTTATCCGATCCTGCAGTGTATGTCTATATTTCAGAGATGAGGTATTATGTACACTATTTACATTATTCGGACTATTGTCCTCATCTTCGTTGCCATATTTATCCGATCCTTCAGTATCTAACTATATTTCAGAGATGAGGTATTATGTACACTATTTACATTATTCGGACTATTGTCCTCATCTTTGTTGCCATATTTATCCAATCCTTCAGTATCTGTCTATATTTCAGAGATGAGGTATTATGTACACTATTTACATTATTCGGACTATTGTCCTCATCTTCGTTGCCATATTTATCCGATCCTGCAGTATATGTCTATATTTCAGAGATGAGGTATTATGTACACTATTTACATTATTCGGACTATTGTCCTCATCTTTGTTGCCATATTTATCCAATCCTTCAGTATCTGTCTATATTTCAGAGATGAGGTATTATGTCCACTATTTACATTATTCGGACTATTGACCTCATCTTTGTTGCCATATTTATCCGATCCTGCAGTATATGTCTATATTTCAGAGATGAGGTATTATGTACACTATTTACATTATTCGGACTATTGTCCTCATCTTCGTTGCCATATTTATCCGATCCTTCAGTATATGTCTATATTTCAGAGATGAGGTATTATGTACACTATTTACATTATTCGGACTATTGTCCTCATCTTCGTTGCCATATTTATCCGATCCTGCAGTATATGTCTATATTTCAGAGATGAGGTATTATGTACACTATTTACATTATTCGGACTATTGTCCTCATCTTTGTTGCCATATTTATCCGATCCTGCAGTATCTATCTATATTTCAGAGATGAGGGATTATGTACACTATTTACATTATTCGGACTATTGTCCTCATCTTTGTTGCCATATTTATCCGATCCTGCAGTATATGTCTATATTTCAGAGATGAGGTATTATGTACACTATTTACATTATTCGGACTATTGTCCTCATCTTCGTTGCCATATTTATCCGATCCTTCAGTATATGTCTATATTTCAGAGATGAGGTATTATGTACACTATTTACATTATTCGGACTATTGTCCTCATCTTCGTTGCCATATTTATCCGATCCTGCAATATATATCTATATTTCAGAGATGAGGTATTATGTACACTATTTACATTATTCGGACTATTGTCCTCATCTTTGTTGCCATATTTATCCGATCCTTCAGTATCTATCTATATTTCAGAGATGAGGGATTATGTACACTATTTACATTATTCGGACTATTGTCCTCATCTTCGTTGCCATATTTATCCGATCCTGCAGTATATATTTCAGAGATGAGGTATTATGTACACTATTTACATTATTCGGACTATTGACCTCATCTTTGTTGCCATATTTATCCGATCCTGCAGTATATGTCTATATTTCAGAGATGAGGTATTATGTACACTATTTACATTATTCGGACTATTGTCCTCATCTTTGTTGCCATATTTATCCGATCCTTCAGTATCTATCTATATTTCAGAGATGAGGGATTATGTACACTATTTACATTATTCGGACTATTGTCCTCATCTTCGTTGCCATATTTATCCGATCCTGCAGTATATATTTCAGAGATGAGGTATTATGTACACTATTTACATTATTCGGACTATTGACCTCATCTTTGTTGCCATATTTATCCGATCCTTCAGTATCTATCTATATTTCAGAGATGAGGTATTATGTACACTATTTACATTATTCGGACTATTGTCCTCATCTTTGTTGCCATATTTATCCGATCCTTCAGTATCTATCTATATTTCAGAGATGAGGTATTATATACACTATTTACATTATTCGGACTATTGTCCTCATCTTTGTTGCCATATTTATCCAATCCTTCAGTATCTGTCTATATTTCAGAGATGAGGTATTATGTACACTATTTACATTATTCGGACTATTGTCCTCATCTTTGTTGCCATATTTATCCGATCCTGCAGTATATGTCTATATTTCAGAGATGAGGTATTATGTACACTATTTACATTATTCGGACTATTGTCCTCATCTTTGTTGCCATATTTATCCGATCCTTCAGTATCTATCTATATTTCAGAGATGAGGGATTATGTACACTATTTACATTATTCGGACTATTGTCCTCATCTTCGTTGCCATATTTATCCGATCCTGCAGTATATATTTTAGAGATGAGGTATTATGTACACTATTTACATTATTCGGACTATTGACCTCATCTTTGTTGCCATATTTATCCGATCCTTCAGTATCTATCTATATTTCAGAGATGAGGTATTATGTACACTATTTACATTATTCGGACTATTGACCTCATCTTTGTTGCCATATTTATCCGATCCTTCAGTATCTATCTATATTTCAGAGATGAGGTATTATGTACACTATTTACATTATTCGGACTATTGTCCTCATCTTTGTTGCCATATTTATCCGATCCTGCAGTATATGTCTATATTTCAGAGATGAGGTATTATGTACACTATTTACATTATTCGGACTATTGTCCTCATCTTCGTTGCCATATTTATCCGATCCTGCAGTATATATTTCAGAGATGAGGTATTATGTACACTATTTACATTATTCGGACTATTGACCTCATCTTTGTTGCCATATTTATCCGATCCTTCAGTATATGTCTATATTTCAGAGATGAGGTATTATGTACACTATTTACATTATTCGGACTATTGTCCTCATCTTTGTTGCCATATTTATCCGATCCTTCAGTATCTATCTATATTTCAGAGATGAGGTATTATGTACACTATTTACATTATTCGGACTATTGTCCTCATCTTTGTTGCCATATTTATCCGATCCTGCAGTATCTATCTATATTTCAGAGATGAGGTATTATGTACACTATTTACATTATTCGGACTATTGTCCTCATCTTCGTTGCCATATTTATCCGATCCTTCAGTATCTATCTATATTTCAGAGATGAGGTATTATGTACACTATTTACATTATTCGGACTATTGTCCTCATCTTTGTTGCCATATTTATCCGATCCTTCAGTATCTATCTATATTTCAGAGATGAGGTATTATGTACACTATTTACATTATTCGGACTATTGTCCTCATCTTTGTTGCCATATTTATCCGATCCTGCAGTATATGTCTATATTTCAGAGATGAGGTATTATGTACAATATTTACATTATTCGGACTATTGTCCTCATCTTCGTTGCCATATTTATCCGATCCTTCAGTATCTATCTATATTTCAGAGATGAGGTATTATGTACACTATTTACATTATTCGGACTATTGTCCTCATCTTCGTTGCCATATTTATCCGATCCTTCAGTATCTATCTATATTTCAGAGATGAGGTATTATGTACACTATTTACATTATTCGGACTATTGTCCTCATCGTCGTTGCCATATTTATCCGACCCTTCAGTATATGTCTATATTTCAGAGATGAGGTATTATGTACACTATTTACATTATTCGGACTATTGTCCTCATCTTTGTTGCCATATTTATCCGATCCTTCAGTATCAATCTATATTTCAGAGATGAGGTATTATGTACACTATTTACATTATTCGGACTATTGTCCTCATCTTCGTTGCCATATTTATCCGATCCTTCAGTATTTATCTATATTTCAGAGATGAGGTATTATGTACACTATTTACATTATTCGGACTATTGTCCTCATCTTCGTTGCCATATTTATCCGATCGTTCAGTATATGTCTATATTTCAGAGATGAGGTATTATGTACACTATTTACATTATTCGGACTATTGTCCTCATCTTTGTTGCCATATTTATCCGATCCTGCAGTATCTATCTATATTTCAGAGATGAGGTATTATGTACACTATTTACATTATTCGGACTATTGTCCTCATCTTTGTTGCCATATTTATCCGATCCTGCAGTATATGTCTATATTTCAGAGATGAGGTATTATGTACACTATTTACATTATTCGGACTATTGTCCTCATCTTTGTTGCCATATTTATCCGATCCTGCAGTATCTATCTATATTTCAGAGATGAGGTATTATGTACACTATTTACATTATTCGGACTATTGTCCTCATCTTTGTTGCCATATTTATCCGATCCTGCAGTATCTATCTATATTTCAGAGATGAGGTATTATGTACACTATTTACATTATTCGGACTATTGTCCTCATCTTCGTTGCCATATTCATCCGATCCTGCAGTATATGTCTATATTTCAGAGATGAGGTATTACGTACACTATTTACATTATTCGGACTATTGTCCTCATCTTCGTTGCCATATTTATCCGATCCTTCAGTATCTAACTATATTTCAGAGATGAGGTATTATGTACACTATTTACATTATTCGGACTATTGTCCTCATCTTTGTTGCCATATTTATCCGATCCTGCAGTATATGTCTATATTTCAGAGATGAGGTATTACGTACACTATTTACATTATTCGGACTATTGTCCTCATCTTCGTTGCCATATTTATCCGATCCTTCAGTATCTAACTATATTTCAGAGATGAGGTATTATGTACACTATTTACATTATTCGGACTATTGTCCTCATCTTCGTTGCCATATTCATCCGATCCTGCAGTATATGTCTATATTTCAGAGATGAGGTATTACGTACACTATTTACATTATTCGGACTATTGTCCTCATCTTCGTTGCCATATTTATCCGATCCTTCAGTATCTAACTATATTTCAGAGATGAGGTATTATGTACACTATTTACATTATTCGGACTATTGTCCTCATCTTTGTTGCCATATTTATCCGATCCTGCAGTATATGTCTATATTTCAGAGATGAGGTATTACGTACACTATTTACATTATTCGGACTATTGTCCTCATCTTCGTTGCCATATTTATCCGATCCTTCAGTATCTAACTATATTTCAGAGATGAGGTATTATGTACACTATTTACATTATTCGGACTATTGTCCTCATCTTCGTTGCCATATTTATCCGATCCTTCAGTATCTAACTATATTTCAGACATGAGGTAT
The DNA here is from genome assembly GCA_963932145.1 of Acanthosepion lycidas. Classification (NCBI taxonomy): domain Eukaryota; kingdom Metazoa; phylum Mollusca; class Cephalopoda; order Sepiida; family Sepiidae; genus Acanthosepion; species Acanthosepion lycidas. Next base: position 54,480,880 of record OZ010597.1, on the reverse strand, counting down.
TATGTACACTATTTACATTATTCGGACTATTGTCCTCATCTTTGTTGCCATATTTATCCGATCCTGCAGTATATGTCTATATTTCAGAGATGAGGTATTATGTACACTATTTACATTATTCGGACTAATGTCCTCATCTTCGTTGCCATATTTATCCGATCCTTCAGTATCTAACTATATTTCAGAGATGAGGTATTACGTACACTATTTACATTATTCGGACTATTGTCCTCATCTTTGTTGCCATATTTATCCGATCCTGCAGTATCTATCTATATTTCAGAGATGAGGTATTATGTACACTATTTACATTATTCGGACTATTGTCCTCATCTTTGTTGCCATATTTATCCGATCCTGCAGTATATGTCTATATTTCAGAGATGAGGTATTATGTACACTATTTACATTATTCGGACTATTGTCCTCATCTTCGTTGCCATATTTATCCGATCGTTCAGTATATGTCTATATTTCAGAGATGAGGTATTATGTACACTATTTACATTATTCGGACTATTGTCCTCATCTTTGTTGCCATATTTATCCGATCCTGCAGTATATGTCTATATTTCAGAGATGAGGTATTATGTACACTATTTACATTATTCGGACTATTGTCCTCATCTTCGTTGCCATATTTATCCGATCGTTCAGTATATGTCTATATTTCAGAGATGAGGTATTATGTACACTATTTACATTATTCGGACTATTGTCCTCATCTTTGTTGCCATATTTATCCGATCCTGCAGTATATGTCTATATTTCAGAGATGAGGTATTATGTACACTATTTACATTATTCGGACTATTGTCCTCATCTTTGTTGCCATATTTATCCGATCCTTCAGTATCTAACTATATTTCAGAGATGAGGTATTATGTACACTATTTACATTATTCGGACTATTGTCCTCATCTTTGTTGCCATATTTATCCGATCCTGCAGTATATGTCTATATTTCAGAGATGAGGTATTATGTACACTATTTACATTATTCGGACTATTGTCCTCATCTTCGTTGCCATATTTATCCGATCCTTCAGTATCTAACTATATTTCAGACATGAGGTATTATGTACACTATTTACATTATTCGGACTATTGTCCTCATCTTTGTTGCCATATTTATCCGATCCTGCAGTATATGTCTATATTTCAGAGATGAGGTATTATGTACACTATTTACATTATTCGGACTAATGTCCTCATCTTCGTTGCCATATTTATCCGATCCTTCAGTATCTAACTATATTTCAGAGATGAGGTATTACGTACACTATTTACATTATTCGGACTATTGTCCTCATCTTTGTTGCCATATTTATCCGATCCTGCAGTATCTATCTATATTTCAGAGATGAGGTATTATGTACTCTATTTACATTATTCGGACTATTGTCCTCATCTTTGTTGCCATATTTATCCGATCCTGCAGTATATGTCTATATTTCAGAGATGAGGTATTATGTACACTATTTACATTATTCGGACTATTGTCCTCATCTTCGTTGCCATATTTATCCGATCGTTCAGTATATGTCTATATTTCAGAGATGAGGTATTATGTACACTATTTACATTATTCGGACTATTGTCCTCATCTTTGTTGCCATATTTATCCGATCCTGCAGTATATGTCTATATTTCAGAGATGAGGTATTATGTACACTATTTACATTATTCGGACTATTGTCCTCATCTTCGTTGCCATATTTATCCGATCGTTCAGTATATGTCTATATTTCAGAGATGAGGTATTATGTACACTATTTACATTATTCGGACTATTGTCCTCATCTTTGTTGCCATATTTATCCGATCCTGCAGTATATGTCTATATTTCAGAGATGAGGTATTATGTACACTATTTACATTATTCGGACTATTGTCCTCATCTTTGTTGCCATATTTATCCGATCCTTCAGTATCTAACTATATTTCAGAGATGAGGTATTATGTACACTATTTACATTATTCGGACTATTGTCCTCATCTTTGTTGCCATATTTATCCGATCCTGCAGTATATGTCTATATTTCAGAGATGAGGTATTATGTACACTATTTACATTATTCGGACTATTGTCCTCATCTTCGTTGCCATATTTATCCGATCCTTCAGTATCTAACTATATTTCAGAGATGAGGTATTATGTACACTATTTACATTATTCGGACTATTGTCCTCATCTTTGTTGCCATATTTATCCGATCCTGCAGTATATGTCTATATTTCAGAGATGAGGTATTACGTACACTATTTACATTATTCGGACTATTGTCCTCATCTTCGTTGCCATATTTATCCGATCCTTCAGTATCTAACTATATTTCAGAGATGAGGTATTATGTACACTATTTACATTATTCGGACTATTGTCCTCATCTTCGTTGCCATATTTATCCGATCCTTCAGTATCTAACTATATTTCAGAGATGAGGTATTACGTACACTATTTACATTATTCGGACTATTGTCCTCATCTTCGTTGCCATATTTATCCGATCCTTCAGTATCTAACTATATTTCAGAGATGAGGTATTACGTACACTATTTACATTATTCGGACTATTGTCCTCATCTTCGTTGCCATATTTATCCGATCCTTCAGTATCTAACTATATTTCAGAGATGAGGTATTATGTACACTATTTACATTATTCGGACTATTGTCCTCATCTTTGTTGCCATATTTATCCGATCCTGCAGTATATGTCTATATTTCAGAGATGAGGTATTACGTACACTATTTACATTATTCGGACTATTGTCCTCATCTTTGTTGCCATATTTATCCGATCCTGCAGTATATGTCTATATTTCAGAGATGAGGTATTACGTACACTATTTACATTATTCGGACTATTGTCCTCATCTTCGTTGCCATATTTATCCGATCCTTCAGTATCTAACTATATTTCAGAGATGAGGTATTATGTACACTATTTATATTATTCGGACTATTGTCCTCATCTTTGTTGCCATATTTATCCGATCCTGCAGTATATGTCTATATTTCAGAGATGAGGTATTATGTACACTATTTACATTATTCGGACTATTGTCCTCATCTTTGTTGCCATATTTATCCAATCCTGCAGTATATGTCTATATTTCAGAGATGAGGTATTATGTACACTATTTATATTATTCGGACTATTGTCCTCATCTTTGTTGCCATATTTATCCGATCCTGCAGTATATGTCTATATTTCAGAGATGAGGTATTATGTACACTATTTACATTATTCGGACTATTGTCCTCATCTTTGTTGCCATATTTATCCGATCCTTCAGTATCTAACTATATTTCAGAGATGAGGTATTATGTACACTATTTATATTATTCGGACTATTGTCCTCATCTTTGTTGCCATATTTATCCGATCCTGCAGTATATGTCTATATTTCAGAGATGAGGTATTATGTACACTATTTACATTATTCGGACTATTGTCCTCATCTTTGTTGCCATATTTATCCAATCCTGCAGTATATGTCTATATTTCAGAGATGAGGTATTATGTACACTATTTATATTATTCGGACTATTGTCCTCATCTTTGTTGCCATATTTATCCGATCCTGCAGTATATGTCTATATTTCAGAGATGAGGTATTATGTACACTATTTATATTATTCGGACTATTGTCCTCATCTTTGTTGCCATATTTATCCGATCCTGCAGTATATGTCTATATTTCAGAGATGAGGTATTATGTACACTATTTACATTATTCGGACTATTGTCCTCATCTTTGTTGCCATATTTATCCGATCCTTCAGTATCTAACTATATTTCAGAGATGAGGTATTATGTACACTATTTATATTATTCGGACTATTGTCCTCATCTTTGTTGCCATATTTATCCGATCCTGCAGTATATGTCTATATTTCAGAGATGAGGTATTATGTACACTATTTATATTATTCGGACTATTGTCCTCATCTTTGTTGCCATATTTATCCGATCCTGCAGTATATGTCTATATTTCAGAGATGAGGTATTATGTACACTATTTATATTATTCGGACTATTGTCCTCATCTTTGTTGCCATATTTATCCGATCCTGCAGTATATGTCTATATTTCAGAGATGAGGTATTACGTACACTATTTACATTATTCGGACTATTGTCCTCATCTTTGTTGCCATATTTATCCGATCCTTCAGTATCTAACTATATTTCAGAGATGAGGTATTATGTACACTATTTATATTATTCGGACTATTGTCCTCATCTTTGTTGCCATATTTATCCGATCCTGCAGTATATGTCTATATTTCAGAGATGAGGTATTATGTACACTATTTATATTATTCGGACTATTGTCCTCATCTTTGTTGCCATATTTATCCGATCCTGCAGTATATGTCTATATTTCAGAGATGAGGTATTACGTACACTATTTACATTATTCGGACTATTGTCCTCATCTTTGTTGCCATATTTATCCGATCCTTCAGTATCTAACTATATTTCAGAGATGAGGTATTATGTACACTATTTATATTATTCGGACTATTGTCCTCATCTTTGTTGCCATATTTATCCGATCCTGCAGTATATGTCTATATTTCAGAGATGAGGTATTATGTACACTATTTATATTATTCGGACTATTGTCCTCATCTTTGTTGCCATATTTATCCGATCCTGCAGTATATGTCTATATTTCAGAGATGAGGTATTACGTACACTATTTACATTATTCGGACTATTGTCCTCATCTTTGTTGCCATATTTATCCGATCCTTCAGTATCTAACTATATTTCAGAGATGAGGTATTATGTACACTATTTATATTATTCGGACTATTGTCCTCATCTTTGTTGCCATATTTATCCGATCCTGCAGTATATGTCTATATTTCAGAGATGAGGTATTACGTACACTATTTACATTATTCGGACTATTGTCCTCATCTTTGTTGCCATATTTATCCGATCCTTCAGTATCTAACTATATTTCAGAGATGAGGTATTATGTACACTATTTATATTATTCGGACTATTGTCCTCATCGTTGTTGCCATATTTATCCGATCCTGCAGTATATGTCTATATTTCAGAGATGAGGTATTACGTACACTATTTACATTATTCGGACTATTGTCCTCATCTTTGTTGCCATATTTATCCGATCCTTCAGTATCTAACTATATTTCAGAGATGAGGTATTATGTACACTATTTATATTATTCGGACTATTGTCCTCATCTTTGTTGCCATATTTATCCGATCCTGCAGTATATGTCTATATTTCAGAGATGAGGTATTACGTACACTATTTACATTATTCGGACTATTGTCCTCATCTTTGTTGCCATATTTATCCGATCCTTCAGTATCTAACTATATTTCAGAGATGAGGTATTATGTACACTATTTATATTATTCGGACTATTGTCCTCATCTTTGTTGCCATATTTATCCGATCCTGCAGTATATGTCTATATTTCAGAGATGAGGTATTACGTACACTATTTACATTATTCGGACTATTGTCCTCATCTTTGTTGCCATATTTATCCGATCCTTCAGTATCTAACTATATTTCAGAGATGAGGTATTATGTACACTATTTATATTATTCGGACTATTGTCCTCATCTTTGTTGCCATATTTATCCGATCCTGCAGTATATGTCTATATTTCAGAGATGAGGTATTATGTACACTATTTACATTATTCGGACTATTGTCCTCATCTTCGTTGCCATTTTTATCCGATCGTTCAGTATATGTCTATATTTCAGAGATGAGGTATTATGTACACTATTTACATTATTCGGACTATTGTCCTCATCTTTGTTGCCATATTTATCCGATCCTTCAGTATCTAACTATATTTCAGAGATGAGGTATTATGTACACTATTTACATTATTCGGACTATTGTCCTCATCTTTGTTGCCATATTTATCCGATCCTGCAGTATATGTCTATATTTCAGAGATGAGGTATTATGTACACTATTTACATTATTCGGACTATTGTCCTCATCTTTGTTGCCATATTTATCCGATCCTGCAGTATCTATCTATATTTCAGAGATGAGGTATTATGTACACTATTTACATTATTCGGACTATTGTCCTCATCTTTGTTGCCATATTTATCCGATCCTGCAGTATCTATCTATATTTCAGAGATGAGGTATTATGTACACTATTTACATTATTCGGACTATTGTCCTCATCTTTGTTGCCATATTTATCCGATCCTTCAGTATCTATCTATATTTCAGAGATGAGGTATTATGTACACTATTTACATTATTCGCACTATTGTCCTCATCTTCGTTGCCATATTTATCCGATCCTGCAATATATATCTATATTTCAGAGATGAGGTATTATGTACACTATTTACATTATTCGGACTATTGTCCTCATCTTTGTTGCCATATTTATCCGATCCTGCAGTATCTATCTATATTTCAGAGATGAGGTATTATGTACACTATTTACATTATTCGGACTATTGTCCTCATCTTTGTTGCCATATTTATCCGATCCTGCAGTATCTATCTATATTTCAGAGATGAGGTATTATGTACACTATTTACATTATTCGGACTATTGTCATACGTCTTTGTTGCCATATTTATCCGATCCTGCAGTATCTATCTATATTTCAGAGATGAGGTATTATGTACACTATTTACATTATTCGGACTAATGTCCTCATCTTTGTTGCCATATTTATCCGATCCTTCAGTATCTATCTATATTTCAGAGATGAGGTATTATGTACACTATTTACATTATTCGGACTATTGTCCTCATCTTCGTTGCCATATTTATCCGATCCTGCAGTATATATTTCAGAGATGAGGTATTATGTACACTATTTACATTATTCGGACTATTGACCTCATCTTTGTTGCCATATTTATCCGATCCTTCAGTATCTATCTATATTTCAGAGATGAGGTATTATGTACAATATTTACATTATTCGGACTATTGTCCTCATCTTTCTTGCCATATTTATCCGATCCTGCAGTATCTATCTATATTTCAGAGATGAGGTATTATATACACTATTTATATTATTCGGACTATTGTCCTCATCTTTGTTGCCATATTTATCCGATCCTGCAGTATCTATCTATATTTCAGAGATGAGGTATTATGTACACTATTTACATTATTCGGACTATTGTCCTCATCTTTGTTGCCATATTTATCCGATCCTGCAGTATCTATCTATATTTCAGAGATGAGGTATTATGTACACTATTTACATTATTCGGACTATTGTCCTCATCTTCGTTGCCATATTTATCCGATCCTGCAGTATATGTCTATATTTCAGAGATGAGGTATTATGTACACTATTTACATTATTCGGACTATTGTCCTCATCTTTGTTGCCATATTTATCCGATCCTGCAGTATCTATCTATATTTCAGAGATGAGGTATTATGTACACTATTTACATTATTCGGACTATTGTCCTCATCTTCGTTGCCATATTTATCCGATCCTTCAGTATATGTCTATATTTCAGAGATGAGGTATTATGTACACTATTTACATTATTCGGACTATTGTCCTCATCTTTGTTGCCATATTTATCCGATCCTGCAGTATATGTCTATATTTCAGAGATGAGGTAATATGTACACTATTTACATTATTCGGACTATTGTCCTCATCTTTGTTGCCATATTTATCCGATCCTGCAGTATCTATCTATATTTCAGAGATGAGGTATTATGTACACTATTTACATTATTCGGACTATTGTCCTCATCTTTGTTGCCATATTTATCCGATCCTGCAGTATCTATCTATATTTCAGAGATGAGGTATTATGTACACTATTTACATTATTCGGACTATTGTCCTCATCTTTGTTGCCATATTTATCCGATCCTGCAGTATCTATCTATATTTCAGAGATGAGGTATTATCTACACTATTTACATTATTCGGACTATTGTCCTCATCTTCGTTGCCATATTCATCCGATCCTGCAGTATATGTCTATATTTCAGAGATGAGGTATTACGTACACTATTTACATTATTCGGACTATTGTCCTCATCTTTGTTGCCATATTTATCCGATCCTGCAGTATCTATCTATATTTCAGAGATGAGGTATTATCTACACTATTTACATTATTCGGACTATTGTCCTCATCTTCGTTGCCATATTCATCCGATCCTGCAGTATATGTCTATATTTCAGAGATGAGGTATTATGTACACTATTTACATTATTCGGACTATTGTCCTCATCTTTGTTGCCATATTTATCCGATCCTTCAGTATCTATCTATATTTCAGAGATGAGGTATTATGTACACTATTTACATTATTCGGACTATTGTCCTCATCTTCGTTGCCATATTTATCCGATCCTGCAGTATATGTCTATATTTCAGAGATGAGGTATTATGTACACTATTTACATTATTCGGACTATTGTCCTCATCTTTGTTGCCATATTTATCCGATCCTTCAGTATCTATCTATATTTCAGAGATGAGGTATTACGTACACTATTTACATTATTCGGACTATTGTCCTCATCTTCGTTGCCATATTTATCCGATCCTTCAGTATCTAACTATATTTCAGAGATGAGGTATTATGTACACTATTTACATTATTCGGACTATTGTCCTCATCTTTGTTGCCATATTTATCCGATCCTGCAGTATCTATCTATATTTCAGAGATGAGGTATTATGTACACTATTTACATTATTCGGACTATTGTCCTCATCTTTGTTGCCATATTTATCCGATCCTGCAGTATATGTCTATATTTCAGAGATGAGGTATTATGTACACTATTTACATTATTCGGACTATTGTCCTCATCTTCGTTGCCATATTTATCCGATCGTTCAGTATATGTCTATATTTCAGAGATGAGGTATTATGTACACTATTTACATTATTCGGACTATTGTCCTCATCTTTGTTGCCATATTTATCCGATCCTTCAGTATCTATCTATATTTCAGAGATGAGGGATTATGTACACTATTTACATTATTCGGACTATTGTCCTCATCTTCGTTGCCATATTTATCCGATCCTGCAGTATATATTTCAGAGATGAGGTATTATGTACACTATTTACATTATTCGGACTATTGACCTCATCTTTGTTGCCATATTTATCCGATCCTGCAGTATATGTCTATATTTCAGAGATGAGGTATTATGTACACTATTTACATTATTCGGACTATTGTCCTCATCTTCGTTGCCATATTTATCCGATCGTTCAGTATATGTCTATATTTCAGAGATGAGGTATTATGTACACTATTTACATTATTCGGACTATTGTCCTCATCTTTGTTGCCATATTTATCCGATCCTTCAGTATCTAACTATATTTCAGAGATGAGGTATTATGTACACTATTTACATTATTCGGACTATTGTCCTCATCTTTGTTGCCATATTTATCCGATCCTGCAGTATCTATCTATATTTCAGAGATGAGGTATTATGTACACTATTTACATTATTCGGACTATTGTCCTCATCTTTGTTGCCATATTTATCCGATCCTGCAGTATCTATCTATATTTCAGAGATGAGGTATTATGTACACTATTTACATTATTCGGACTATTGTCCTCATCTTTGTTGCCATATTTATCCGATCCTTCAGTATCTATCTATATTTCAGAGATGAGGTATTATGTACACTATTTACATTATTCGGACTATTGTCCTCATCTTCGTTGCCATATTTATCCGATCCTGCAATATATATCTATATTTCAGAGATGAGGTATTATGTACACTATTTACATTATTCGGACTATTGTCCTCATCTTTGTTGCCATATTTATCCGATCCTGCAGTATCTATCTATATTTCAGAGATGAGGTATTATGTACACTATTTACATTATTCGGACTATTGTCTTCATCTTTGTTGCCATATTTATCCGATCCTGCAGTATCTATCTACATTTCAGAGATGAGGTATTATATACACTATTTACATTATTCGGACTATTGTCCTCATCGTTGTTGCCATATTTATCCGATCCTTCGGTATCTAACTATATTTCAGAGATGAGGTATTATGTACACTATTTACATTATTCGGACTATTGTCCTCATCTTCGTTGCCATATTTATCCGATCCTGCAATATATATCTATATTTCAGAGATGAGGTATTATGTACACTATTTACATTATTCGGACTATTGTCCTCATCTTTGTTGCCATATTTATCCGATCCTTCAGTATCTAACTATATTTCAGAGATGAGGTATTATGTACACTATTTACATTATTCGGACTATTGTCCTCATCTTCGTTGCCATATTTATCAGATCCTGCAGTATATGTCTATATTTCAGAGATGAGGTATTATGTACACTATTTACATTATTCGGACTATTGTCCTCATCTTTGTTGCCATATTTATCCGATCCTTCGGTATCTATCTATATTTCAGAGATGAGGTATTATGTACACTATTTACATTATTCGGACTATTGTCCTCATCTTTGTTGCCATATTTATCCGATCCTGCAGTATCTATCTATATTTCAGAGATGAGGTATTATGTACACTATTTACATTATTCGGACTATTGTCCTCATCGTTGTTGCCATATTTATCCGATCCTGCAGTATCTATCTATATTTCAGAGATGAGGTATTATGTACACTATTTACATTATTCGGACTATTGTCATACGTCTTTGTTGCCATATTTATCCGATCCTGCAGTATCTATCTATATTTCAGAGATGAGGTATTATGTACACTATTTACATTATTCGGACTATTGTCCTCATCTTTGTTGCCCTATTTATCCGATCCTGCAGTATCTATCTATATTTCAGAGATGAGGTATTATGTACACTATTTACATTATTCGGACTATTGTCCTCATCTTTGTTGCCATATTTATCCGATCCTTCAGTATCTATTTATATTTCAGAGATGAGGTATTATGTACACTATTTACATTATTCGGACTATTGTCCTCATCTTTGTTGCCATATTTATCCGATCCTTCAGTATCTATCTATATTTCAGAGATGATGTATTATGTACACTATTTACATTATTCGGACTATTGTCCTCATCTTTGTTGCCATATTTATCCGATCCTTCAGTATCTATCTATATTTCAGAGATGAGGTATTATGTACACTATTTACATTATTCGGACAATTGTCCTCATCTTTGTTGCCATATTTATCCGATCCCTCAGTATCTATCTATATTTCAGAGATGAGGTATTATGTACACTATTTACATTATTCGGACTATTGTCCTCATCTTTGTTGCCATATTTATCCGATCCTTCAGTATCTATCTATATTTCAGAGATGAGGTATTATGTACACTATTTACATTATTCGGACTATTGTCCTCATCTTTTTTGCCATATTTATCCGATCCTGCAGTATCTATCTATATTTCAGAGATGAGGTATTATGTACACTATTTACATTATTTGGACTATTGTCCTCATCTTTGTTGCCATATTTATCCGATCCTTCAGTATCTATCTATATTTCAGAGATGAGGTATTATGTACACTATTTACATTATTCGGACTATTGTCCTCATCTTTTTTGCCATATTTATCCGATCCTGCAGTATCTATCTATATTTCAGAGATGAGGGATTATGTACACTATTTACATTATTCGGACTATTGTCCTCATCTTTGTTGCCATATTTATCCGATCCTGCAGTATCTATCTATATTTCAGAGATGAGGTATTATGTACACTATTTACATTATTCGGACTATTGTCCTCATCTTTGTTGCCATATTTATCCGATCCTGCAGTATCTATCTATATTTCAGAGATGAGGTATTATGTACACTATTTACATTATTCGGACTATTGTCCTCATCTTTGTTGCCATATTTATCCGATCCTGCAGTATCTATCTATATTTCAGAGATGAGGTATTATGTACACTATTTATATTATTCGGACTATTGTCCTCATCTTCGTTGCCATATTTATCCGATCCTTCAGTATCTATCTATATTTCAGAGATGAGGTATTATGTACACTATTTACATTATTCGGACTATTGTCCTCATCTTTGTTGCCATATTTATCCGATCCTTCAGTATCTATCTATATTTCAGAGATGAGGTATTATGTACACTATTTACATTATTCGGACTATTGTCCTCATCTTTTTTGCCATATTTATCCGATCCTTCAGTATATGTCTATATTTCAGAGATGAGGTATTATGTACACTATTTACATTATTCGGACTATTGTCCTCATCTTTTTTGCCATATTTATCCGATCCTGCAGTATCTATCTATATTTCAGAGATGAGGTATTATGTACACTATTTACATTATTCGGACTATTGTCCTCATCTTTTTTGCCATATTTATCCGATCCTTCAGTATATGTCTATATTTCAGAGATGAGGTATTATGTACACTATTTACATTATTCGGACTATTGTCCTCATCTTTGTTGCCATATTTATCCGATCCTGCAGTATCTATCTATATTTCAGAGATGAGGTATTATGTACACTATTTACATTATTCGGACTATTGTCCTCATCTTTGTTGCCATATTTATCCGATCCTGCAGTATCTATCTATATTTCAGAGATGAGGGATTATGTACACTATTTACATTATTCGGACTATTGTCCTCATCTTTGTTGCCATATTTATCCGATCCTGCAGTATCTATCTATATTTCAGAGATGAGGTATTATGTACACTATTTATATTATTCGGACTATTGTCCTCATCTTTGTTGCCATATTTATCCGATCCTGCAGTATCTATCTATATTTCAGAGATGAGGTATTATGTACACTATTTACATTATTCGGACTATTGTCCTCATCTTTGTTGCCATATTTATCCGATCCTGCAGTATCTATCTATATTTCAGAGATGAGGTATTATGTACACTATTTATATTATTCGGACTATTGTCCTCATCTTCGTTGCCATATTTATCCGATCCTTCAGTATCTATCTATATTTCAGAGATGAGGTATTATGTACACTATTTACATTATTCGGACTATTGTCCTCATCTTTGTTGCCATATTTATCCGATCCTTCAGTATCTATCTATATTTCAGAGATGAGGTATTATGTACACTATTTACATTATTCGGACTATTGTCCTCATCTTTTTTGCCATATTTATCCGATCCTGCAGTATCTATCTATATTTCAGAGATGAGGTATTATGTACACTATTTACATTATTCGGACTATTGTCCTCATCTTTGTTGCCATATTTATCCGATCCTTCAGTATCTATCTATATTTCAGAGATGAGGTATTATGTACACTATTTACATTATTCGGACTATTGTCCTCATCTTTTTTGCCATATTTATCCGATCCTGCAGTATCTATCTATATTTCAGAGATGAGGGATTATGTACACTATTTACATTATTCGGACTATTGTCCTCATCTTTGTTGCCATATTTATCCGATCCTGCAGTATCTATCTATATTTCAGAGATGAGGTATTATGTACACTATTTACATTATTCGGACTATTGTCCTCATCTTTGTTGCCATATTTATCCGATCCTGCAGTATCTATCTATATTTCAGAGATGAGGTATTATGTACACTATTTACATTATTCGGACTATTGTCCTCATCTTTGTTGCCATATTTATCCGATCCTGCAGTATCTATCTATATTTCAGAGATGAGGTATTATGTACACTATTTATATTATTCGGACTATTGTCCTCATCTTCGTTGCCATATTTATCCGATCCTTCAGTATCTATCTATATTTCAGAGATGAGGTATTATGTACACTATTTACATTATTCGGACTATTGTCCTCATCTTTGTTGCCATATTTATCCGATCCTTCAGTATCTATCTATATTTCAGAGATGAGGTATTATGTACACTATTTACATTATTCGGACTATTGTCCTCATCTTTTTTGCCATATTTATCCGATCCTTCAGTATATGTCTATATTTCAGAGATGAGGTATTATGTACACTATATACATTATTCGGACTATTGTCCTCATCTTTGTTGCCATATTTATCCGATCCTGCAGTATCTATCTATATTTCAGAGATGAGGTATTATGTACACTATTTACATTATTCGGACTATTGTCCTCATCTTTGTTGCCATATTTATCCGATCCTGCAGTATCTATCTATATTTCAGAGATGAGGTATTATGTACACTATTTACATTATTCGGACTATTGTCCTCATCTTTGTTGCCATATTTATCCGATCCTGCAGTATCTATCTATATTTCAGAGATGAGGTATTATGTACACTATTTATATTATTCGGACTATTGTCCTCATCTTTGTTGCCATATTTATCCGATCCTGCAGTATCTATCTATATTTCAGAGATGAGGTATTATGTACACTATTTATATTATTCGGACTATTGTCCTCATCTTCGTTGCCATATTTATCCGATCCTTCAGTATCTATCTATATTTCAGAGAAGAGGTATTATGTACACTATTTACATTATTCGGACTATTGTCCTCATCTTTGTTGCCATATTTATCCGATCCTTCAGTATCTATCTATATTTCAGAGATGAGGTATTATGTACACTATTTACATTATTCGGACTATTGTCCTCATCTTTGTTGCCATATTTATCCGATCCTTCAGTATATGTCTATATTTCAGAGATGAGGTATTATGTACACTATTTACATTATTCGGACTATTGTCCTCATCTTTGTTGCCATATTTATCCGATCCTGCAGTATCTATCTATATTTCAGAGATGAGGTATTATGTACACTATTTACATTATTCGGACTATTGTCCTCATCTTTGTTGCCATATTTATCCGATCCTTCAGTATCTATCTATATTTCAGAGATGAGGTATTATGTACACTATTTACATTATTCGGACTATTGTCCTCATCTTTGTTGCCATATTTATCCGATCCTGCAGTATCTATCTATATTTCAGAGATGAGGTATTATGTACACTATTTACATTATTCGGACTATTGTCCTCATCTTTGTTGCCATATTTATCCGATCCTGCAGTATCTATCTATATTTCAGAGATGAGGTATTATGTACACTATTTATATTATTCGGACTATTGTCCTCATCTTCGTTGCCATATTTATCCGATCCTTCAGTATCTATCTATATTTCAGAGATGAGGTATTATGTACACTATTTACATTATTCGGACTATTGTCCTCATCTTTGTTGCCATATTTATCCGATCCTTCAGTATCTATCTATATTTCAGAGATGAGGTATTATGTACACTATTTACATTATTCGGACTATTGTCCTCATCTTTTTTGCCATATTTATCCGATCCTTCAGTATCTATCTATATTTCAGAGATGAGGTATTATGTACACTATTTACATTATTCGGACTATTGTCCTCATCTTTGTTGCCATATTTATCCGATCCTTCAGTATCTATCTATATTTCAGAGATGAGGTATTATGTACACTATTTACATTATTCGGACTATTGTCCTCATCTTTGTTGCCATATTTATCCGATCCTGCAGTATCTATCTATATTTCAGAGATGAGGTATTATGTACACTATTTATATTATTCGGACTATTGTCCTCATCTTCGTTGCCATATTTATCCGATCCTTCAGTATCTATCTATATTTCAGAGATGAGGTATTATGTACACTATTTACATTATTCGGACTATTGTCCTCATCTTTGTTGCCATATTTATCCGATCCTGCAGTATCTATCTATATTTCAGAGATGAGGTATTATGTACACTATTTATATTATTCGGACTATTGTCCTCATCTTTGTTGCCATATTTATCCGATCCTTCAGTATCTATCTATATTTCAGAGATGAGGTATTATGTACACTATTTACATTATTCGGACTATTGTCCTCATCTTTGTTGCCATATTTATCCGATCCTTCAGTATCTATCTATATTTCAGAGATGAGGTATTATGTACACTATTTACATTATTCGGACTATTGTCCTCATCTTTGTTGCCATATTTATCCGATCCTGCAGTATCTATCTATATTTCAGAGATGAGGTATTATGTACACTATTTATATTATTCGGACTATTGTCCTCATCTTCGTTGCCATATTTATCCGATCCTTCAGTATCTATCTATATTTCAGAGATGAGGTATTATGTACACTATTTATATTATTCGGACTATTGTCCTCATCTTCGTTGCCATATTTATCCGATCCTTCAGTATCTATCTATATTTCAGAGATGAGGTATTATGTACACTATTTACATTATTCGGACTATTGTCCTCATCTTTGTTGCCATATTTATCCGATCCTTCAGTATATGTCTATATTTCAGAGATGAGGTATTATGTACACTATTTACATTATTCGGACTATTGTCCTCATCTTTGTTGCCATATTTATCCGATCCTGCAGTATCTATCTATATTTCAGAGATGAGGTATTATGTACACTATTTACATTATTCGGACTATTGTCCTCATCTTTGTTGCCATATTTATCCGATCCTGCAGTATCTATCTATATTTCAGAGATGAGGTATTATGTACACTATTTATATTATTCGGACTATTGTCCTCATCTTTGTCGCCATATTTATTACAACGTTTCAGCCGCTCTGTGCCATGTGTCCAAAGGATAAAGCCGTTTGTTATATCCAGTTCCAGGACACGAAGAGTGTGAGTTCAATACCTAGCTAAAGCAGTGGAGAACTTGGAGGGGGTAATTAACAGGAGATAACTGAAAACTGGCATCCATTAAACATGGCACGTGGAACTAGAACAGTGTACCCCAGTGAGCGAAATAAAGTGTTCAGTTCGACATTCCGGTCACATGAAGAAGGCCGGAGCGTACAACGGCCGAAACCTTGTAATAAATATGGGGTCAAGATGAGGACAATAGTCCGAATAATGTAAATAATTTCAAGGATTATATCGCTCTAAGGTCAGCATAGTTACAGTATAAACCACACGTTGGCTCTGTGGGTGTTGAACAAACGCAAATTTGCCTGAGTGAAAGTCTGCAATAAGGATTGGCTAGCCGTCCTACTAGACGAGTATCCTCGAATACGACTTGCCAGCTATTATTATTATATATACGTGTTTGTCTGCGCACGCGCGTCGAAGATTGTTTGTCTAAGCTATGGGTTAAATTGCTTGCCGTATGTGCTCACGCTGTTGGCAATGAGAAAAACAATTTTGAATTCAAAACAGTACGTGGCCCTGGTGTTGCAATCGAGAAAGATCTTCATGAAAATAAAATAAAAAAGCACTCATTGAACAAGTCTTGTCCAATGATCCCTGTAATGGTTGATAGCATTATTGGGGTACTCAAAAATACGTATTTCTTTTCTTATCGGTATCAACAGAGTTAAGTTTGATGAAGTAAGCCAAAAAAATCCAAATAAAATATTCATTACTATCTAACGTATCTATTAATTAAATATCTTTTTATTGTAAGTTCTTTTTAGTTTCTTCCTCTTTATCTATTATAAATACGTGACACGCTATTTATTTATATTAATTACTTTTTTTTTTTTATGTGAGAGTTTCACGCATAGAGATTTCTGCTGTGCGAAAGGATTGTTAACTTGATTGATATTAACTGCCTGTTACGTTCACTTATATTGGAAATATCAATAAAAATGCAATCGTAAAAGATTTAAATTTTCAGCTTTATAAATCTTCCATTATTTCGCGTTTTGAGACATACTGCCATATTTTGTTTGCTGGCTGGTATATCTCGAGATTCTTGAAAAACCTTCGCAAAATGGGTTTTTATAATGTTAGCGGAAATTAATTAGTATTTCGATTTCATTCACTTTCACACCGCCATGACCTGACTTCCTTCCCTATTTTTTATATAAATATTGTTCTAATGAGCTCTCCCTGTTACTTTTTATTGTCCACACTCTTATACAGACAATTCTTAGATTTGGCGACTAGTTAGAACTGTTGGGTTGGTGCAAAAATAATGACGTAATAATGCCGTTTTTTGACGTTAAAAATACGTCAAAAAACGACATTATTACGTCATTATTTTAGCACCAACCTAATACATAGAGACTTCGAGGTATTATGGTGACTGTAGTAAGAACGTTTAAGTAAGAATGTGTTTGTTTTGGTGTAAGATATGCTGTGGTATGTTTGGCTCAGTAAGTGTGGCTAGCTAAGTTTAAGATAAGACAGATTGAAGACCACATTTTCCTATCTACTTTTTGGGCCTTATGCCACATTTTTGTATTATAACAAATAAATATTACTCTCCTTGTTACTTCGACCGCATAAAGTTAAACGTTGGCTTCTAGATACCATCGTTTTTTTTCCGTTGAAATAGAAAGTTCTAACCGTAAGTTCTCTTCAAATAGTTTCTTCTCTCTTACTTTTCGCATGTGGAAATCTGTTGCGGTTTCTTGTTTTCCAGACACCTACGTTCTTCAAAAATTCCAATGCAATGTCCATTCCCATGTTCCGACTTCTTAAATCTTGTTCTTCTATTGGTCTTTCTCCTCGCTAAAATCTTAAAGCTCATGAACTCTTTGCGTCTTCCTTATGGGAAAAGATTAGAATATACTTATTTGGTCTCATGTTCTTAAGTAGTTTCCCCATTGATAATATACAGAATGCCGCGAACATTGTTTACGTCGTAATGAAAACAACCATCTTACAGTTTCTTTTAATAATACTATTCGTATAAAAAGATCGAATTGCTTTTCATTTGTTAGATTGACACCTAATTGTGCTCACATTATTCTATATATGTTTTATGTATATGGCTTCAAACATTTGAGACCTAACCTGAACAAAATAAACTATGAAATCTCCACAAACATTCTTAAATGCCTATAATTTATAACAGAAGCCATGGGTTTAAACCATCGGCTTCCCAACATTAATACTTCTCGTTTTTCACTCTCTCGGGGTTATGTGTGACGTCGCTAGCTGAGACGCGATTTTCGCTTCCTTGTCTCGTAAATACGAGTTTGTTGTTACTTTGGGCTTATTCAAGCAGCAAAGGCGGACTGTTTTTTGTAGTTTCGTCTGTGTGTCATCTTTGATAATGGCTTATGTAAGCCGAAAGCTTAGATTGAATTTAAACATGTATCAGTATGGTGTTTTCCTTTCGTCTTTCAACGATAATGTCATTAAGCTTATCATACAATATGAAAGGAACTTACTTGAAATAAATATACAAAACCTGTCTATATTATTTAATGAAACATGCATTAATGAAAGATTTTTGCCGAAATATACGCAATATATGTAGAGAGAGAGATAGAGATGATATTAGTGATCAATATATATATATATATATATATATATATATATATATATATATATATATATATATATATATATATATTTCTAAGATGATATATATAGTTTCTGATAGAGTTATCTAACGTGATCAACAATCTGAGAAAGGTCAGCAAACCCTCAGTCACGATGTCTTTTGACTTCGTGCTATCACTGTTATCGACGGCCCCCAAGGGTTCCGTCTATCCAATTTCACACACAAAGCTTCAGTAAACCCGTGGTATGGTTTTCGGGCACATTCCAAATGTGCCGCACGTTGCAATCGACATCCAACCATTCAGATATCGACAAAATTGACCAGGGTGAGATTAAAACCCGAGTCTCAATGTCAAAAAGCGTTCCAATATATAGAGAGATATGTATATATATATATATATATATATATATATATATATATATATATATATATATATATATATATATATATATAGATAGATATATGGATAACGATATATACTTTTATATATAGAGACCGGTATTGAGGAAATTGGAAGAGAAACTGAAAAACGTTTTTAAATCTTGTCTTACAAAATAGTTTGTATTTGGGCAGCAATCCCTCTTTTATACAACTTTGTTTGAAAGCGAATGACAAGGTTTTTCTGGCTGAGTTTTTTTTTATATATAATTTCTTATGTGTTCGTATAATTTCTTTTTTCTTTTCAAGACAAAAATTATATAAAAATTGTCCGAATGTTTTTCAAGCGATTTTCGTTATACGTTTAGACATTATCAAAGTTTCATTTTATTTTACTTTAAACTGAGTATATGGATTGTTTCATGTATGTATCTAGAGATATCGTACTGTTTTCTTTTCTAAACACGGTCAAATTATGGCGGCCGTGTTCATAGTTGATATTATTGAGTGCTGACTTTTACTTTTTTTATTAATAATATTTCCATTATTTTTTAGCCTTTTTCTACATGTAGAATGATACTATTATATTTGTATTATCAACGAGTATGTTGATAGAATTTAAGTATCCATGTGTATATAATGAGACGTAATTGAGCTATGGTCAGAGATATAACGCGAATCGTATTGTTAAATATCTTGTAGTATATGAAATATAATTATTTACGAATTTGGATTGGTCAGGAAAACACCTCTTTAACGGGCATGTAAATTCGTAAATAATATCGTCTCTCTGTAATGTTGATCTTGCAGGTCAATTCTTATTTTTGACGATGATATTAGAAGTTTTAAATTTGTTGTATTAAATAATTCATTTTCTAGTTTTCATCGACTGGATTAGTGTATTTCATTATGATTATTTCTAAGTGAAGGTTTATCTTGATTATAGTTAGTGTGCATTTGATTTCTGGAGAAAATTTTATTGTTTTTCGGTGTTTTCATTGTTGCATGATTCTAAAGTCGCTATCACTATTGTTCACTTCAAACATCTTCGTAATGACCATTAGAACTATCGAATTCTTTCCAAATATTCTGTACTGTACTCAGATGGAAACTTGGGTGTCAATCTGAAACAAACTCTCTGAAAGAAACAATCCGGAACAAACACTCAGAAATGTTCGTATTGGAGCTTCCGGTGTGGATGCCAAGCAGAACAGTATGCCGTTTCCAAAATTTCTGGCAGAGGGAATAAAGTCAGTCCGCTCTTTTTCTCGCAGACATTGACCAACTGAAGCGAGGATACTGTGCAACTGACAAAATCTAAAACGAACAATGCGCATGCGCGAAGCCAAGAAAATAAAATAGCAACAATTTACCTACCGTAAAATGAATATATTAATCCGACATATTTTATTGCTACAAACATTATTTTTAGTGGTTACTTGTATTTGAGTAGACACACCGTTTTTAAACATACACTTTATTTACAATCACCACGTTCTGCTCAAATGTGTAGTAACTTAAAACGACGACTGAAGTAATAAAAATGTAATGCGTATTTGCATTATTTACATCATTTCGATTGCTGTACTGATGAGGACAACAGTCCAAACAATGTAAATATAGTAAATAGTTACAATACCTCATCTCAGAAATAGAGACAGATGTTGAAGGTGAATATGGCAATAAAGATGAGGACAACAGTCCAAACAGTGTAAATAGTTACAATACCTCATCTCAGAAATAGAGACAGATGTTGAAGGTGAATATGGCAATAAAGATGAGGACAACAGTCCGAACAATATAAATAGTGTAAATAATTACAATACCTCATCTCAGAAATAGAGACAGATGTTGAAGATGAATATTATAATAAAGATGAGGACAACAGTCCGAACAATGTAAATAGTTTAAGTAGTGAATATGACAATAAAGATTTGGATAACCGTCGGAACAATGTAAATAGTGTAAATAATTACAATACCTAGTCTCAGATATAGAGACAGATGTTGAACGTCAATATCGCAACAAAGATGGGGACAACAGTCCGAACAATGTAAATAGTGTAGATAGGTACAATACCTCATCTCAGAAATAGAGACAGATGTTTAAGGTGAATATGGCGATAAAGATGAGGACAACAGTCAAAACTATGTAAATAGTGTAAATAGTTACAATACATCTTCTCTGAAATAGAGACAGATGTTGAAGGTGAATATGGCAATAAAGATGAGCACATCAGTCCGAACAATTAAAATAGTGTAAATAGTTACAATATATCATCTCAGAAATAGAGACAGATGTTGAAGGTGAATATGGCAATAAAGATGAGGACAACAGTCCGAACAATGTAAATACTTTAAATAGTTAAAATACCTCATCTTAGAAATAGAGACATATGTTGTAGGTGAATATGGCAATAAAGATGAGGATAACCGTCGGAACAATGTAAATAGTGTAAATAATTGCAATACCTCATCTCAGAAATAGAGAGAGATTTTGAAGGTGAATATGGAAATAAAGATGAGGACAACAGTCCAAACTATGTAAATGGTGTAAACAGTTATAATAGCTAGTCTCAGATATAGAGACAGATGTTGAAGGTCTATATGGCAACAAAGATGGGGACAACAGTCCGAACAATGTAAATAGTGTAGATAGGTACAATATCTCATCTCAGAAATACAGACAGATGTTGAAGATGAATATGGCAATAAATATGAGGACAACACTCCGAATAATGTAAATAGTGTAAATAGTTAAAATACCTCATCTCAGAAATAGAGACACATTTTGAAGGTGAATATGACAATAATGATGAAGACAACAGTCCGAACAATGTAAATAGTGTAAATAGTTACAATACATCATCTCTGAAATAGAGACAGATGTTGAAGAATATGGCAATATAGATTAGCACAACAGTTCGAACTGTGTAAATAGGGTAAATACTTACAATACCTCATCACAGAAATAGAGACAGATGTTGAAGGTGAATATGACAATAAAGATGAGGACAACAGTCCAAACAATGTAAATAGTGTAAATAGTTACAATACCTCATCTCAGAAATAGAGACAGATGTTGAAGGTGAATATGGCAATAAAGATGAGGACAACAGTCCGAACAATGTAAATAGTGTAAATAGTTACAATACATCATCTCAGAAATAGAGACAGATTTTGAAGGTGAATATGGCAATAAAGATGAGGACAACAGTTTTGTGCATAGGGTGCACTTCGAATCGAGGTAAAATTTTGCGAGATTCCCTCGCTTGATCCACTCCAGCTGAAGACTTGATATGATATTCGCTTGTTGTCACATACTTTGGAGATTGTTGCCACATCATTGCAACGTTTCGAATATCTCCATTTCTCTGTGTTTATAGATTATCTCTTGTTGTAGACATGAGAGTGAGAATTCTGAATTAATATCAACTCTGTTTATACACTTTGCTTCAGTATATATATATATATATATATATATATATATATATATATATATATATATATATATATATATATATATATTCCCAATACTTGACAGATGTATAGGTGTGGGTGGGTGTGTTTGCGTGGGTGTGTGTTTGTGTAAGACTCTTAGCGTATGTGCAACTTTCTGTAGTTACATGTAGATTTACGCAGAAGAACAAATGTTTATTTATTAAATAGGACGGTCATTGCATTAAATCAACTAATCCGGCAGAATAAGAACCATTAAATAGGATTGCCAGCCCTTCCAATATGTTTACTGTCAACGCGAACAGAAGACAGGAAAACCCTCTAGTGGTTAGATTTGCGCATGCCCGGCAGGAAACACGTTACCGCCATTGACGGTATATATTGTAAAACCAAATTAAAATATTGAAGTAAGGTAAATGGCAATCGCAGTGCAATGAATATAAATCTTTAGACAGTGTCCCAAAATTAAATGTCGACACCTTTCCGATTCTCGAGTCTTTTTCAATACTTATGCCAGAAAATATGTTTTTAAATTTTAAAGAATTTATTTGTAGTTAATACAATGGTGCTCACTCTGTACAAGAGTCAAGCGCCACTCGCAGTAGAGGGTTACAAAGTAAGAAAAATCTACAAGGGAAAACGAAGAAAAGGCCTTTAGAGCGAACCGTAAACCCAGACATTAATAGGAAAAAAGGGAATAGATAATCTAATACTGTTCAAAAGATCGGACAGGACCGTGAATTGGTCGATTGGCAAACCTATCTACTCCTATTCAGAAAATAAAATGTAATGAATTAGGAAATAAAAGATTATTGTGGACATGTTCTTGTTCCATGTTTAATGGATGTCAGTTATCTCTTGTTAATTCCCCTCTCAAAGTTCCCCACCGTTCTTTCACTGCTACTCATTTGCCCAGTGCTGCCCCAATCCGGCCAGCCATTTTTTAAAGAAAATGCCAAATTTTAACCTACATATTTTATTATACAGAAAACTGGCACCAGTGTGTTTTACAGCATTCCATTTTCATGGATATACCTGGGAATGACTTACCAGATCAGTAATGTGTATACACATGATATCTTTTGAAGCATTGTCCTTAGTGATTTTACGATAAATGGCGCAACGGGGGGGGGGCACTCATACCAGCGGTATGCAAAAAAACGTAGGTTTCCGTACTTAGCCAGCTGGAGCAAGATAAGAAAAACGAAGATCTCCGTAGTTACCAGCCGAAGTGTTAAACAGGTATTGAACTCACTCTTTTTTGGGGTCCTGTCATTGGATCTAACTAGCGCCTTTATCCACTGTGCCATGTGTCCTTGAGGACATCTGTGTATGAATATCTGGTTATTATAAAGTAGAACAGTCTACTCCAATGAGCGAAATAAAGGGTTCAGTTCGACGTTACAACCACCTGAAGAACGCTGTACAACAGCCGAAACGTTGTAATAAGCATGGCGACAAAGATGATGACAATAGTCCGAATAATTTAAATAGAATATCAATTTTGAATTTTTCCTATTCAGCTGGTGCAAAAATAATGATGTACTATTGTCGTTTTCTGAGGTTAAGTTATATGTCAAAAAACGATATTATTACGTCATTATTTTTGCACCAACCTAATATATCGCAGTGAATGCTTGACAGTGTTTTCGCAGATGGAGATTGATTCGTTTTCGCATTATCAAAATTATGCAGGTCAGAAAATATTTTTAGATTATAATATAATTTTTACATAATAAGGATTTAGTGATTCAAGTCTTAATAATTAACCCATAGCTGGGAACAAGAGTTGGAATCCTACCTTTCCCAAGAATATTTGCGTGTAAGGGAATGTAACGAACCCACATTAAATTGGAACTCGGCTCTCACATTAACAATCCTGTGCCATTATCCATGACAACATCCGCACATCTAAGCTAACTGTACCGGGTACTGCTATGCTGTCGCCCATCCAGGTACTGACCAAGCTCGACGTTGCTTAAACGGTGAACGTACGGAAACCGTGGTTGAGCTGCTAAGCAAAAATAAACCTCGTAACACGCAAGTGGTCAATTTATACCTTGATTAAAATTATAAAAACAAAAAGTACCTGACGGTGGTAAATTCTGACCTACACCGTGTAAGATAAAGAAGAAGCAATGATCTAAGAAATTTAAAAAAAAAAACGTTTTGGGATGAGATATTAATGGTTTAGTCATAGAAGTCTTAAGAATTAACCCATATCTGGGGGAGAAGTGGTGGATTTATAACTCTCCAGGTTTGCGCATAAGTGAATATAACGTACTCAACGAAAATTGGAACTCGGCTTTCCGATTAAAAATAAGTATTGACCAAGCTCGACGTTGCTTAACTTCGGCGATCGTACGGGAACCTGTCTTTCAAGTTGATGCGGCCGTAAACTTAGATGCGGGGACCGCGTTCGTTAACCTGTTACTGTAAGCATCGTTGTACAATATAATAAATAACACACAAGATATCTGAATTGAATTTCTACGTTTCCAATAAAAATACTACAGAAATGAGGATAATCTGACCCCGTGTAGGTAGCAAGACGTGGCCTTGCTGTGATGATCTGAGTTGTTGGAAAAAAGGAATGTAGTTCGTTTAAACTAGTTCCATGAAAGCTACTCGTATTGCTAAAAATCGTTCATCACCCACACAACTGAATTATTTTGATTAGATACCAACTTCCATCCTCGCTGCACAAACAGTAAAATTGTCTACATACCTTCCAGACAGACGTTGTATTAATTACTTTCATATCTACTTTATGAAGCTATTAATTTCTTTTCTAAAATAATTTTGGTCGAAATGAAGATACAATACATTATTGTTCAAACATTCAATCAATTTTGCTATCCTTCGTATTCTTACTTTTATATCGAAATAATAAATTAATTTATTTAACACTTTATTATGTAATTGTCATTTGTCTTTGATTGAATAATGGCGGGCATATTACTTCTTGTACTCTTGACTTCTGTTTAATTATCTCAGAACGTACCACCCTTAATTTAGTAAAATAAATTATTCAGGTTAGGCATAGCCTCGGACAAGTCTAGACCGAAGGGGTCCTCGTTGCTTAATTAGAAAATGATCTATATGGCTCCATTAATTGAATAAAGTGATGCTTACTAACAAACATATTCGGAAATTATACAAACACATTTCTACAGCAACCAATACGAGTCAAAACAATATAATTTTATCGGAAGGTTCAAGCTGAGAACAAACATGTCAATGCAGTTTGCAATGATGAAAAACATGCCTTTATCGCTTATTTTTTGGCATTTAACTAACGGAATCCGCAAAGTGTATAAAACACCACAAGTCAGATAGATATGAAATAAACGAGAAGACAGTTTTATGACAAAAAGGCAGGTTTTTATAAGGGATTTGGTTTTGTTTTGGTGATAAATAGAATATTAATATCGGTCTATATTTCTGAGATGAGATATTGTGTACACTATTTACTATCTTTGTCGCAATGTTTATTACAAAGTTTCGGCCGATGTACGCTCCAACCTTCTTCAGATGGTTGGAATGTCGAACTGAACCATTAATTTCGCTCACTGGCGTAGACTGTTCTAGTTGCACGTGCCATGTTTTAATGGATGTCAGTTATTAGTTATCCCCTGTTAATTCACCTCTCCAAGTTAATTGCCTTAACCGGGTATTGAACTCACACTCTTTGGATCCTCTCACTGGATCTAACCAACGCCTTTATCCACTGTGCCATGTGTGCTTGAGGAAATAGTGCATTTACTTAAATTAATTGCATCTATTAAAATAACGTATGAACAGAAAATATATTAAATAATTATCAGACTTAATGCATTTCATAATATGTTGTCAGTGTTTACGGTACTTTTCATGGGCAGATATGATCGTTCGGGAAAGATGGTCGAACATTTGTTGTTTATAAACAATAATTCGGACTTTGCTAACCATAAGTTTCTTTGCGATTGAATGGTTAACAGCACATCTTATTAAATGATGGTTCCTATTTGGGCTACAAGTTCGATTCCTGTAGGTGAAGCACATATTTCCTACGAAATTTCCCGAACATTCAGGCCGTGAAATTTAATTAATACTGTTTATTAAAAAAAACAGAGGATTTCCGTAAATAAATTTTATCTATAAAATAACGCATAAACAGAAAATATATTAAATAATTGTCGAGTAATCAATTTCATAATATATATATATATATATATATATATATATATATATATATATATATATATTATAAATTAACTGATTTACGAGACGAAAAAAAGATATTTTAAAAGCGAAAAAAAGATATTTTAAATCAGTTTATTTATAATATTAATGCACTGCCAATTTCCATTGAGCACTTTTTTCTAAAAATATGTAAATATCTATAAGAACACCGGATTATATATATTAATGTTCTTTCTTTTATATATATATATATATATATATATATATATATATATATATATATATATATATATATATATATATATATATATATAGTTAGTTAGTTAGTTAGTTAGTTTATGAAAAACTACGTAATCCGTATGGATAAGGAGGATAAAATCCAGAGAGCTCAACGTAAATCCGTTTAAACCGTTTAAATGTGTCATTGTCTGCTAACTCACTCATGTCTTCTCTCTCCCCCCTCACTTCCTCACTTCGTTAATTTACATATGTTTAATACGGCCCGTCAAAAATGTGTAAATTTTCTTTTCATTTTTTGTTTGGAAGTAAAGTCTGATAATCCGCAGTCATTTAAAAGGGATGTGGTGAAATAATTTATTACATGGAAACTTAATGTGGTCTTTTTTATTTAATATATATATATATATATATATATATATATATATATATATATATATATATATATAAAGGGAGGCAGATGAATGACAAAGTGGAAATAGTATTCGTTTCGTCTTTTAGGACTACATCGGATGAAAGTAATATGTACGTTAATGCGGCTTCCCATGCGCACGAAGGAGAGAACCTGCTGAGGATGTTTTAATTTGTTTTTATAATTTCAAATTACTTTTTAAATATTTGTCAATTAAGTTATTTTTTAATTTAAATGATTTTGAACTCTGTCATGACTAGAAGGTGGAGACTGACCAGCTCCAACTTTATATATCGTGGAAATAGCTATTCTTGGTCTTACTTGATTTTTGTAATGATATTAGGTTGGTGCAAAAATAATGACGTAAAATGTCGTTTTTTACGTATTTTTAACGTCAAAAAACGACATTATTACGTCATAATTTTTGCACCAACCTAATACAACACGGTAGAAAGAATCAAACCCTTTTCTCTATTAATAGAATGGATCATATATTTTTCTTGTATCTTTAACAATGTAGCTTATGTTGGAGTTTGTGGGTGCTCTGGTGTACTAGAGAGACAGCCAAAAGGAGCTGACTCATTTTATAGTTCACCAATAGAAGGGTTAACCAATCAGAAGACTCAAAATATTCAATGCGACGTGTATAAAGGCGGCCATTTTTTTCTCGAATACTCACTGCCAGCCTTGATAACCCGGACGAGGCTCCGCCTAAGGGCAGTGTCTCGTTCGGTGAGGTTGACTGCTCCTGAACCCGTTTATACGCGTTCGAATAGGGGATATTTTTGGCCGAGCCTACGGGCTCGGTGATCGCATGTTAATCCCGGCCTTGTGCCACATGTAACCTTCTTGGGCCGGGTGGCTAAATATTACTGCCAGCCTTTGATATCGAAGACTGAAGAATTACGGAAAAGCTGCTGGGGGTATTGACAATATAGTCAGATTCAGTAGAGTGTCTGACACGTGATTGTTAATCTTTAACGTTGTTTCATTGAACAGATTACGTACTGCTCTGTATTTTATTTTCATAGACTATGGTGAACATGGTTAACAGCTTATTAATATTGTTTTTTAATTATTTCACCCCAAACACGGCAATAAAGCCACTAAGATGCCATGGGTTACTGACACTGAAATAAACAAAGACAATAAAATAACAGGATTCAAGGAGACCGAAGATGACGATTGACAATGCATTTAAATATTTGTAGTTAACAGGAAAGATGAAAGCCGAAAAAGAATTCCATATTTTAGCGTTGGATCGAACTGACTTTGATTAAACTTTTCACCACGCCGAATTATCTTACAGAAAATTTAACTACGGCCTGTTCAGAAGAGTTGCAGTATAAATTTCAAATAGGTTCAGTGTAGGTTTAAGAAATAGAAGTGTGCCTGAGCTAGAGTCTGCAACAGGGATTAATTATCTACCGTCGCCTACGAGCAGATAGCAAATAGTAATCTTTAGTTCTGTTCAGCAGATCCATGCGCGAGTGAATTAATATGTCGATTAATATGTAGTAATGTGACAGAATGGAATTTGAACTCAATCTCGTGTCAGATCAAGAGAAAGTCAGGTAAAGGATTGGACAGAGCTTACTCTCGGAAGCCGAATGTACAATTGCATGACATCACGTCTAGTTCCGGTTATCCATGCGACAAAAAAGATCGTAATACTCAGTTATATCAATAAATATAACAGATATTTAAAAAGTAATTTTGAATTATAAAAAACAAATTAAAACATCCTCAGCAGGTTCTCTCCCTTCGTGTGCATGTGTAGCCGCATTAACGTAAATATCATTTTATCCGTTGTAGTCCGAAAAGACGAAACGAATACGTTTTCCACCTTGTCATTCATCTCCCTCCCTTTATGTATATATATATATATATATATATATATATATATATATATATATATATATATATATATAAAGAAAAAACAGTAAGATATGTAATCCGGTGTTCTTATAGATATTTTTATTTTTACAAAATAGTGCTGAATGTTAATTTACAGAGAATTAATATTCTAAATTAACTGATTTTAGATATGTTTTTTCGCTTTTTAAATATGTTTTTTTCGTATTTTAAATAAGTTAATTTATAATATATATATGCATATATATATATATATATATATATATATATATATATAAGTTACACAGACCTTCATGGTGTGAAAACCGGAATTTTATGCGCACATTTAGTTCAGGGGTATTGTTTCCACATCTCTCATACTGGACAATTGATGACAAAAAATAAAAAGTTGAATAAAAAAGATGGTTATACGAACGATTCAAAATAAGTGTGATTTATTAGTCGTCATTTGTTATTCATAACGGGCAGAACGACTTCTTTAAAAGTAATGTGTTCCCTGGGAAAATCAATCGCTGGAACTCGTAGTGATGAAGGCTCACGTGATCTTGTTCAGTAGAAGAAATAGAAAAAAAAAATACCCTAAACGTGGAAGCGGAATTCGAACCCTCTACAGCCATAGCCAGAACAATTCGCTTCAAAATTCTCAGAAGGTTACAATTAAAAAGTGAAACACCTGAGGAAGACAGGAGAATAGTTAGTAATAAATCTCACCATAATTTCGATTCAACAATTACTTTTAATTATTTCACCTCAATTATGTCGTCAATACCACTAGTACGCAAGGGGTTACGGTGAGGGGAGGTGTTGTGGTATCCTCCCTCTAAAGAGTCTATGTTGGACTCTTCCCCCTACTATAAGATTAGTAGGAGAGAAGGCATGCTCTCCTACTAATCTTATAGTAGGGGGAAGAGTCCAACATAGACTCTTTAGAGGGAGGACACCACTACAGAAGGTGAAGGAGAAGACTGAGAATACGGAGGATTGAGAAAAGGACACAATATGAACAGGATTCAAGAAGACAGAAGATTGCGATTGACGCTTTTTTGAAGATTGTATTTGCCAAAGAAGCAAATAAACGGTAGAGAGTTCCACAGGAGGGAACTGCTAAAATGAAACTCATGGAGTAAACGCGGCGGATGCATCTCGCTATTTCAAGTGTAAAAGGGTAGGGCCTAGATACCAATCTAGTAGCACGCTTAAATTCTTATAGTCGGGTCACCTGGAAAAAAAGTTTCGTCAGAGCAGTTGTCATGAAAATATTTGGAGAAAAGATTGGGAGAAGCCACGTTACGTCGGTGAGAAGTCAAGATGTCAGGTCACGATCGATTACATTACAGATCCTTTTGTGAATTTTGTCAAGAACATCGAGATGAATAGCAGGAGACCCAAACCAAATGTGACAGCGGTATTTATTTAGGACGAATGGCAGATTTCTAAATGTGCAAGATGGCATCTGATGAGAAACCTTGATATTATGTTGGTGAAAGAAAATGAAAGGCAAGATTTTATGAAATTATCTCTGGTGCCTATCATGGCATGCAAATAAGTATATTTTTTTTAATTTTTTTTTAAATTTTAATATTCCCCTAGAGCAGTGTCTCAACCTTTTTACTTCAGGGCGCACTTGTAGAATAACTAAAATTCTAGGGTGCATTTTAAATTTTAATAAGAAAAAGTTAGCCATATAATTTGAAAATAGAAAAATAAGTCATTTCTTGAAATAAGCATTTATTTTTACCATTCCCTGTTATCTCTAGCTTTTTAAACATTTTTTTTTTTAAATAAAAATAATTGATAAATTACTCTTTTGTTAATTTTGGGTGGTTTGGTTTTGAAACATTGTCCTAGAGTGGATTTAAAATTTTTCCTTGCAGTAGATGCAGTTATTGATTCGATGTCGTCATTTCAAATCACTGGAAAACGTGAAGCCAAGAAAGCATACTATGTTTCTTTGCTGGAATCTAGGGACAGCCATGCTGATGGCAGGCAGAAAAGGTTCTCTTTACAAGCTATTTTCTGTCCCAGTTAACAACTGATTCGAGGTTGTTTCGAAAAGGCAGCTGACAGATATTCTTTGTCAGATCTGACGGATTTTCGATTGAGACAAGAGTAAATGTTAGTGTCATCTGGACAAATATAATATTTAGAGGAGTACTGATGACAGCAGGTAGATTATTGTTGAAGATCAGAGAGAGCGTAGGGGTCAGGATAGAGACTTCGGGCACCGGTGTTCGTGTGAAAGGATCTGGAAGCAAAGCCTGTTCAAAAAGACATTCATTAGACAATTTTTTTTTTTAATTTTTTTTTAAGCGATTCAGCCCAAGCAAGGCGGGAAGCCACTAGGACGCAAGGGGTTACAGAAGATTTGGAGCAAGAT
Source organism: Acanthosepion lycidas (assembly GCA_963932145.1). NCBI lineage: Eukaryota > Metazoa > Mollusca > Cephalopoda > Sepiida > Sepiidae > Acanthosepion > Acanthosepion lycidas. Next base: position 54,448,656 of record OZ010597.1, on the reverse strand, counting down.
CAAATAGAAGTGATAGAGGAAAGGATGAGGAGAAGGATAGTGGTTACATCAAGGCAACTGGAGATATCGATTGACATTACATTTGAATATTTGGAGATTATAGCTCTCAGGGAAACAGGAATAGGGGAGTTCCACATGCGAGAGGTGTGAGATATGAAGCTATTGAAGTAGAAGGGAGGGCTACATTTAGGCGTTTCGACAGTGAAGGGGTGAGAGAGGGATGCCAGTCTCGTGGGGCGCTTGAATTCATGAAGTCTGGGAACCAGCGAATGCAGCTCCTCAGAGCAATTGCCATGAAAGTATTTGTAAAAAAGACAGAGAGAGGCGACGGTGCGTCTGTGAGACTGTAGACGAGATGCCAGATCAGGGCCAATTATATTGCATATCCGCCTCTGGATCTTATCAAGAACCCCGAGGCAAACAGAAGGTGCTCCAGACCATATATGGCAGCAATACTCCATGCAATCGTGAATGGTTGATTTGTAGATCTGAAGGATCGATTCCGGTGGGAAAAATTTCCTGGCGCGGCACAGGGAGCCAACTTTCAATCAAACAGACGTCCTATAACACCTTAGCCCTGGAGCTTGCGTTGAAGACAAGCCTGGTAAACCTTGTCGAACGACTTCGAGATATCTAGTTCGTGATTCGCTTTTCTTACCTAGAGCTTAATATAGAAATTCAAAGATGACTGTTAACGCATCGGCGGTAGACGTGACGAAACAGAAGCCATATTGTTTGTGAGGTCGTGACAAGTAAGATTTTTAACCACTTCAGCATTCATTAGAGCCTCAGTTTGCTAAAAAGCGGTAAGGATTACAGGACGATTATTTTGAGGGGTTAAAGGGCCCTCCAAAATTCTTTAAAAAAGAACTATGGAGTACGACTTGCAGTAAACCTGGAAACAGGAAGTACAATTGTTATTGATTTTGGAGAGAAATGGAACCAACACAGGAGCACGTTTCTTTAGGACGACGGCTGGGATCTCTTCCCATCCGCTAGACTTGACGGCGTCTATGCTGGTTTAATTAAAAAATCATGACAAATAAAACTTTATTAATGTGAAAATCTATAGAAGGTCCACTGAATTCGGTGACTTCTACGGTAAGTTATCGTCTACATTCATACGACATTTCCCTTTTCTTAACAAAATTCTGTTGTCACAGTGTGGGATATTTTAAAACGAAATGGATAGACACAAAAACAAAAGCATTTGGACAACGAATAAAATGATATCTAATGCTGGCATTTTTACTATAAAAATGCATTTTTGTATTTTCATGGGGTTTTTTGGTGGTTCAGATAGCTAGGACCCTAGCAGGTGCTACCACCCCGGGTCAAGATGAATCTGAGACGACAGCAATTAAGAGGTGATAAAAATATAGCTTAAAGTAAGCCATATTTAGAGGGTGTAGTGCTCAATATCAGGGAGAAAGGGTATATGTAAATATAAAGTGAATATTGAAGTCAACACCCAGCCTGTATTAACATCTAAATTTGCTTATTGCTTGACGACAATCTTCGGGTAGAAGCAGCCGCCAGGTGGCGTTGACCACAATGTCCACTTTCGCATTCAGATCGGTTCTATCTCTATATCACACCCATGAAAATATAATTTAATTACTCACACACACACACACACACACACACACACACACACACACACACGCACACACACGCATATATATATATATATATATATATATATATATATATATATATATAGCATAATGAGAACCACGTATACGGACGGACGCTACTTGTAAACAAACAGTTATTTCTGAAGAAAGATTGAGGCCAATCTGAAATATCAAATATATATATAAATAATTAAATACTTTCATAAAAGAACAGTATTATTATTTTCTTTTAAATTTGCAACTTTTTCTATATATATATATATATATATATATATATATATATATATATATATATATATATATATATGAAAATATATTTATTTTAATCAATTCGCCCTAAGAATGTGGTCAATGCCACAAAGATGCAATGAACTACTGCGGGTGAAAGAGAATTAATTTTTTCATGAAGAAATCCGAAACTTGATGACAAACTTCTACTCTTGTTCAAAAAACAGGTGGAGAGTGAAACGGGCGATAGGGAAAATTATATATAATATTATTTGTCTTTAGATAGATAGACAGATAATTTAAATACTAATTGTATTAATAAAAATATTGGTAGAAACCATAGTAGAAGGGAAGTTGGTTTTCTAAAAACGTTATATCATGAATTGATAGATAGATAGATAGATAGATATAAAATACTACGATAGATAGATAGATAGATAGATAGATAGATAGATACTTAAATGCTAATTTGCATTAATAAAAATTTGGTAGATGTTTCCTTCGGTTACTTTCCCTTTATATTGTACCACGATAAAATACCTCAAAATATACCTCCATTAAATACAAACTATCTGTGTTCGTGGAAAGTCCATGGTTTTACAGTTTTTCATTGAAATTAATAGTTTTCAGGTCTCCTAACTCTATAGAATGCAAACATTTTAAATGAGCGTTTCATAGCATAATTAAAATTATATACGCTCGCAATTACATCTCATGGCAAAATCCTGGATATATATATATATATATATATATTGGAATTTACTCCGTATACACCAATTCTATACTTGGGTATACATACATACATACATACATAAATGTGTATATATATATATATATAATTTATGTGCAATAATACGTAAATAATGTTTTTACACTTTAGGTTTCAAGTTTTTAATACAACTGGAGCTAATGAATATGCAATTTGTAAATAATATGCCCACTCAAGTCAAAACTATTTAACACTCCTTTAAGCAATTTATGCGCAATACTATGAAAATTATGTATACGGAATAAATTCCAATAACCAACAAATGCTATTCTTAAAAAGGAGGGAAGTTGTTTTTCTAAAAACGTTATAGCTGACATAGATAGATAGATAGATAGATAGATAGATAGATAGATAGATAGATAGGAACAGACTAAGACAAAAAGAAAGGTAGAAAGAGTTAAAAATGTGGAGATCGAAAGACGGACAGACAAGCGGATAGATAGATAGATAGATAGATAGATATGAGTCATTATAAGATTAGCATAGATAATGACAGGCTGAGATAGATAGATAGATAGATAGATAGATAGGAACAGACTAAGACAAAAAGAAAGGTAGAAATAGTTAAAAATGTGGAGATCGAAAGACGGACAGACAAGCGGATAGATAGATAGATAGATAGATAGATAGATAGATAGATAGATAGATATGAGTCATTATAAGATTAGCATAGATAATGACAGGCTGAGATAGATAGATAGATAGATAGATAGATAGATAGATAGGAACAGACTAAGACAAACAGAAAGGTAGAAAGAGTTAAAAATGTGGAGATCGAAAGACGGACAGACAAGCAGATAGATAGATAGATAGATAGATAGATAGATAGATATGAGTCATTATAAGATTAGCATAGATAATGACAGGCTGAGATAGATAGATAGATAGATAGGAACAGACTAAGGGAAAAAGAAAGGTAGAAAGAGTTAAAAATGTGGAGATCGAAAGACGGACAGACAAGCGGATAGATAGATAGATAGATAGATAGATAGATAGATAGATAGATAGATAGATAGATATGAGTCATTATAAGATTAGCATAGATAATGACAGGCTGAGATAGATAGATAGATAGATAGATAGGAACAGACTAAGACAAACAGAAAGGTAGAAAGAGTTAAAAATGTGGAGATCGAAAGACGGACAGACAAGCAGATAGATAGATATATAGATAGATAGATATATAGATAGATAGATAGATAGATATGAGTCATTATAAGATTAGCATAGATAATGACAGGCTGAGATAGATAGATAGATAGATAGATAGATAGATAGATAGATAGGAACAGACTAAGACAAAAAGAAAGGTAGAAAGAGTTAAAAATGTGGAGATCGAAAGACAGACAGACAAGCGGATAGATAGATAGATAGATAGATAGATAGATAGATAGATATGAGTCATTATAAGATTAGCATAGATAATGACAGGCTGAGATAGATAGATAGATAGATAGATAGATAGATAGATAGATAGATAGGAACAGACTAAGACAAAAAGAAAGGTAGAAAGAGTTAAAAATGTGGAGATCGAAAGACAGACAGACAAGCAGATAGATAGATAGATAGATAGATAGATAGATAGATATGAGTCATTATAAGATTAGCATAGATAATGACAGGCTGAGATAAATAGATAGATAGGAACAGACTAAGACAAAAAGAAAGGTAGAAAGAGTTAAAAATGTGGAGATCGAAAGACGGACAGACAAGCGGATAGATAGATAGATAGATAGATAGATAGATAGATATGAGTCATTATAAGATTAGCATAGATAATGACAGGCTGAGATAGATAGATAGATAGATAGATAGATAGGAACAGACTAAGACAAAAAGAAAGGTAGAAAGAGTTAAAAATGTGGAGATCGAAAGACGGACAGACAAGCGGATAGATAGGTAGATAGATAGATAGATAGATAGATAGATAGATAGATATGAGTCATTATAAGATTAGCATAGATAATGACAGGCTGAGATAGATAGATAGATAGATAGATAGATAGATAGATAGGGCGAGATAGAGGTGTTGAGAAATGCTGAATGAGACCGAGAAAAATAACCTAACATATACGAACAAAATACAATAATAATGCTTACTTGTTAACTGGACTGCATCGCCTGTTTTAGTTGAAATCGGCAAAAGCATTCGCCGCCATTACTCGAGCGGAAATTAAACAGTAACTTTTCACAAAATGAAAAAAAAAATTACCTTTATGCAAACAATGCCCTTCACATATCTTCACTCGCTAACGCGTTTGTTTTGTTATTCCCTTTTGCTAAATAATCACGAGATTTTTACGCGTAAAATGTATCATAATCGATTCGGGAGAGATATTACGTAAGAGAACTAATCAATGTCAACGATAGTCTCGGATATATCTGTCGAGAGAAAGGAGATTTTAAAAACTGTGGCTCCTACTGCTATTAATGCATTACTCTTCAAGTGCGAATTGAGCTCTCCGGGCCGCTGTCGTGCTTCCTATAGAAAAAAAAAAAGTTAAATTTACCTATGGGTATGATAGGTGACTGATGTTATAACTGAAGAGCTGTGAAACAATGAAACAGTCTGTCTGCGCTATATATATATATATATATATATATATATATATATATATATATATATATATATATATATATATATATATATATATATATATATATATATATATATATATATATATATATATATATATATATATATATATATATATATAGCGAGACCCTTCGCAAGCCGAATTGAGTCACTGTCGGTCACTGGGCGTGTTTCCTAAAATAAATATGCCAAAAATCCACCTTCGTGCGCCGACAGCTTAGTGGTAGAATATCCGCCTGATACCAATTCAGTCGGGTTTCGATCCTAGCTAGAGGCAACCGGATGTCTAGCCGCACTGATGAGCTGTGATACAGCGAAACAGTCTGTCTGTGGATGACATTATATATATATACGAGCTCGCCCGAAGAAAAGCACTGAAACCCAAGGGGTTACTGGGTGTGGAAGAGTTACAAACAGGAACATTGTTAAGGAGCATGGAAGGGGAAGGGAGAAACGTATGCAAGAATTACCAGAAAAGAAATTGTTGGCAACTCTTTGTAGCTGAATAACACATAGGCCTTTTTAGTGATTTTTACAACAAATGGAATCAAGATAGCTAAACGTCATATCTGAAAATATGGAAAAAAATTCGATTAATTTAGTAGATATTAATGATTTTGTGGTATAGTTCATTATACTTTCTGACGATTTGGAGAATTTTGCTCTAACATCCGGTATATATATATATATATATATATATATATATATATATATATATATATATATATATGTGTTATATATATGCTTATTATAAACATAGCATTTACTTAAATATTTGTATCTATAAATGGAATGTATAAACATAAAAATGTCTTAAAATAATTGTCGGACTTTGGCCATTTCATAATGTGTGACGTCATTTGTTTACATTTGGATACGCTATAAGTAGATATGAATGTACGTGAGAGAATCATGGAAGATTGTAGTTTAAAAGTAATAAAATCGACCTTGCTAACCGAACGATGCTCTGTGACCTATCGGTTAAGGCACGTCAGGCTATATGACGGTTCCGTATAGGATACAGGTTCGATTCATTTACTTAAATATTTGTATCTATAAAATGAATGTATATATATATATATATATATATATATATATATATATATATAGGATGATCTGAAATAGTGAAGTTTCCATGAGTAGTGTATCGGCAAAAGTATTACACTAAGTAGAAAATTATTTTCATGTGAGCAACTTTGTACTGGTCATTTGTGGATCTCCACTGGTGATTTATTGTTATACATTTGACTATTTCAGAACTGTCTGCATAATAGATGATATCAACAGCGAAGTGTCGGTTAATGCAAAATGGCGACGGTCGATTTCATTCTAGGCTATTCCTTCAATAAGAACATTATTTTATTCTGACGAAGTCCTTTTTTTGTTAAGGTAGAAACGCGTTACAGAAATATGTTTTCCTTTCTTTTTTTTTTTTTCTTTTTTTGTCACCCCGTTACACAGACCGGAGAGTGCAACGACTGAACGTTTTTAATATAGCAAACAAGACGTTCATCTTGGTCCTTAATGTAGAAATGGACGAGAGTTTTAGACGGAAAGGTATTTACGGATATCGTTTTCTCATGGCGGTAAAGACGGATAGATCTCAACTTGACCCGCAAATAAGGGGTTTCGTTACGATTGGAAAGCATTCAGAGCTTTTGGCAAATGTAATTTTACGAAGTAGATTGTGTTCGATAAAGAAAAAAAAAAAAGACACAGTTTTATACTTCAAAATTGTCTTTATATCTTTTTGAGACTCGAGGCGAATAATGCATTTTATTTCTTTGATTACACAGGGGCACTTTCAAGGAGAAAAAGTTGGAATTCTATAATTGCAACAAAATTAGGTTTCATCGAAACAATGGTCCTCCAGGCTAATTTGAGAAGATAACTTCCGTAAGGTAAGCGGTGCTTGTAATTATAGTGTTCAGTATCGAGTTTTAGCCCAATCATTAGAATAACGGTAAACTATATCTCTTCAACTTTCTCATCACCATTCTGAGTTTTGTTGTATTAGGTTCATTTTAAGGAGACGCGAGCATAAATTTGATTTTTTTTTCCATATTTTTTCCTTCAACATTTTACAGCTAGAAAACAAATTCAGATTGTAAGAAATTTTTTTATAGATAACAATGATTTATTGATGCATGTCTTACAATTTAACCCACAACTAGGGGGAGAAGTGTTAGATTCATACCTCGCTCAAGTCTTTTTTCACATAAGTAAACATAACTATGCCAACTGGTATTAAATTTAAATAATTACGAAAGGTAGAAATTCATGCGATATTTTCAGGTAAAAAAATGATAGTTTTATACATTAAAATTATATTTGTATTATATTCACTTTTAAGCAGGTGCTAGGAGAAATTTGATTTTTTTTCTATTTGTTTTCTTTCAACATTTTTCAGATGGTAAGATTTTTTTTTATAGATAACAATGATTTACTGATACGTGTCTTACAATTTAACCCACAGTTAGGGGGAGAACAGGTAGATTCATACCTCGCACATGCGTATTTTTGCGAACATAACTAAGCCAACTGATATTAAATTTAAATAATTATGAAAATTAGAAATGGATGTGACTTTTCAGGTAAAACACACTATATTTAATATGTTCTGAATAACATGGGAATTAATTAAATTTATTCATGTTCAGTTTAACTGTGTAGCACACACTAACGGATTAAGACTGAAAAGTTGTGAGCTTTGGCAGAAAGCATTACAGAATAATACAGGTGTGTCTCAGTTCAGATCGTGTAGCCCAGTTGGTTCAGGTGGTCCCCAATTAAGGGTCCTTCCCAAGCATCAAAAAGATACCCAATTTCTTTTTTTTTTGTTGCCTCAAATTGAAAAATAGAAATAAATATTTCTCGACACACGAGCAGGACAGATATACACCTATTACTCCACGTAATGAACAGAACTGCACAGTGCATCATCCTATCTATCTGTCTATCTATCTATCTATCTATCTATCTATCTATCTATCTATCTATCTCAACATATATCAACATTTCTCTCGCTCTCTTCCTACATATATAATCAATCAGCTGGTGTTAATAAAAATGTGCTTGTTGTAATATAACAGGGCTATAAAGTAACTATTAATATATATATATATATATATATATATATATAGGCAGCATGCTTTCATTCATACACGTTTCATTAAATAATATAGAGAAGTGTAAACATCTATTTAAACAATGACAGACAATCATCACTTTCTTGTCCGTATATTGTTTAATATGTTGTAATTGACATCTTTGATAATGGCTTAAGTAAGCTGAAAGCTTAGATTGTTTTAAAAAAATATGGATCAATATTGTGAATTTCTTTCTTCGTTCAACGATAATGTTATTAAACTTATCAGATGTTACAAAAAAAATTTACATAGAATAAATAGCCAACACTTGTCTATATTATTTAATGAAACGTGTATGAATATATATATATATATATATATATATAGATAGATAGATAGATAGATAGAGATAGATAGATAGATAGATAGATAGATAGATAGATAGATAGATAGATAGATAGATAGGTAGGTAGGTAGATAGATAGATAGATAGATAGACAGATAGATAGATAGACATATTCTTAATGAATATAGTTATTATCCCACGCCGATAGCACGACACGGACTTACATGCACAACGCTCTCTTCAGGTACTGAGTATAAACTGATCATTACGTAATTTAAATTTTAATAAAATCATTTGGTTATCGCAACGTTAACGCAGTTATATATTATACTGGGTTTACAGAATTCTATTTTTTTTAAATATGTTTAGCATTTAAATTAAAGAGAATTTATATATATATATATATATATATATATATATATATATATATATATATATAAATATATATATATATATATATATAAATATATATATATATATATATATACATACATATATATATATATATATATATATTTATATATATATATATATATATATATATATATATATATATATATATATATGTATATATATATATATATGTAAATAAATAGAGAGTTGTGAATATTAAATTTTTATATTAAAAATAAAGGGAACTACTACTTTTTTTTCAAAAGACAAAGAAATCATAATTTACATTAAAAAATAAATGTGGATCAACGTAATAAGCAGATATTTTATTTTTATGCCTACATATAACCATCAATTCATTTCTCTTGTCCAATAAGCTAGGGTTGTTTAAGATTTTTAAGATAACTAATTTTTAAACAAGACATAAGTTATAACTCTTTTATTTCACGTTGCAAGAACTGTCTCTAGTTACAATATCCAAGGTAATAAGAGGTGTAATAGCACCATTCGCTAATTGCCAGAAATATTTAGAGAGACCAGTTCTATTTTTGTATTTTATATTGCCTAAATTCATTCAATGATGGTTGAAACGAAATTTTCAATGATTTTCTGTATAAACAAAATTAATATATATATGTGCGTGCGTGTGCGTGCATGTGCGTGCGTGCGTGCGTGTTTGTGTATGTGTGTGTGTGTGTGTGTGTGTGCGTGCGCGCGTGTGTGCTATTGAGCATCATCTCTAAATTAGGCTCCAATAAGGCTAGCGGCCGAGACCGGAAATGTGTTCCTTGACTGGCTCCCGTCCTCTCCAAACTATACAACTACAGCCTCACCGACACCTGCTTTCCATCCTATTAGAAGTCCTCTTCTGTTGTGCCTGTCTTCAAGAACTCTGGCGACAATTGTGACCCATTTAACTACCGTCCTATCCGTCTCCTGCCACTCTTCGGGAAATTCGTTAATCACCTTATATCCCATGGTCTGCGCCCCTGCAATATGTGTCCCGCTTTGCCAGGTCTACATCTGATGTGCTCACAGCCATAACTGAATTTGTTTACCATGTACTTCACAATAACAGAGAAGCTCGTGATGTGGCTCTAGATATCCCTAAAGCAAATGACAGGGTTTGACATACTGGCCTCCGTCGTAAGCTTCAGGTATACAGTATCTAAGTATCATTCCTGTCAAACCGTGTAATGAAGGTCGATCATATGGATTCTACTCCAGTTCCTTTCTCTCAAACGCAGGTGTCCCTCAAGGCTCTATCCTGGGTCCTGTTCTTTATCTTCAGTAACTATCTTCCCGAGGTCATCAGTTTCCAAGCAGGTATCTATGCAGACGACACCACTATTTATTCTGCCTAAATAGCATATCTGGTATCGCTGAGAAAACTAACTTGGCCGTTGGTTTCGAAAGGAACTTCAATCGGTTGTTGACTGGGGCAGGAAATGACTTGTTAACTTTAATGCCTCAAACAACATCTGCTGGGTCAAATACTGTCCGCTAGCCTCAGATGGAATAATTGCATTGAATCAATAGCTTCATCTACCACAAGTAAAGTTGGTTCTCTGTACCGTGCCAGAAAGTTTTTCTAGCGCGAATCCATCCTTCAAATCTATAAATCAACCATTCGCCCTTTCATAGAATATTGCTGTCATATATGGTCGAGAGACCACGCTGTTCGTCTTAAGCTCCTCGACAAAATCCCAGAAACGAATATACAATGTGGGTGACCCTGATCTGGCATCTCTTTTACAGTCGATCTCTCAGAGACGTGCCGTCGCCTCACTCTGTCTTTTCTATAAATACTTTCACAGTAACTTCTCCGACGAGCTACTTTCGCTAGTTCCCAAACTACATGAATTTAAACGTCCCACTAGATCGGAATCTCCGTCTCATACTTTCACAGTCGAAACGGTTAAATGTAGCGGCCTCTTCTACTCCAATAGCTTCATGTCTCGCAATTCCCGTCTGTGGAACTCCGTTCTCCTGACGTGTTTACCTGATAGCTATAATCTCCAACTTTTCAAATGCAATGTCAATTGGCATCTCCAGATGTCTTGACCTATTCCCCGTCCTTCACTTCATCCTTTCCTCTCTCACGCTTCTTTACCTTTTCTCTCACTTTCTATCACTCCTTGCGTGCTAGTGACGTTCCTGCCTAGTTTGGGGTGTAAAGTTATATATATATATATATATATATATATATATATATATATATATATATGTGTGTGTGTGTGTGTGTGTGTGTGTGAGTGTGAGTGCGTGTGCGTGTGTGTGTGTATGTATATATATAACTGAGCCCCTTGAAGAATGGATTAGAAGGAAAAACCAAAAAATTCAAATTTAAAATTAAAGTGATTAAAGTTAAATATTTCATATATATATATATTTCATATATATATATATATATATATATATATATATATATATATATATATATATATATATATTGTAAATTTACTAATTTAAAATATTGTCCCATCGGTACACAGGAATAACCATGTTTCAAAATCAGAAATTCAAAACTCTAAATTTGATTTTGGAATTAAATTAAAATCCTTAGTACTGTTTATTTATGTATATTTATGCTCTGCAGAGTTGCACTGAGCACTGATTTTTTTTTTTTTTAAATAAAAATAATTAATACGAACACCGGGTTATAAATCTTACTATTCTTTCGCATTATTTTAACACATATATATATGTGCATATATATATATATATATATATATATATATATATATATATATATATATATATATATATATATAATACCAGATTCGTTAGGTGAAATGATAATGCAAGTAGATTTTTTTTGTTTTTTTTTAATATAAACTCCTAAAAAGATGGATACACCAAGAGAGTTCAAGGCATTGTTTACAGAGCAATATGATATACACCAAAGAAATAACACATCACAAAAAATACATACATACGTATATATACACACACACACACACACACACATATATATATATATATATATATATATATATATATATATATATATATATATATATATATATTGATGGGCTATTTTTAATATTATTTCGATATTTTAATAGTGGGTATTATATATAAACTCATATATATTATATATTATATATAATCTCATATTCGTTAAAATATTTTTCGCATTAATAATTTTTGATGGAACCTTTCATCATGTTCATTTTTCTGAACGTTACTTGTAAGTTCTTCTACACACTGACGAAACGGGCAATTTAGCCCTGATGTTGAGAATGTTATTTGGTTGATTTATTTATAAATCAAGGAGGGGACAGTGACCCTATTGACGAGGAAAAAAACAGATCACAATTCGGGAAATATGTTTTCATTTTAGTTTTCTGTTTTCATTCGTCAAATTACATATATAACACAGTTTTATTAGGACTTGTTCCTACTGGGCGGGTCTTTTGTTTGATTAGCTTTTGGCCGGTTACAGAAAAAGTCGGTTCTGCTTGCACCTGAAGGTGAGACAGGTTAAAGAAAAAAACGATTTCGTTCGTTGGGGTTCTCTGTTTTGGATACGGGATTGGCTTGTCCTGAAATGGAAATTAAATTCCGTTCTCTTATATAACATTGTCTTCTTTTACAGTGAATGTATTTTCCTTCCTTCTATCTATCTATCTATCTATCTATCTATCTAGTATTGTAGATTTCTATCTCTGTTTACATCTATCGATCAGTGACTGTTTATTGTCTATCTATCTATCTATCTATCTATCTATCTCTCTATCTATCTTAGTGGGTTTCTATCTCTGTTTACATCTATCTATCGATCAGTGACTGTTCATTATCTATCTATCTATCTATCTTTCACAGTCTGTTTCTATCTATATGTGTTTCCGTTTTTTCGATCAATTACTGTTTATCTATCTATCCTTTTTACTTTAACTTCGTTTTGCCTTCTTTCTTCTCGTGCAATATATATATATATATATATATATATATATATATATATATATATATGTGTGTGTGTGTGTGTGTGTGTATTAGAATCAAATAGAGATAACTCAATTTCTGGCGAAGCTTTGATCAAAGTGGAACATGTTAGATTCCTAAAAATTTCTATTTTTCACATCATATCATATATCTATCTATCTTTATATATATATATATATATATATATATATATATATCTTTAAATGTGCGACAAAATAACACCTTCCTGATCCAATCTAATTAACAAACACTCTCCATGACAAAGAAAACAAAGAAAAAAGCCAGGCATATGTTACACCTGCTATTAGAAATTACAACCTTCCTAATATTTTGTAATCAGAAAGGAGGTATACTAATTAAATTAGCATACCTTTTACATATTCGTGTAAGACATCATTTCGTTGATGTCAACCGCCGCTCTACATCAGAAAAGCAAAACACTACAAATCAACCTTTTGTATATGGGACTAAAAAAATTTCGTTTACAACATAAAATTTACGCCCATCTCACATTAAAAATCATGGTACTCTTCCAATAGCCAAAGTCAAGAAACGTCGCCTTTGACCAATACTTACATAGGATACTGTTTGGCAATACCAAAAGCTATAAGCTAAGAAGTACATGTCAAGCAGTTCATCGCGACCAATGTGAATAAAATGTACTGGAGCGCCATCATGCATGGATACATCCTCTAGCAGGTATGGAAGATTGTTTAAAATAAAAAATGCCTGTAGACAGCTCCTATAAGACGTGCTGAGAAAAAATATGAACCTAGCAAACAGTCACCTAATATTCCAGCTCACATATTAATAGTAAGCTGATGATTATGTCTAGATTGTATTGTACCATGTGGTTTCTGATACCCATAAAATGCTGATTGTGTGAATGTTGCTACATCCGTAAACAAGACTGAAGAGAAAAGCAAGGGATCGGCTCTCTATGCAATATATCATAGGCAAAAGTTCTCTCACTGTGAGGAATCTGATGGTGAACGAACTTGCACAGGTTGTAAATGATATGGACACAGGAAAGTCCACTTGAAGTAGCCTCCATGCGGTACTATGAGATGTACGGCATCCTAGAGAAAACTGATATGGGCTGATACGTATATCGTCTCCGGCAGTCTGTACAATTTATGCTACGTGGATCTGGTGTAGGGGCGTTTCAGGATATTCCTCGATCCGTAGTTTATAGTACCACGGATCCTATTTAAACAACGCGAAGATAAACAGCATCAAAGGATGGATGACTCGGAAACCTTCGGCCAGGAAGCGAAAACCGATACAGTCGTGCCGCCTCGCACCGATTAACATTCGCGGGGAAGCAGGTGAAAAGCATGTCTGCCTGCAGATAATATGAATATCCAACCAATGGGAAAAAGGAAAACATCTCAGTTAACTCACTATTACACACGTCAGACACCTGTATATCTATCTATCTATCTATCTATCTATCTATCTATCTATCTATCTATCTATCTATCTATCTTAGCCTATTACTCGATCAATCTTAGACATATGTCTACCTGAGTTCCAAACAAACCTTCCTCTATATCTATGTGCGTATGTTCCTTTCTATCTATATATATATATCTCACTATATATATAACTATCTACCTAGAGAACTCTTATTTTGTCCTATCTCTATTACTATATAACTACATTAGCCTATATATATATATATATATATATAGATAGATAGATAGATAGAAATATATACATATATATATGTATATCTATCTATATATATCTATATCTATATATATCTTTATCTATATATATGTATATCTATCTATCTATCTATCTATCTATATATATATATATATATATATATATATATATATATATATATATATATATATGCCTATCACGTATTTCAAACTGTTTATCTATCTGAAATTGTTATCTATCTATGCATCTGTCTAACTCATCTATCATACAATCTTTGTATTCTTCACTCTTCCTGTCCTATCTATGTATCTATCCATGGCAATCTATCTCTCTATCTATCCATATTAGTCTATTCTCATCCATCTCTCTCAATCTATCTATCTATATATCTATATTACGAAATGGACATTTACTTTAATACTTGTATCTGTAAAAAGAACGTTAAATATAAAAAATGTGTATCTACCTATGTATCTATCTACCTATCTATCTATCTATCTATCTATCTCTCTCTCTCTCTCTCTCTCTCTCTCTCTCTCTATATATATATATATATATATATATATATATATATATATAGGAATGCGTAGGATGAAAATTCTACATGCACACCGAAATTTTTGCAACTGTGTATAAATATATATTCTTCCTCATGTGTTATAAATACAATTCTTAATGTCATGAAACAGAGCTGTAAATATATATATATATATATATATATATATATATATATATATATATATATATATATATATATATATATATATATATATATATATATATATACGTGAATATACACAATATCCAACGTCGATGACACGATTTGATGTTTCATGCAGGTTAAGCAATGTTCAGGTGCGGATATATTCTGATCGTTAAATTGTTCGCTTTCACGTGGTGATGATTCAAAAGAGTGCGTTAAAACTTGTTTATTTAATTATTGTAGCGTAAAACATTAAAATTAATTAATAATCATTGATACCATTCAATTTCATATGTTCGAAAGGCTTGGAAATAAAATAAAAAAATAAAAAATTCAAAATTAAATTAATCATTTTCTTAAAGCATTTAAATTTGAATTTGTTTTCAAAAGTAAACAATATATCCAGTTGGTAATTCGTTTTTGTTTTGTTTTGTTTTTTAACATAAGATACCCTAATTATATTGATTAGATTAAACTTCTATCCAGATTAGAAATATAATGTAAGGGTACAAATATTAAAAAAAATATAGATCGGGACTATATATATTTATAAAGGTGATTTTATATATACACACACGTTATAAATAAATCGAGTACAGTAATATTGGATTTTATGTGTGTATATGTTTATAAGAAATGTTATTAATTATGTGTTCTAAGAATATTAAAAGTTGTTGCATATTATATTAATATTCGTGAAATCTATTCTGCAATATCTTTTAATCGGGGTCAATATTTGTGAGCAAGTGCTTGGATTTTTGGATACATGAAGTCATTAATTCAGACCTCGCATTCAGCAAGTTGGCGTTATTTAAGCATTTTAACATAATAAGCTTCTCCAACGAAAACAAGTTACATCTGTCTCCCTTTTCAGTGTATGCCTTAGCTTTCGCGATTATTTCCCAACTAATACTTGATTTCTTATGATCGTTTTTTAATCGCCAAACATACTTTGAAAGTGTTGCGCAGAATTTCTATTTGTATATTGCTCAGTGTTATTTTGTGGTGATAAAAACGCGTTTATCTATCTATCTATCTATCTATCTATCTATCTATCTATCTATCTATCTATCTATCTTAGTCTATTGCTATATATCTATGTATCAATCTGTCTATATAACTATATATCTATCTTTGTCTATTCGTATCAATGCATCTACCTTGTATCTCAACCTGTTCATCTATCTCAACCAGTTTAAATATCGATGCCTCTTAACCGCTTAATTTTTTCCTATCTATCTATCTATCTATCTATCTATCTATCTATCTATCTATCTATCTCAGCCTGTCATTATCTATGCTAATCGTATAATGACTCATATCTATCTATCTATCTATCTATCTATCTATCTATCTATCTATCCGCTTGTCTGTCCGTCTTTCGATCTCCACATTTTTAACTCTTTCTACCTTTATTTTTGTCTTAGTCCGTTCCTATCTATCTATTTATCTATCTATCTATCTATCTATCTCAATCTCTTCACTATCTATCTATCTATCTATCTATCTATCTATCTATCTATCTATCTAACTTATTCTATTCCTATCTATCATATATCTCAACCTGTTTATTTGTCTCCTTGTTTATTACTATTTCTTTACCTCAATCTGTTTATCTGTTTTACTCTATTCTTGTCTCTCTCTCTCTCTTTATGTATGTATATATATATATATATATATATATATATATATGCTATTCCATCTGTGAATTCCTCATCCTCTGACTACATTCCTATCTGTCCCTCTCTCTCCCTAAGTATGTCTATGCATCTCTCTATCTATCTACATTTCTATCTATCTATATATCTATCTATCTATCTATCTATATTCAGTTGATCAACAATTATGATCACGGTGTATATTATTTTGTTCAGTATTTTAAAGATGCAAATACTGCACAAACTGGAAAAAAATCAAAGAAGAGACTATCACACGTATTTAATCCTGAAGCGAACTTGGTATTTGTCGGCGAGTCAGGTTTATGTGATCATTAGGAGAGATTTCAATAAATGGCGCCGCATGCATTAATGATAGGTATTAAATAGGCGCACCAAGTCTTATTTGTATTCTTAAATTAAAAATACCCAAGAACCAATCATAAAACTAGAAGAATTTTTTACCATTTTCAGAAATATTCATGACAATCATTATGAACAATATCTTCATAAAAATGTATATCTAGTACCCTAAGATTAAACAGCATATATATATATATATATATATATATATATATATATATATATATATATATATATAGTTAGAGTGGTTAGACAATTCGTTTTCGGACCATGAGCAGAGTCGATTTGTCAGGATATTAAAATTTTGATATTATCAGTCTGATGGAGGCGATCACAGCGTACTAATCATTTGGAAAGTGCCTGAAAACCATACCAAGGGTTGGCCCACGCCTTGTAGAGGAAGTTGAATAGACGGAACCATTGGGAGCCATTGGTGGTTGTGCCAGCAGGGAGTCATAAATCATCGTGACAGAGGGTTTTGAGAAACTGACTGTAACTAAGGGCCACTCAGCGTAGTTGCAGTATAAACCACAGTTGGGTTCTGTTGTTGTTGAATAACACATAATGAGCCTGAACAGGTGTCTGCAACGAAGATTAGCTGCCGCATTAGAAGAGCAGCCTCGTATACGAGTGGTCTGTCTGTTTCTGTCTATCTCTCTTCCTTCCTCTCTCTCTCTCTCTCTCTCTCTCTCTCTCTCTCTCTCTATATATATATATATATATATATATATATATATATATATATATAATAGTATTGCTCATTTGGAAAACCTCGGATAGCTCAACTTGCAGATATGTCAGGAAAATCGGTACCCGAGAAAAATTTGAAAATAAAAAAATAGAACTAAAAACATCAGAACAAGACGAAACAAATCGCCAAGTTCTTTAAAGCCATTAATACAAAGAAAAAAAACAAACCAGTAGAAAGACTATAACGGAAAGTGCTCAATTAGCTAAGTAGAGAGATAAACTAGAATAAATCCTAAGGAACCAGGCAAAACTACCTGGGTTTCACCTAAATTTATCTTCAGGGTAAACTGTCTAAAAAGGGAAAAGACTTAACAGTATTTATTGATAAAACCATTAAAACCATTAAAAACAAATAAGCATTAAAACCACGTGATAGATAAAAATAACACAAAGCCTCTATTCTAATAACCAGCCTGGCTCCTTAGGATTTTTTCTAATATATATATATATATATATATATATATATATATATATATATATATATATATATATATATATATATATATATTCAGTACTAATTACCTCGATTTTGGCAGTTTAAACATTATTTTTTGTATACATAATTGTTTTTTCTAAATCCTGTAATATCCACCAACATCCAAAGATGGTAGATGTAGTAACTGACAGATGTTCGATAAATGCACGGATTGGAGATTGTCGAAATCCATTTCTCATCAATGGATCACGAGACTCAACATCTGATGATTTTTTCAGCATGTTCATAGTTAAGGTGAACAATATCTCTGAGATTGTACATCCGTTGATAATCCCCCTTTCTAGTCGATGTTAATCGGAAGGTATCAAATCGGAGGTTGTTTTATGCTGAAGTTATTGTGATAAGCTTGTATGAGATTCATTAGACTAATACGGACATCGTATCTTCCTCGAATAATTTATGTGGAACGGATCCATATGCATTAGTATGTTCCAGCAACAGTAGGACTAGATCGCCTTTCCCTTTTTTTTTCTTCTTTTAGGAGCTGCGTTATCACGCCTGTATGCTATGATACCTCAGACTATATTGAGGTATCTATGTAATTTTTGGCATCATGATAATACAGGAATTGCTGGGATTGGATGCAGAAGGAGATTTTGTTCTCATTTTCAAGCACAGAAGTCGATCTAAACATCTAAATCATTATTTTATTGGTTGTTGTTGTTATTGCGTTTCATTGTGCCGGAGGATTGCGCTTGGCATGAAACAGAGTCTCTCCTCTCGGGATTGACTTCAATGTCCAATTTTATATTTTACATTTATTAGGCTGGTGCAAAAATAATGTCGTTTTCTCACATATGTTACTATGTGAGAAAACGACATTATTTTTGCGCCAACCTAACACATACGCTCTCTCTATGATATTGTGAAGTTGAACCCATAAATATAACATGACTTCATACTCTATTTTACTCTCTCTCCCTCTCTCTCTCTCTCTCTCTCTCTCTCTCTCTCTATATATATATATATATATATATATATATATATATATATATATATATATATATACTGTCATCTACAGACAGATTCTTTTACTGTCTCACAGTGCTTCAGTAGGGAAAGACGTCCGGTTGCTTCAAGCTGGGATGGGATAAGCAGAAGACACCGTTTTTAAAATTTCGAGAGCTCAATCGGATTTCCTCGGAGCATTTTATGTGTCCTCCACACACACATACACACACACACACACATATATATATATATATATATATATATATATATATATATATATATATATATATATACATATATATATATGTATATATATATTGTATATTTGGCAGCAATCCTTCGTTTACGCATGTTTTATTAAAAACAATATTAACAACGAACAAGGCCACAATGTGCTAACCGTATTCGGAAATTAAAAACATCCCTGCCACACACTAAGATATACACATAATGCACACACTCAATTAACCTGAAAAATTGAATCATCCTTGATAATGGCTTAAGGTATAGCCGAAACCGTTCGGAAATATAAAACATTTGAACAGTTTTTACACACTCTTTGTCCAGAAAAGGAAGCTCTTGATCGAACACTAGAAAAATTAAATAAAAAGCTTAACCTTAGTACATTGTCTGTCGTTTTTAATGAAACATGCATATATATATATATATATATATATATATATATATATATATATATATATGTATGTATGTATGTATATGTGTGTGTTTGTGCGTGTGTGTGTGTGTATGTGTGATGATAGTTCTTTATCAACGGTGAATATTTGGTTTTCTTTGATGGGACTTAAACGCAGTTTGTCGAGGTCTAAATCTAATCAACGTATGAGTTAATATCTTTGCATTATGCAAGTAAACATTAATTGAACAAATCTCTTTTGATATTTGCAAGAAGCACGTGTTGTTGATAGCAATCTCCTGTTTGGATGAATTGTTAATAGAAAACTAATGTGACAAGAGAACTTGTTTTTTTCTTCTGTTTAGACGCAGACTGTTTTTAAGGAAAGGAAATCTTTTTAAATTTATATTTTTTATCGATATTTGTTACTGTTTTGTCTGATAAAAAAATAATTAAGACTCTGACTTCAAAATTACCCAATAAAAAAAATTTAAAAGAACGCCGTAACCAGGTGCAAAATTATGTTCACGTCGAAGTTTATTAATCCTTTCACGAGAGAAATATTTTCAAAGCAGTTTCTTTGAATTGATAAGGGAGATAACTTTGCTGCCTTCAATTTACTGTTTGGTCGCCTTTCGCTGACAATGAATGCTGGAAAGAATTCACATCACTTGATAAAAAAGCCATTCAGAATTCTTCTGCTTCAATCTTTCAAAGATTTCGTCACTTGTTTATATTTTTATTTTAAAAAAAAAGTTGTTTAAGCAGAAAACAAACGAAAGTTGGTTTTAGTTTTGGTTGTTTATTGAAATAAAATGTCTTCATCTTACAATATTTTTCAGACTCCATAAGAAATAAATCCTACCAGAATACGTTATTGACCGGCACATTTTCAATAAGAAAAGATACGTTTATTATATGGTAGCAGATGCAGATAAGGAGCAGCAGAAAAAAGCGAGTTAGTGTAGTAGATGAAAGAAAAGATTAACCATCATTTGCAAGAAGAAGCTATGTATTTTTTGAACAAAATGAACAGTCGAATATTCAAGTATCAAAATGGAAATATCAAAATCAGGCATGTACAGAAACTTAACTATCTGGGAAATTTTATAACAAATAGCAGAGATCCGAAGTAACATCGAAATAATGAAAAAGGCTAAACAAAATTAAGTAACATTTCATCAGAAATAAAGAAAAGAGAACTGAATTGTTGTGTTGTCGCAAAATCTCGGAACGCCAAAGCTTTAACTAAAATGAAACTTGTCACTTCAATAACCGCAGCATATATAACAAAAACAGATCTCAATTTCATCCGGTTCTGCGCTCTCACTTCCGGTATACAGTCCAGGTTATAAAAACAATCTAACTGACCAATCAGAAATGGTCCAATGTTAGCAGTTTCTGAGCCACTGACTCCTTCGGGCAGATTAATTTTTCACTATTTTCTTCGAAATCAACATTACACTGAGAGTCAAATACGGGATTTGATGTAGTAAGTAATGAGACCAAAAATTAAATTCATAGCTCTTAGTAAATCTTGAGCATTTACTTTTAAATATCGTCTGAAAAACATGTACATAACTACCTCATTTTCACAGATTTTTGCTCACAAACTGGTTTCAAAATTTTACTATTTCAAAAACAAATCCAAAGAAGGTTGATATTTTTTCATTAGATATATGTAATGGAAAATATATTCAAACTAGAATTCTAATTATTTATCACCAGAAGCAAAATATGCATCTTTTTTTATTATTTTATTCAATGACTAAAAACTGCGTAAAAATTATAATAGATTACAAAAAGGCCACTCAATAACTAAGACATTACTCCATTTGTTATGTCATAATTAATAAAAAACACAAAATAGACAAAAGTGTATAGAACATCACAATACTGCTTGTCACAAATTATAAGATATAATGATTTTAATTTGCATATAATTGATTTTAATTGTTTATTGAAAACGCAATAAAAAGACTGCTGTATATAATGCATTACCTGTTAATATAGATAAAGTGTTCAGTATAACGTATCTTTGAGGTAAATTAAGGTCTTATGATAACAATAATTTAGTAATAATGCGCTTGTCCCTTGTTTCTTGTCCATATACAATTTATGAAACTTGGGGAATTTACTTAACTCCCCTTTCTACACCTTGCGAATTTGCAGATCAATTCGTCAATTTCCAGTGTTATATACTGTACCTATGAACACGAATAGCTATGCCCCAATCCTTGCTCTATTCATTAGAACCTTTGCAGTTCATTATTTGTAAAACCTTCAGAAAGTGCAGGTTCGTAAACTCTTTTTTGTGAGAGGTTAATCAAAATTGATCGGTGTGACACTTCAGAATTGATGAATTTAAGTTCTGTAATCTCTTTTTGATGGCTCACTACTTCTGAAGCAAGATAATTTTATTCGAAAATGTACACAATTCTTGGTTTTATCCTTGTGATGTAATTTGAAAGAAATTTCTATATTAGACTTGGAAACTGACTGTTATATACTGTACCTATGAACACGAATTGCTATGTCATAATCCTCATAAATACGTTGGACACGATTATAAGTTGGGGTAATATGCTGTCTAAACAGTCCACAACTAGCAGTAGTTTACCTACTTCACGGCGCTGGCGAGTATTGTATTTTGTTGATGTTATAAATATTATCATTTCATTTTCAACCTCTGTTTTGGTTATTCCTCATTCAGTAACCCTTTCTAGGTTACAACAGATAGATAGATAGATAGATAGATAGATAGATAGATAGATAGATAGATAGATAGATAGTGTTATATACTGTACCTATGAACACTAATAGCTATGTCCCAATCCTCATAAATATGTTGGACACTATTGTAAGTGGGGGTAATATACAGCCTCAGTAGTCCACAACTAGCAGTGGTTTACCTAATCACGTCGCTAGCGAGTATTGTATTTTGTTGATGTTATAAATATTAGCATTTCATTTTCAACTTCCGTTTTGGTTTATTTCCATTCAGTAACCATTTTTAGGTTAAACAGTGACATAAAAAAACATGAATAAATGTTTATTCATCGAACGCGAACAAAATTAATGGCCTCTTTCCTTACCTCCAATTCTTCTTACTTCAACATTGTGCTGTAAATATTCTATGAAATATGCTGTATTTCGGTTCATTGTTACTTTATTCAACGTTATATATCATGTCAAATCAGATCTTTCAAATTGGGTACAATACGACGGTTCCAAAATAGACCTCTCCCACGTACTTGCTATAATGCTAACGCTGATTTTATACACAAAGGTAGATGCGAAAAGAGTGTTATTAGCGACGGACTCCCACGGAAGGCAAGCTTAGAGTACGACACTTTCATCAGGAGCGATTACTTCAGTCACTGAGGAAACCAGCACCAACAAAGACCAAGTCTCGACTATTAAACTGCAATAATTCATGGAATATTTCTCCCGGCAGCCTACTTCGCACGATTACTTAAATGAGTTGTTTTTATCCACATTTCTATCTCGACTAAATTGGGTTAAACTTCGATCGAAGTGCGAGTCTCACGGGACTGATTTACGATATCCCGGAATTAAAAACTCAATCTCAACTACGTCTTATCTCCATTTGTTCTTTTTTTGCATCCCATTTTTTGCACATCCCGCATTTTAAAATTTTTTCTCTTAATATCAAATTGCAGCTGAAAACAAAAAAAAACAAACTAAGAGATACATCCAGACACAAGCATCTATCTATGTGAGTGGTTGCGTGTGTACGCGCGCGCATACACACTGACACACACACACACACAAACACATATATGCATGAATAAAAAGACAAAAGGAAAACTACAGTGTAACCCGGATATAAAAGAGTTGTCGGGACCTGAGAAAAAGTCTCTTATATCCGGTGGTTCTCTTATATCCGGTGGTTCTCTTATATCCGGTGGTTCTCTTATATCCGGGTTTGGTTTATTTTCTTTAGGTAAGTATGGGAATAATTTGGGACCAGAGAAAATCTCACTTATATCCGGGTTTCTCTTATATCCGGGTTTCTCTTATATCCGGGTTACACTGTTAAACTAGCCGACGCATTTCTTCATCTGACGGAATTTATCAAAGTCACTTTTACTTTTTAGGTCGGCTAAGTATAATTTTCTTCTTCTACTGATACACACTATCTGAGAATATTAACATACATTCATACATATATATATATATATATATATATATATATATATATATATATATATATATATATATATATTACAAAAACATATATATATATTACAAATACACACATACATACATATATACATATATATATATGTGTGTGTGTGTGTGTGTGTGTTACAAATTACATTCATGAATTAGATTCAAACTGATAAAGAGAGAGAGAGAGAGAGAGAGAGAGAGAGAGTTGAGGATAAAATAAAGGTCAAATATGGATCAGAATCCGACAGGAAGAGATAATAAAATTTACGTTTCCATTCTCTTCTTTATCATTATATATATATATTTATATATATATATTTATATATATATATAGAGAGAGAGAGATATTAGGTTGGTGCAAAAATAATATCGTTTTTGACGTACTTTTAACGTCAAAAAACGATAGTATTTTTGCAACAACCTAATATAACTGACGCTCCCGTCGCTTTGATGGTGTGACAACTTAACGAATTGATTCAGTTATGATAATTTTGTGCGATAAACATGAGGACGATTCAGACAAACAGATTGAAAACTGCTGAATCCACTAAAACACGTTGATCTCCATTCTACTTGCTTAAGCGGTCGACGTGTATATATATATATATATATATATACATATATATATATATATATATATATATATATATATATATATATATATATATATATACTAGACAAGAGACAAAAAATACAACCACCACAAAATATATATATATATATATATTCGAAGCTCCCTTCCCATATGATCTGATAAATATACGTGTCCATTTTGTTTCCATTGTCTCTAGAACATGGTATTTTCGGCCTGCTTCTCTAGAACTACATTTCTGATGCTTCAAATTTCTTCTTTATCGCTGAGGAGATTTTCCGGCATTAGAACTGATATTACGTATATCACCTTGTTTGGGACGTAATGATAAAAAAATAAACTTGATGTCACCTGATCTCACAAATGATAATACATTCGTCAAGAATTTCACCTGTAATTATCTTAATTAAATAATTAATTATAAACAGAGCAGTTGACATACACATTGCACACACTATAAGTTCTGATTAATTTAATCTGCAGGTGTAATGTGAGAAATTTATCTTTAAGAACAATCTGTTTTCAAAAAAGTTTGACAGAACACCTGCCATATTACGTGCAGTATAATTGTAGATCTGTTCGTGGCTTCATAATCCGTAATAATTACTTGCTGGTTTCGATGGATGGGAAAATATGTCTTTCTCATTTAGTAACGACTACGACGGAAAACGTGAATCGATTTTACAAAATCTGTTCAGGGGTAAAGAAATGCTTAACTATTTTTCATCAATTACTTTTCATTAACATTAAGAATTGGAAGACAAAGCAGATATTCCTCACATTTGTTTTAACGATTACACTCCAAGCAAGGCAATAAAGCCACTAAGTTACAAGGTGTTTCTAAGTGTAAAAGAATATAAGAAATAATGAAAAAAAAAACAATATTACGGAGAGGGAAGAATAAAGAACAGGAATTAAATAAACATAAGATAACAGTTGACATTGCATTTAAATTTTTGAAAATCAAGGTTTAGAGGAAATCAAGAGGCTGGAAGAGAGTTCTACACTCGAGACGTAATATAGAAGAAACAGTTCCACAAGCGAAATGTAATGTAGTAGAAGCAGTTCCACAAGCTAGACGTAATGTAGAAGAAACAATTCCACAAGCGAGACGTAATATAGAAGAAATCGTTCCACAAGCGAGACGTCATATAGAAGAAACATCCACAAATGAGACGCAATATAGATGAAGCAGTTCGACAAGCGACACGTAATATAGAAGAAACGT
This sequence comes from Acanthosepion lycidas, assembly GCA_963932145.1. Lineage (NCBI taxonomy): Eukaryota > Metazoa > Mollusca > Cephalopoda > Sepiida > Sepiidae > Acanthosepion > Acanthosepion lycidas. Next base: position 54,422,410 of record OZ010597.1, on the reverse strand, counting down.
TCCACAAGCGAGACGTAATAGAGAAGAAAAATGTCGTCAATCGAGAAGTAATATAGAAGAAAGCGTTCAACAAGAGAGATGTAATATAGAAGAAATAGTTCCACAAGTAAAATGTAATATAGAGAGGCTTAATATGGAAGAAACTGTTCCACAAGCAAGATATAATATAGAAGAAACAGTTTCACCAGCGAGAAGTAATATAGAAGAAACAGTTCCAAAAGCTAGACGTAATATAGTAGAAACAGTTATACAAGTAAGACGTAATGTAGAAGAAACAATTCCAAAAAAGAGACGTAATATAGAAGAAACTGTTCCACAAGCGAGACGTCATATAGAAGAAACAGTTCTACAAGCAAGACGTAATATAGAAGAATCATCCACAAGCAAGGCGTAATACAGAAGAAACAGTTCCACTAGCAAGATGTAATATAGAAGAAAGAATTCCACAAGTAAGACTTAATATAGAAGAAACAGTTCCACAAGCGAGAAGTAATATAGATGAAGCAGTTCCACAAGTAAGATGTAATATAGAAGAAACAGTTCCAAAAGCGAGACGTAATCTAGAAGAAACATTTCCACATCAATCTCTATTATAGAAGAAAGAGTTCCACAAGCGAGACGTAATACAGAAGAAACAGTTCCACAAGCAAGACGTAATATTGAAGAAAGAATTCCACAAGTAAGACGTAATATAGAAGAAATTGTTCCACACGCAAGACGTTATATATTAGAAACAGTTCCACAGGGAAGACGTAATAAAGAAGAGACAGTTCCACAACAGAGACGTAATATATTAGAAATAGTTCTACAAGCTAGAAGTAATATAGAAGAAACAGTTCCACAAGCGTGAAATAATATAGAAGAAGCAGTTCCACAAGTAAGATGTAATATAGGAGAAACAGTTCCACAAGCGAGACGTAATATAGAAAAAAGTGTTACACAAGTGAGACGTAATATAGAAGAAACAGTTCCACAAGCAAGACGTAATATAAAAGAAAAAATTCCACAAGCAAGACGCAATATAGAAGAAACAGTTCCACAAGCAAAAAGTTATATAGAAAAAAGTTCCACAAGCAAGACATAATATAGAAGAAACAGTTCCACAAGCCAGACTTAATATACAGATACTGTTCCACATGCAATATTTAATATAGAAGAAACAGTTACACAAGCAAAACTTAATATAGAAGAAACAGTTCCACAAGAAGACATAATATAGAAGTAACTGTTTCACAAGCAAGAAGTAATATAGAAGAGACAGTTCCACAAGCAAGATGTAATACAAAAGAAACAGTTCCACAAGCGAGACGTAATATAGAAGAAATAGTTCCTCAACGGAGAAGTAATATAGAAGAAACAGTTCCACCCGTGAGAAGTAATATAGAAGAAATAATTCCACAAATGAAACCTATTATAGAAGAAACATTTCCACAAGTGAGACGTATTATAGAAGAAACAGTTCCACAAGCGAGACGTAATATAAAAGAAACATTTCAACAAGAGAGACGTTATTTAAAAGAAACAGTTCCACTACAAGATGTAATGTAGAAGAAACAATTCCTCAAGCGGACGTAATATAAAAGAAACAGTTCCACAAGCAAGAATTAATACAGAAGAAACAGTTCCACAACCGAGAAGTACTTTAGAAGAAACAGTTCCACAAGCGAGAAGTAATATAGATGAAACAGTTCCACAAGCAAGTCGTAATATAGAAGAATCAGTTGCACAAACGAGACGTAATATAAAAGAAATAGTACCACATGCAAGACGTAATATAGAAGAAGCAGTTCCACAAGCAAGAATTAATACAGAAGAAACAGTTCCACAAGCGAGAAGTACTTTAGAAGAAAGAGTTCCACAAGCGAGACGTAATACAGAAGAAACAGTTCCACAAGGAAGACGTAATATAGAAGAAAGAATTCCACAAGTAAGACGTTATATAGAAGAAATTGTTCCACACGCAAGACGTTATATATTAGAAACAGTTCCACAGGGAAGACGTAATAAAGAAGAGACAGTTCCACAACAGAGGCGTAATATATTAGAAATAGTTCTACAAGCTAGAAGTAATATAGAAGAAACAGTTCCACAAGCGAGAAATAATATAGAAGAAACAGTTCCACAAGTAAGATGTAATATAGAAGAAACAATTCCAAAAGCGAGACGTATTTTAGAAGAAACAGTTCCACAAGCGAGAAGTAATATAGATGAAACAGTTCCACAAGCAAGTCGTAATATAGAAGAATCAGTTCCACAAGCAAGACTTAATATAGAAGAAACAGTTCCACTGGGATCAGGTAGATATCATAGACAAGAGACATCATTGGAAAATTCGTAAACTTAAGGAATCAGCACATATGCTAGGCCACAAAAATCTCCTGAGCCGAACTAGCATAGAAAAAAATACAATATGGGAACCAGTAAAAAGGAGCGCCAGAGAAAAGCGATAATATCAACAAAGTTGCGATATGAGCTCTCGTAAAAACATGCAATGGTAACAGCTAAAATTGCAATATGAACACTGGTAAAAATGGTTGCTAAAGACATTAGGTTTATAATAACCAGAAATTGATACACAGTTGTCCTCAAGGACACATGGCACAGTGGATAAAGGCGTTGTTTAGATCCAGTGTGTGAGTTCAATACGCGGCTAAGGCAGTGGAGTACTTTCAGAGGGAAAATTAACAGGAGATAACTGACAACCATTAAACATGGCACTAGTGGAACTAGAACAGTCTACCCCAAATAAGCGAAATAAAGGGTTCAGTTCGACATTCCAACCACCTGATAAAGGCCGGAGCGTACAACGGCCGAAAACGTTGTAATAAATATGGCGACAAAGATGAGGACAATAGTCCAAATAATGTATAAGATTACAAGTTGTTTACAATATTTAAAATACTCGTGAGAAATGCTTTTTCCCTTTTTTTTTAACATGTATCAACGGAATACTTTTGCCTAAATGCACATCAATGAATTACAAGACGATTTTGTCTCGCCAAAAGTATACAAGATGTGACTTGCCACAGAGAGAGTTTTGTAAAAATATCAATGCCTTCCGAGTCAGATTAAGATAAATAGGTCTGCTTTTAATGGTAAGAAGTCACTTGTAAATCAATCACGGAAGAAAATGCGGGAAAATAAAAGCAAATGTCAAAAGCCACAATGAAGCTACACATGTCTTGAATCTCTTAAAAGCTGTCAGGTGGGGTCTGGAATATTGAACGGAGATATGTGCAGCCAACGCTGGGACGAAAGAAATGTTCGCTCGAGCGGGTATATTTTTGGAGACAGACCGGAAATGATATTTAAGCAGTGACCTCTGATCGTTTGACAGTAATTGCCTGGGCTGATTTTAGTAACAATATTTTCTTTACTCCGACTGATTTGCAGTAAGGACTGAAATGTATGTCATTTCGGATAACTGAACAGTATCTTAGGGAGCAAAATATTTGAATTTCTTCAGTGATTCATGTACAACTAGCAGCCCCGGCCGTCAAACGTGACAGCAATTGTTAGAAACTTTTAATAGTGAGATGCAACGAAACAAAATTCTTGAAAAAATGTATTCAGATTCAACAAGGCGGAGATAAAGAATTCACGACTAAAATGGAAGCCAGTGAAGCATTTAATTAATCCTTTCTCTTTTTATTATTTAGACGGTATCAATAGTATTTATCATTGATTACCTCTGGTATCATATAAATCCCTCTTTGATCAATATATTTTCCTGTTAAAAAATGGTTTAATATAGCAGTGAAATGGAAATATCTCTCAAAAGAAAAAAGAAAAAAAGACGGCGAGGCGAAAACCTATTTCAAGAGAAAGTTGAAACAAAGCGATCACCCAATAGACAAAGGTGTCTGAGAAGCTCACATGAAAGGCGTGAATAAATAATTTTTCCTGTGCCTTTTCTATAAATACGTTCATGGTAATTGTTCTGATAAGCATTCCTCTATGGTGGCCTGACTTTATTAATTTAATCGCGGTAATAGCTTGCGGAAGGGTCTAATAATTTTACAGCTAGAGTGGCTAAATTTAACCGTCAGTTCTATGCTAAAAGTTTTTTTCTTCTCGCACTCCTCGCTTGTGAAACTTTCTTCCGACTTCATGATTCCCAGTCATCATTGATCTTCAAAAATATAAATGTAATATCAATCGTTACGTTCTGTCTTCTTAATTCTTATTTTATTGTTTTATTGCGTCCTAGAGGCTTTATTGCCTTGCTTAGATTGAAATTAATAAAAGAAAGGAGTAAAAGGAATTGATTAATTAAACTGTTGTTGGGCACTAATTATATCTAAATGCATATAAATATTTTATTTGTATAGATTCTTAAAACGTCTAGGTCAAGTAGTCACGCATATATTTAATTTGATTTACGTCCCTTCCAACTGCAGATGTGACAGAAAATATATAAATAAATACATATTAATAATTATTATATAGTTTGATTGTTATCAATTTTGATTATTATTTCATTTTTTTCTATTAAATTTTAAATTCCAAAACCCCATTCTTCGATAGTTACAAACATCTGTTAATATGCGTTTTTTTTTTATTTTTATTTTTTTTTTATTTTATTTAATACCATGTCTCTTCCGAAGGGAAGTTATGATGGTAATGTTAATATTAGCTGTTTCATTTCGGTATTTGATATTCAGCAGTGCTAGTTTCAGGTGAATTTTTAAAAATCTTTCCTCAAGAACACATGGCACAGTGGATAAAGACGGTGTTAGGTCCAGTGACAGTTCATAAAGAGTGTGAGTTCAATACACGGTTAAGGCAGTGGGGAACTTGGAGAGTGGAATTAACAGGAGATAACTGACATCCATTAAGCGGCTCTGTACGTTCAGAAAGTGGGAGATCATGGCTCTCCACAATCTCCTGCCATTTGTATTTTTTTTCTTCTCTTCGTTATCTCTTTTAATCCCTATTCTGCCGACCATTTACAGAAAATCGTACTTCGTTTTCTTCTTCTATTTTGCCGTATCCCTGCAGGACGTTGGTGATCATCGCTCTTCACAATTTTCTGCCATTTAGTAATATTTGTCTGTTTGCTATGTGTACTAATCTTTGTTATATCTACGATTTACAAAACCAAGTTTCCTTGAGGAAGTTGACGTTCATACCTCTCCACAGTTTCCTGTTTTTTGTAGGACTTAGTATATTTTGTCTTTTTTTTATCGATCTTAAACCCAGTTCTGCCAACCAGAAAGACAGGCTCATTTTGTAGATCATGATGTTCTTTTTTTTTTCTTTTCCTCCGCTTCATTAGGGTCCCCCTTCAGTTATCAAATTTTCCAAGCACTCTTTCTTCATTATGGGCACTATAAATGTTAACAATCTCTTTCTGATTTTAGCTATAAGTGCTCTTCCTGTTTCCATGAACAAAAAGAAGCCAGCGAGATTTGAACAGGCGGGTATTATTTTAAAACGATTCTCGTTTTCCGTGGAAGCGCCGTGTCAAATGAAATCGAGCAAGGAAGGGAAATAGCCAGTGATAGGTTGATGCAAAAATAATGACGGTTTTTGACGTAACGTCAAAAACCGTCATTATTTTTGCATCAACCTAATATTTACGTGCTTGCATGAATGCAAAAGTTACTCAGAGCAAACAACAACAGCAAAAACAGCAACAGCAAAAACAGCAAAAACAGCAACAGCAAAAACAGCAACAGCAAAAACAGCAAAAACAACAGAAAGCTATGGCAAGACACAATATTCGGCAATCTGAAAGGAGTCCAATATTTTTGGTCTGGTTTGTTATGTTTTACGGTATATCAACCTCAATGAGTTATTCAATGCCAACACCTTTTTTCCTGGTAATATTTTGTTTTGTCAAAAATCTATTTCTGGTAAAAAATTTTTCTTCAAAATGTATAACTGGTAATATTATTTTAAAAAATGTATTGCTGGTATATATGTTTTCAAAAACGTAATGCGGGAGATATTTTTTTTTTCAAAAATATATTGCTGGTAATAGTTTTTTTTTTCTTCAAAAAATTATTTCTGGTAATAACTTTTTACTTTAGTTTTTCTGGTATTAAAACCTATTTTTACGCTTTTATAATGCTTTTTACCTTAGTTTCGGGTTTAACTATTCACCCATAGCTGGGACCCTAACAGGTGCTACCGCCCCGGGTCAGGGTGGACCTGGGAACACCAGCAATTAAGAGGTGATTCCATGCTCCTCAAAAACTCCTGATCAGAGGACTTGCTGCTGGACGTAGTTTATCGTCTTACCTTGGACGCGGATGTAGTTTATCGTCATACACAGGACTGGAGTCCTTTAACAATACAATAAAATTAACTTGAAAAAAAAAGCGTAATAGTGTTTCAGCATTTACCGTTTTCTAAATTCAGTTGTTATTAATAATTATAACCGTGACATAAGTAACAAAAGAAAGGAGATTCAATAATAAATTTGAGAAACGAAAGTCAAAGTGGACAACAAATTGTTCCGGTTTATGTCGCCTCTGGCTTCTCGTGTCACGCCGGCAATATTTCAGGTCCCAGCGCTACAGCAGATTTTAAATAAACGACGGAGAATTTTCATAGCTTTCTTGCTTGAGTTTTATTTCAAGCTGGGATATTGTAGCCGGAAAGAAAACTGTCTTGGACCAGTGGTCGCTAACCGTTTTTATACAACGGACCGACTTCATGACGGACAATCTTTCCGCTGACCAATAGTGGCAAATATGTGCAAGGTAAGGGCATTCCAATAAAGCAATAATAAAAAAAAAAAAAAGTGAAAATTATTAAAGGGAAGAGAAATTGTATAATCTTTTGACTCTCACGTCTGGGCTCCAGACCCCACTCACGCATGTATATTTTCTCTCTAAATCAATATTACTCTATTATGAGAACAATATCAACTCACCATAAAGTAGAATCTGAAAGATTAAAAAAAACATAGTTGAAAAGTATTAGAAATAAGTAATAATTTACATCAATTATAAACATATATTATTAAATATAACATACAATAAATGTCTATATGTTCATAACAATCTTCTATGTCAAAATAGCAAACTATCATATTTGACGGTGGATATTTTTGTTTCATGTCTGTATAACACATTTGAGGATGGCTCATGTAAGCCGAACTATTAAGACCAACTTAATAAAAAAATATCCAAATGTTGGACAATTTTTGTCTTCATTTTCATCAGAAATTAAAGCAAATATTCGAACATTAGAACGGCTCAGGATCAGACATATTAGACATTCATTGTCTATTATATTTAATAATATATGTTTAAATAATGATCTGCTGCCCCAATACACTAAATTAATAATAAACTGTACTTATATTTCTGACAGATAACATTGAGTAGATGAATAGTGAATGTTTGAACAAATCTTTTTAAATTAAAGTACAATATTCAATTTATCTATTATATAATTTTAAACCCAGTAGCAAATGATCCATAGACCTGTACCTGTCCTGTGATCGGGAACCTGCGTCTTAAAACTATTCTTTGTCTATTAACTATTGATTCCATACACATTTTTTTAATATTGAGGAATTTGTTTGCAAATGTTAAATTAACATTTAAACGCGATAAACTCACTGAATTTACTGGACATTATTTTTATACATGATTAAAACGGAAGATTGCCAACGTGTGTCTCTTATAATATAGAGATTTAATAGATCAGTTAATGAAATTTGAGGAGTAAAAAGACAAAAAATGATAACAATATTGGCAATACGATATAAGATTGATCATATATATATATATATATATATATATATATATATATATATATATATATATATATATATATATATACACACATTAGTAAGTTTTGACAAAATTAAAGCACGAAGTTTCCGACTTTTATAATCTTTCTCTTTTTGCTTCAATTTACTCAAAACGTCTACCAATATACACACACACACACACACACACACACACACACACACATATATATATATATATATATATATATATATATATATATAATAAATTAATTGATTTAAAATATTTTTTCGCTACACAGTTCTAACCATGTTTCAAAAATGGAAGGTAAAAGCTTCCAATTTAATTTTGTAAATAAATTAAAGACATTAGCTCCATTTCATCCTTAAGCGAATTTTGGAGTCACCGGATTATATATCTTACCTGTTCGTTTTTTGTATTTATACAAATATATATATATATATATATATATATATATATATATATATATATATATATATATATATATATATATATGTGTGTGTGTGTGTGTGTGTGTGTGTGTGTGTGTATGTAATAAATTCCATCAAATTTATTAACAATATTGTTATTCTTCTGTTGTCTTATAATTTCTCAAATTTCATTAACAAGACTGTTATATATATATATGTGTGTATGTATATATATATATATATATATATATATATATATATATATATATATATATATATATATATATGTATATATATATATATATATATATATATAAAGGTAGTTAAAGAGAAATAAAACGACATGAATAGGTTGTGATTAGATAGATATGAAGAGTCTGTTAGATAGATAGATAGATAGATAGATAGATAGATAGATAGAAAAATAGATATATACGAATAGAATGATAGATATAAGAACAGAATGAGATAGATAGCTATGAAAAGAATAAGATAGAAAGAAACGTAGATAGATATAAACAAAATAAGATAGATAGATAGATAGATAGATAGATAGATGAACAACGATTTTGGAAGCAATTCAAACATATATCTATTTGCTAATTGACAGATTATTCAGTTGATTAGACATAATAATCCTTATTGATAGAACGATAGAAAATAATTCGAATATCTAGCAATCTCCTGATGGCTATCTCACTAGATAGGCAGACATGAGAACACATACGAACGTCTATTTATAAACGTCCGTATATGATCTCATCAACTGGTGTTTACTTCTCTCTCTCTCTCTTTCTCTCTTTGTGTGTGTGCCTGTGTGCCTCTTTTTGAATACATGTGTTTGTGTGTGTGCGTATGTGTCTAAGTAAGTTTTTTTTTTTTTTCTTTCAAGAAAATCTTACAACATGTCATTTGCTTGGCTGATCTATGTAATTAATCGTAATTGGCGAAGACAAAACATTTTTTCTCATTTTCCTGGCGTTAACCCCCACATTACTCTCCCTTTTTGGCAGTAAATTATTTTCTACCAATCAAAGACCAGGATAATTAGATCTTAGCTAAGATTTGAACGATTTTTTTTTTCTCGCTAATCCGTATGAAACATTATTTTTTTTTTGTCATATTATTTTAGACTGAATTTGAAATAAGAAGAAACGACCCCGCTCTCTGAGACAGTATAGTAGAATTAAACCAAAATTTTAAAATGTCTAAAAATGAATTTAATACGCAAATTAAAGAAAAGTACATTACCAAGTATTTGAAGAGGAAATCAAGTCTTCTCTTATAAATTGAGGCAAGACAAAATTTTGTCTGTGCGTCCCCCACCTTACGTAAGTAGAAAAAAGTAGCTTACACCAGAAACAGACAGGATATGAAGTTGGGGCAATGGTTAATGTCTGGGATTAAAAATCGGAGAAACGCGTTCGAATTTCGATTGAGATCGTTACATTTCAGTCAGTTATATGCCGTGCGTGATAATTAGGCGTTCATTTATCTTTCGATATATGAATGACGAGGCAGATTTTTTCCCCGCAGTAGGTTGCCATTTCTTTCTGTGGTGCACCAGTTGCCATTCAAGGCTATAAAATCCGGTTTGCACTGCTATTTATCCGTAGCTAGGACCCTGGGAGAAAAAGAGGATCCCTATCTTTTTCCAGGGTTATTAGCACGTAAATGAATGTAATGGGTTCGACTGGAACTGGAACTTGGCTCTCCGATTCCTCAATCAAGCCGCTAACCATTACTCCATTTAAGGGTTCATCTCCTCCGCACCCAGTTATGGTTAAATAATAGGCCTTATACCTGAACAAAAAAAAAATGCTATCTGGAAAGAATAATCTTCATTGACCCTACTCTAAAAGTATTATTTTTACAAACTAAAATATGTTTAGACATTAAATAAAATACTAAGAGTTGGTAATCTGTAAAAAAAAAAAAATTAAATTAGTCAACAGTTAATAATAATGATTGATGTGTATAAACCTCAAATGTACATCCTCTTGGGAGTGCTAAGAATCTATCTCCAGCTATGGGTTAAATAGTAGAACAAAAAAAAAACTTTGCAATCTCGAAATAATAATATTATTTTGCTC
>OZ010597.1:54394677-54402177 GCA_963932145.1 Acanthosepion lycidas | reverse complement strand
AGGGAGATTTATGTATTTGTGGAGATTACAAAATAGGAGTAAATCAGAAGATATACTCGGATTCATGAATCATACCCAATGTTGAACTTGCATTACATGCACTGGCAGTAATGACCGTTTTTTTTTTTCAAAAATAGATTTAAAAACGGCATAACACCACATACCAATAGACGAAAACTTCAAAAGAAGTAACCACAATATATACGCCAATAGAATTACTAAAATGGAAAAGGATGCCATATGGAATAAAAACCGCAAGCGCCAGATTTCAAAGGGCCATTGAACAGGTTTTAGGAAATGTACAATATATGATTTGTTACCAAGACGACATATGCATAAGAGCTACTTATGAAAAGGAATTAAGAGAAAACTGACTTAGTATTGAATAGATTAAGAAATGCTGGGATGAAAATAAATGAGAAAAAATGCATAAGCAATACTAACAAAGTATCTTTTTTAGGTTATTCCATTTCAAAAGAAGGTATATCACCAGACCAAGCCTTGATAGAAAAAATACTAAAAGTAGCTACACCTACAACTAAAAAAGAAATGGAGTCTTTTTTGGGATTGGTAAATTTCTACAGGCATTACTTACGCAAAATACACCGACTTGACGGAACCGTTTGCAAATTTAAGAAAAAAGAATGTGGAATTTGTGGTCAGACGAACACCAAAAAGCTTTTGAAAGATTAAAAGAAATTATATCAAAGAAACCTGTAGTGAAAATGTTTGACCCAAAAAAGGGCATAAGACTCACTACAGATGCAAGTGAACATTCAATATTGGGAATATTATCACAAGAAGGACATCCGATAATGTATTTGTCGAGAAGATTGACGAACACTGAATTCAATTACTCGAACATAGAGAAAGAAGCGTTGGCTATCGTGTGGACAACTGCTAGAGCCCAACAATTTTTGATTGGAAAAAAATTTCTATTAAGAAGTGATCACAGACCATTGGAGTTTATATTTAACCCAAGGAAAGAATTGCCCAAAGTCACGACATCAAGGATTCTACGATGGGCGATAAGATTGATGGCATTTGACTTTGATATAGAGTATGTCAAAGGAAATTCAATTCCACATGTGGACGCACTATCAAGATTGAGGTTCTACAAGGAGTCAAAAGATAAAACAGAGGAAGAATTTGAAGATTCATTGCTACATTTGATAGACTGATGTTTTGTTTTTAGATAGAATGGCTGGGGAAACGAGACATGATCCAGTACTAAGTAGGATAGTGTCGAGAATAAGAAAAAACTCGTGGGGAAATTGTTCTAGGGCGGAAAGACCCTATAAAGAAATAAGACAGAAATTAACAATAGAACATGGGGTGATTTGTAATGGGGACCTGGTAGTTCCCCCAGAAACACAAAGAAAACCGACAATAGAAAGTGATTATATACACTGTGGAGTAGCGGCCACACAAAATAGGATAAAATTAGAAGCTTGGTGGCAAGAGGAATATGTAAAAAGGTGCAAAAAATGTAAAGAATTAAGAAACTTTACACAAACCAAATTACATTCGTGGCCCAAAGAAGTGGAGCCATGGAGTCGTGTGCATATGGATCACGCATACATTAATAGTGGGACTCTTATTAATACTAGTAGACTCTTTCAGGTTAGCCTGAAATAATCCGGGTTACAAACAAGAAACGTTCTACTATAAAGCAGATTTTAAGAGTCATATTTTCCAGAAATGGTGTACCAAAAACCTTGTTATCTCATAATGCACCAGAATTTTGTGATTAAGAACTTAATGTATGGTTAGAAAAATATGGTGTAAACCATATAAGACACCTCCATATCACTCTGAATCAAACGGATTAGAAGAAAGAATGGTACAGACCGTAAAAAAGGGGCTAAAAGCATGCTCTCAGCAAAAAGAATAAGTAGTTTTTCTACTGAGGCTGCTTTTAAGTTATCGTACGATACCACATACAGGAAGACTAGAAAGCCCATCAGCTTTAATGGGAAGACAGATTCGAGCTCTGCTAACGATGTCATATTCTACAAATTAAAAAATGTGGTACAAGAAGAACAAAGATCCAGATCCGCAAGGATCAGAATTTATAATGCAAAAAGGCCACAATACAGCTATAATAAATAGAGAAAATGGCAATAGTGTATTAGCCCATGCAGACCGAAAAAGGACCCAGGGTGAAGAGGAAGAACAAAACGACAAAGAAATGTCTTCAATTCCGTCTGATAACAAGTTGGTAGAACAACCGTTACAGAAGGAAACATTGGAAGGCGAAATAATGCAGGATGAAGAGGGCCAGAATGAGTCTGAAAGTTCGGACGAAGACCAGATTATGCAAGAAAACCCATATGACTACAGCCCAGTGCGGGACAGATCTAGGTCTTCCAGGGAAAGAAATACGGGAGCGAGAGAAGTAGAGCAAAGTAATGAAAATAGCAGGAGGAGCAGTACAAGATCTACGAGAGGAATAATGCCCTTAAGGTTCAGGGAGATAAAGTGATACTGGCAAATTAGTATGCATAATTTGCATAAGCATAAGTGAACACTCATATAAGTGGTCACTGAGAATAACGAAGTACACGTACGAGGTTAGCAGTCGGGCGACCGGCTGATCGGTTGAACTCACTGCCTTCGGGCAGAGAGGAACTCGAACGAGGCTATGCCGAAGGGCGGAGTCTCTTTCGGGGAGGTAAAGCGACCCTGATCCCGTTTATACGGGTTCAAAGGGCATATTTTTGGCCGAGCTCACGGTCTCGGAGATCCCACGTTAAACCAGCCTTGTGCCACATGATACCCTCGTGGGAGGTTGACTAAATACCGACGTACGAGCTTAGCGACTTACTAGTGCTAACCTTGGACTTCACAACAAGAAGTTTTGTTGGTCCCTTGCTTAAAGAGTGAGGTGGCCAGATTTAAGAGTTTATGTGGTCACAGATATTGTCTGACAGACATGACTGCGTTCTCCTGATTGTCGGTGATGGTCCTGTTGCCAGACATAGGATCTTACAGCAGCCATCCTGTTGACCCAGGGCCGGACTGCCTTCTCAAGCCACTTGATCTAGGCCTCCGTTTTTCACAATCAAAGGCATGCAACTCGCTACTGAAACCTCTTGTTGAGCATTTCCTACACTGTTTGGGATTACTTTTAAGTATGGCCTTAAACTTTTGACCAGGTACTATTTAGCTTAATCTGGCACCATTCAAATTCTCCTTATTAAATGGTAAACAAAAAAAAAACTGTTTAAATTTGATTTTTGTACTGAAATAAGTGGTTCAGTCTAACACCGGAAAAAGTTTTTTTATTTCTTTAATTTTATTAGCTTTTAGATTTTTGCCAGCACTGAATTATATAATCTTTCCCTAATCATTAAAATAACTGTCCCTATCTGGAAGATCATCACTGATTAATTTTATATATCGTCATCATCATCTCTTCCATGACAGAATGTGGTTGTTGTAAGGAGGCAACGTAAGTAATTGTTTATCAAGGTTTTTCCACTTTATTTAATTATTTTACTCCAAGAAAAACACTAAAAACAGTGATATTTATTTTTTACAATTATAAAAACCTTACAGCCTCGAGTTGAAATACCGGTGCCCGTACGATCACCGAAGTGAAGCAACGCCGACCCTGGGCCATATCTTGATGAATAACCGTATGGGAATATCAGATTCGGTAAGCTTGGAATAGATAAAGGCTTGGAATTGTTAATCGAAAAGCAGAGTTCTAATTCCCGTTGGGTTCGTTATTATTCACTTACGCGCAAATATCCTTGAAAAATGTATGAATCCTGCTCGTGTGCCTCCAGCTATGGGTTATTTATCAAGACTTGTATCACTAGACAATTACTCCCCCACAAATAAATTATTACATTCTAAAATATTTTCTGGCTTTAAATAACCTGAAAATGGGTTAATAATCTGTAGAAAACATAAGTCATTCAAAAATATAAAAAAATAAATATAAATATAGAAAAATACTTATCACTATAAATGATGATATTTATAAAAATATATAAAAATATTCCTGTCAGGTCATTCTACGTGTTACCATAGAAACCTGTCGTACCCAGGATTAGAAACAATTTCTGTCAGAGGGCGGATGAATGCCATCATATGATCTACTTCGATGCAGCATTATGTGGTTGACTGGGAACCTTCCCTATGTATGAGATAAGTGAGCTGAAGACACAACATCAGAGTGTAGAGGGGTTAATAGACTTAAGTCATCGTCCATTCATTTGAGTAAATTAACCGCCAAATGATGATCACTTAGTCAAGCATTCAAGATCAAGGACCCTGCTATGTCTTCATGCCGAAAGCACGAGGCCCAGATATTATTTATCATCATTTTACACCTGAAATGGCTAAGGACACCGTAAGTTCTATGCTAACAGTTTCTTCTCTCGCACTTCTTACTATCGGAACATTATTTCCGTGTCCTTGCTACTTTCCAATTAAAATGAATCTTCAAAAATTTAAATGCAATGTCAATTCTTATTTTCTGTCGTTTTAATTCCTTTTCTGTTATTGTTCGCTCTCCATAAAAGTGTTTTTTTTTCTCATATTTGCGCATCACTTGCGTTTTCAGGGTCTTTTTTTCCTTGCTTCAGGTGAAAGGATTTTTAAATAAATTTGCTCAGCCACGTTTATGTTTCAGTATCTGTCTATATTTCTGAGATGAGGTATTATGTACACTATTTACATTATTCGGACTATTGTCCTCATTTTTGTCGACATGTTTAAACATGGCGACAAAATGAGGAAAATAGTCCGAATAATGTAAATAGTGTACGTTTATGTTTGTTCAACACTCAAATAACCAATATTTGATCGAGACTGCCACAATGCTTGAAAAACATTAGTCACCTTAGTTTCTAACTGAGTACACATCATCTGGCATAAACACCAGTTCGAATAAGGAGAGCTCTCAGTGGGGAAGTCTTGTGAATTTCGTTTGGATTTAAAGTTTTCCTTCTTTTAGACTGGTTGTTAATCAAGGCTATAGTGTCCGGTCTGTCGTTCTATTAACCGATATCTTGATGCAGAAAAAATGTATGTATTACCTTTCTCATTTGCGCGTAAGTGAATATAACTAACTCGACTAGAATTCGAACACGGCACTCCGATTTTTCATCTCGAGCTGCTATTCATTACAACACCCGCAAATAAATATTAGGTTGGTGCAAAAATAATGACGTAATAATGTCGTTTTTTGACGTTAAAAAATGACATTATTACGTCATTGCACCAACAATACATCTATGACTTTCTCCTAGTTGAGATTGAACCCCGACTTTATTTAATAGCCGCTGCCGCAAGATTACGCTATCGAAAATCCAACTTTATCTGTCGGTAGGTGCTGGAACTTTAATATTCTCGTACCGACTTTTAATAAATATGGCATGTAGATATGTAAATTCTTCCTGTACCTACGATTCGGTAGATGATAACTGATTTATTCTCTGCCAATGCCTTTGGGAAAACACGAACTGCAACCTCTCCGTGACATGTCGCATGGCCAGTATTCTGACGTTTTTTTTTTTTTTTATTTTTATTTTCTTGCAAATACAGATGAGATGGAAAGGATGAAGCGGCGTATATTATCGATTTCGGGGAATCTACTACACTTAAAAGAAAATTGTAACGGCTACAGAAAGTATAATAAATAGAAGTATAATTAATGGTTAATTACTGCACGGCATACTGGCCATGTTATTTGCGATACTTGTCGTATTCACTTTTCGATAAACCTTTGATTAAACGCAGCTACGTAGGATCTAGTGAATGTTGCGATTTATTACGATTAAATTAGTTTGACACAATGCCACTTTTATGGAGCTCAAATGAGAATTATTTATATAAATTATATTAAGTCCCCGACAGTCAGAATCAAGTGTTCTGTAAACAATTAGGTTCATAGGGTCGCCAAATATTATCAGTGATTTTTAGGCAAAATCCCTCCTCTTGTATATTACTGTAAAGTAGTTTGTAACACCTTATTTATCCTCTCTCAGCTGCGTCTATGTCTTTGGGGAGAGTGCGCTCAGGGGCGGCTCCGTCGAAGGACAGTGTCGCAACTTAGGAAAATTATACTGAGAGGTGCCCAGCCCTGGGTAACAGCTTGCCTGAGGTCGCGCCCTCTCATTGCACTAGAGAGAGGTATCGCTGCTCGCACCGAGGCCATCGCAACCAACAGATGCGGGGGCTCGGGTAATTTTTGTTACTAGCCCGGTTTGTACGCGCTCGAGCGCCCCACTTTAAACATATTTTGTGTCACAACGCGTGGGGGTCGAGTAAATTTATTTCAAATACTTTTTGTTCGTTCGCGCGGTGAGCGAAAATCCTATGCTAAAAGTTTCTTCACTCGCACTTCTCGCGTGTGGAATTCCCTCCCTGCCTCATGCTTACCAGCCAAATTTAATCTGCAAAACTTCAAAGGCAATGTCAATCGCTTTCTACTGTCCACCTGATTAACCTCTTTTATTCATTAATGTTTCTATTCCTAATTATTTTGCACCCTTGGCGGCTCGGAATGAGAAATCGTAGAGTCGTGATCGAATTCCAGCCGACATCTTTAGTTACACATTTTTCCCGATCTCTACAATTTAAGGCACTTCAAATCAAAGGATACTCATTATCTTTTCTTCGTGGCCTCATGCACTTTTTTATTATTCATTTCACCCCAAGAAAGGCAATAACATCACTATGAAGCATGTTTAGAGATATGAATCCCATCTCTTCACCATTACCCACTTGTCTCTAGAGCTTTGTTTGGCAGCCAGTATAGACGAAGGAATGTTGTCAATTCAAGAAAATAAATAATTAAAGAATGAAAACTGTGAATTCCAACCAGCCTGTAGAGGGGTGGGTTTTGTAAAATAATATACATATAAAGGGATTTGACATTTAACAACACATTCAATCAACCTAAATACCATTGGCGGCTTCTTGATAACATCTGGGATGTGGAAAATACCGTTTTAATAAAAGAAGCAGAAATAGAATATAATTGAAACATTTGATGCCATTCCTGCTTGCCGCCTAATTTAGATACTAATATTCACCAGTACAAAGCGTAAGGCGTAGAGGGTTAGTGTATGGCGTTCGGTGAGCGCCGCGCGCAAATCCCTTAACCCATGAGGGTCGCAGTAGCATCCAAGATTACGACACGCATTTAGGTACTGAGCAGGTTTAACGTTGCTTAATTCGGTGATCGTACAGAAAAAGCGTTTCAACGGGATGTGGACGTAGTCCTTATATAAATGAAACTGAATATATATATATATATATATATATATATATATATATATATATATATATATATATATATATTGAGGTGGTGTAAGCTGGCTCGATAGAACAATTAAGACTGACTAGTGAATTCAATCCTGACTGGGTGCCCCATACTTTCGGCCTTGTGCCACATCTAAGCACTATATATATATATATATATATATATATATATATATATATATATATATATATATACATACATATATATATATATATACA
>OZ010597.1:54377177-54392177 GCA_963932145.1 Acanthosepion lycidas | reverse complement strand
TCAACAGCCAACTTCTTGACCGAAAACAGCCTTCTCAAGGCACTTGACGTAGGCCACGGTGTTGAGACTGAGGCCCTGTGCGAATATGAATAGAAGCATAACATCGCCTTCATTATTGATCACGACAAACACCTTTCGTAATCTCCATCAATTCATCCAACTCTTTCCGCATCGTCTGCGCTGTCCTCAGAGTTATAACAAATCATATCTGAAATGTTCGTATTGGAGCTTCCGTCGAAAATGCCAAGCTGTACGGCCTTTCCAAATTTCTGGCTTAGGGAATGCGTCATGGCGCTCATTTGAGCTTACTATTCTGTGCATCCAACAAAAAAAAACAAACAAAATACTGGCGCAAAAGTGAGAGAGATACAAAGAGATTTTAAAATAAGTGCTAACGTTTATAAACTGTGTAACAAAATTTTACATTAATCAGTGTGTAAATAACGAAAAATTATAAAATATAAAATAACTCAAATTTCCCGCTTAAGAATTTCATCGTCAGACCAGGATATATTTCTAGAATTATTTCTCCCATCGTTTCCTCTTTGAAATATGTGTATTTGCATTCAGATTTAGAGATTTGATTAAACACGGAAGCTCCGAACGCAATTTTTAATTATTAAAATATAATCTGTCCAGGTGATCCCTGATCATAGAAGTTAAACTCGTGTAGCTCAGTTATTTCACGCATATCGCTATCTATAAAAGGCAGGATGTGTGTATGTGTGTGTGTGTGTGTGTGTGTGTGTGTGCGTAACGAATACACGGCCACAATTTTCGACGGATTTGCATCAAAATTTACATGCACATGCTCCAAGTTAGCGAGAAGGCCAAGACCGACTTTGCATTTCCCAACTCCCATCAATAGTGGAAATAATCGATTTGTTCATGCTTCTACGGCAGTTTTCACGGAGTTTGCGGCCATTTTCTACTGGCCAGAGTGAGAGCCTATAGCTGGCTGCCACGAATAGACAGGAAGATTCTATTGGCCAGCGTGAGAGCCAACAGCTTACTGACACGAATGTTAAGTAGCATGTTAGCATGCAAAAAAATCGATAGATGCATTCGTCACAAGTGGGAAAAATTTTAATCTGGATGGCACTTTACTCCAATTGGCTCATTCGCTTGCTTAAACTCAACGTTGATTCTGATTCCGCAGAACTGGGTTGGATGTGAAAAAGTATTTGTTGTTAACATTCTTTTATCATTCGGTTTTTCCAGTTACGAGTCCTTTTTTAAAGCTGATCGTTTTGTGTTCATTTTGTTTAGTTCTTTTTGCGTAACAGATTTAATGTTTAGTATAGTGCTTAGAAAAAATTGGCAGTGTGAGATAGTCAAGAAGTAAGGCATGTAGCAACATCAGCACGGCAAAGCGCACTCCTTTAAAGGCAAGGAAGGGCAAAAAATATCAAGTCAAGTGATAGCGATTGCTGTATGAGTGGTATGATTTTTGAATCAAGCACGGGCAACGCCGGGTCATGCTGCTAGTATTTATTTATACGTCTGTGTTTATCTCTACATACTTCTTATTATATTAACACCGTTTACGAACACTTTTTAGGGGAAATTACAAATCTGTGTGTCTCTTACGAGCTTTATCAATAAAAGGAAATGTATTTTGATACGGGACCTCGCTGCTACATATTTTTTTTTTCTGGGAATGTGAGTTTTACATTATATTAGGTTGGTGCAGAAATAATATCGGTTTTTGACGTATTTTTTAACGTCAAAAGCCGATATTATTTTTGCACCAACCTAATATTCTCACGATTTTTAGACACCTTTTTTATTAGGTTGGTGCAAAAATAATGTCGTTTTCTCACATAGTAACATATGTGAGAAAACGACATTATTTTTGCACCAACCTAATAAGGGTTTCGCTTTTAGTTCTATATTCTTACTAAAAGGTCATAATGATAAAAAAAATATTTCTAGTTTCGGTTGATTCAGAAATCGCGGTCGATTCGATTTGGTCTTTTTACGGAGACGATATACTAATGGAGAGATATGAGAATATTACGCATATTAAATGGATATAGATCGTCATAATCCTAACTATCAAATAGTCCTTTGTTTCTTAAATTATCAAATTATTTAGCATCTCTTATGAATTTAGCCTGGAAGGTTTATCGGGTGAATATGAAGGATTTATGCTAGAGCTGTGAATTCATGCATGCATTCATTTCAAATCTTATTAATAACTGCGTTGTTTCTTTCCAGTGACGAGGTTGAGCTGAAGCGTTCATAGGCTGACTAGGAAGGCATAATACTAAAGATGTGGAATCTTTCCTGGATTTATTTCAAATATTCTTTGTAATAAACGCATTGCTTCTTTCCAGATACTTGAAGGGTCTGGAAAGTTTCTAGGCTGGCTATGAAGGAGTGAAACTAGAACAGTGAAAACTTGCATGGTTTTTTTTCATCTTCTCTTATGAATATCTGCATTGTTTCGCGCCAGGTACGAGTGTGGCTGAAAAGCATATAGGCTTATTTTGAAGTCATGATGCAAGAGATTTGAAAACTTTCAAGCATTTTTTTCAACTCTTCTTCTTAATAACTACATTGTTTCTTTCCCAGTATGTGAGTGGTCTGAAAAGTTCACAGACTGACTATGAAGTAATGATGGTAAGACAGTGAAATCGAGCATGCATTAATTTCAATTCTTTTTATCAATATCTGCATTGTTACGCTCAGGGTATGAATGAGGGCTGAAAGGTTAATAGGCTGACTAGGAAGGCATAATGCTAGGGATGTAAAATGTTTCATGCATTTATTTCAAATCGTATTCTTAATAACAGCGTTGCTACGAGAGTGCGTTAAAAAGTTCCAGATAAACAGACATCTTATTGTTCAAAGAATATTTCAAAAGGAGCAAGGATAAGACTTCTCTTGAAAATGGACAAGATTTGGCATCGTGTTATTATCAAGTAACCGCAGAAAAATGGTTTATCGCCCACGGATATTCATGCCGACATGGTTGCTATATTAGAGGATAATGTCCCAGCTGTATCAACAGTGAGTAGCTGAATGTAGGAGGTGGATAGGTTCTTTAAATGTCCCAAGTTCTGGATATGCAGCAACTGACACTACTGAGGAAAAAATGTCATCCTGTACACTAGGTGTTGATCGACGACAGACGATTGACATTAAATCAAACAGCCAATGCCATCAGAAAGAGTTTAAAATATTCTGTATATTGGACATAACATGACAAAGGTTTCTGCTCGGGAGGTGGGGCAGCAGGATCATCTCATCACGTGAAAAATCTGTTTCAGATCTAGCTGCCGTCCGTAATCTTAATCTAACCTAGAATAATTGCTGGGTTCATCACTTTGAGCAAGAGACAATCAAACTATGCCATAGAAAAAAAAAAAAAAAACCCTCCCCACTCAAAGAAGCCAAAGAGTTATGAGTTCAATATCTGTCCGCAGCAGAGTTAACAAAATTTGGAGATGTGTTAGGTTGGTGCAAAAAATAATGTCGTTTTCTCACATAGTAACATATCTGAGAAAACGACATTATTTTTGCACCAACCTAATATATATATATATATATATATATATATATATATATATATATATATATATATATATATATATATATATATATATATATATATATATATATATATATATATATATATAATGTTGGTGCAAAAATAATGTCGTTTTCTCATATATATATATATATATATATATATATTAGGTTGGTGCAAAAATAATGTCGTTTTCTCACATAGTAACATATGTGTGAAAACGACATTATTTTTGCACCAACCTAATAACTCACAAAAAGAAAATTGACTTATGTCGAGATTAAAAAAAAAAAATAAAATAAAAAAAAGAAAGGCACGGCCCATTGAATTATAACAATTTACCACCGTGGATTAAATATTGAGTTCGATTCGAAATGTTAACGTATATCACCTGAAGAAAACCGGATGTTACAACAGCTGAAACGTCGTAAATATGACAATAAATATGAGGACACAAATCCGACCAATGTAGATAGTGTAAATAGCAATCTCATTATTAACTCTTTCAGCAAGTTCAAATCAACGCCAAACTTTCGACTATTATCCTCTTAATGGACAATGAGAAAGCCAATATCTAACGAGCCATTTATTTGTTCCGTTCTTTCGATAAAAGAAGTTCGACAGAGAAAGGAGATAAGAATTTGTAATCAATTTGTGAATTCGGCTTTACATTAGCAATTTAGCGAGCAAAAGGATTTGTGGAGATAAGAATATAAATGTCTTGCGGCAAAAGACAATAAAGAAAGAACTAGTAAAAGAATCCATTTACAAGAAAATGTAATTATGGTTAAGTCAATATTCAGAGGGATCACAAATAAACGGCTTTTCATTCATTGAGAGGTTAAGGAGATGTATGTTTTGCCTTTAATGAGAAACTTATCCATCGGTTAGATAGAACTAAAATTGAATAAGTGGATTACATATTACAAAACAAATACTGTTTTTTTTTAATCACTAAGGCAGAAGGAGTGACACGGTGTTTGAAGAATTACGAACAGAAACATTCAGAATGAGAGGGAAGAGTAAATAGACATCAGGAATACAGTAGACAGCGAACTGGAACTGGAAGAGAGTTCGACAAATGAGACATGCAAGAAAATAAACTGTTAGCGTAGAATTTATGGCTACATCTAGCCAGCTCAACTGTAAATTGATGTGATCCCGACCACTGTCTAGGGCAGCGCTTAAATTTAAAAAAAATCTAGGTACAATGACGAAGAGCGATAATTATTTTGGAATAAATACAAAAATAGAAGGCTAAAAGATGAAATGGGAAAAAAGGTTGGCCTTCTTACATCTTATAATTAAACCTTTTTACGCTAACCCAAATAACACACTATTCCTTACACCAAAACATCGCAATTTTACTTACTATTCTTACTACATCCATCATAATACCTAAGAATCTCCATGGAGTCCTAACTTGTCCGTGGTTTAAAAATTCAGCAATTAAAAATAGCGAAGAGCACACCAGGACATTTACCATGAAAGTATTTCTAGAAAAGATCCAGGGAGTCAACGTTATACCGGTGGGAAAATGATTGAAGACTAGAAATTAATATGCTTACTGAATTTCTCGGATAAGTTGTAACTTTTTAATCTATTTACATGTGGCCTATTTATCAGGTGTTTCTTGAATTCGAAGATGGAGACATTTTTTTTTAATCCTCCCGGATGGTTGGGTAGATTGTTTTTCTTCTACTGCCCATATCTAAGAATATATTTTTTAGTTCTTATTTTAAGTAATGCTCGCCTTTTTCAACTGAGTGGATTCGCTCCCCTCCCCTCATTGTAAACAAGCAATCACTCTTAAATATTTCAAAGGCCGTGAAGGTAAGCGAGACAGAAGAAAGTAACACACAACCTGCCTAGCGTGTTTGAGTGAATGGACGGCGAAGCCGGTTATGGGAGTAATGGCAAAAAGACAAAAGTGAGTTAGCGTTACAAGGAATAGGAAATTATGGAGAGCCATAAGAACCAACGTCATAAAGGGACACGGCGCAAAGAAGAGGATCAGAGCAACACGTTTCTCTTTCTTGGTCTTACGCTTACATGATGTCAAATGATAAAGTTGAATCAACTGCTAGCTCCGCTACTACGAAGTTTAGTCCACTGTGACGTGCTAGACAATCTCTCGCGCCAGAATACACCTGGCACATTTATAAATCTACCATTCGTCACTGCATTCAATATTGCTGCTATAGTTTGTCCTGTGCTCCAGTTATATAGCTTGAGATTCACGACAAAATTGAAAGAACGGTCTGCCATATTATCGGTCCAGCATTACCATCTTGATTTCAGTCACTTTTGCCACGCCGTGACATCGCTTCTCTCCATCTTTTCTATAAATATCTGAACAATAGTTCTAATTCACGCTCCTGGGAACCATGAATCTAAACGTACTAATAGATTAGCAACTAGGCCTCATCGTTTTACTGTTCAATTAGATATTAGTTTCTTCTTTTCACCTGCGGTATTGCTTTCTGGTTTCTTGATTCTGTGCCACCTTAGAACTTCAAATATTCAAACGAAACGTTAATCGCCATCGTCTTCCTGAAACTTGCCCTTTTTGGTTACTCTCTTCACTAACATTTGTAGCGTTACTTTCGCTATCAGTAGCCTCCTTGCATCTCAGTGGCTATATCGCCTTGCTTGTGGATAGATAATGTGAAGAAATTATTACCACCCACTTGTAGATGCTAGAACGAAATTCTGGAACCCAAGTAGTAAACATAAAATTTTAATTCTTGTCTAATTGTTAAAATTCCAATGTTGATTTTTTTATTTTGTTTTACGGCATATCAACACATCAATGGGTAAATTATTGCCGACAACATTTTTAGAATAGTTTTGTTTGAATAAAATATGTATTATTTGTAAAAAATCGGTTTGTAGATCAGTTCTCATTGAGACATTTTTAAGAGGGTTTTTGCCAAGAGTCAGATCATTTGCGGGTAATATTTTTTCCAAAGAGTTACTGCTGGTAATTTTTTCAACAAATGTATTGATGATAATATTTTTCTCAATAATATATTGCTTGTAATAAACTTTTTTAATGGTATTTCTGGGAATATTTTTTTTTCTCAAAAATTTATTGCTGGTAATTATTATGTTTAAAAAAACTTGTATTACTGGCAATAAATTTAAAAAAATATATTGCTGATATTTTCCTATGAAAACCTATTTTTACACTTTCATAGTATTTCGACCCCAGTTTGGGCGTCAACTATTTGCCCATAGCTGGGGCCCTAAAAGGTACTACAACCCCGGTCAGGGTGGAACTGGGAACAACAGCAATTAAAAGGTGGCCCCACCCTCCTCAAATCCTCCCGATATGTGAGGTCTTGCTACCGGACATAGTTTATCGTCATACCCAGGACAATACCTAGGTATGGAAGAAATATCTACATAATAGAATTAAAAATGACTTATTTGGAGAAAATATTAGAAACATCTGATATTGGGAGCAAATCACTTCCATACCGATATAAAAGTAACCTTCAGTAAAATAGCGTCCTAATATAAGAATGGATCATCTGACTGTATTTATCCGACATTTAACCGGAAGTCGAGCCCAGGAAGTGTTTCCTGAATTTATTATCGAAAACTATTTTAAGGAAAGATATTTGAATTAATTTTTTTTTTTTACTTGTCAAAGGAACATTATTTAACTGGCATAATATTTCAATATATCTGTGACATCACTTTGTGGCAATCATTCATTTTTATGCCATACGTTATACACGCTTTTGCGATCATATCTCTTTCGATTACGGACTCAAGCGACAGATGATTTTCCCGTAGTATATTGCTGTTTCTTTCTGCGGTAGACTGATTGCCAACCAAGGCTATAGGAACCAATCTATTCTTCTATTTAACACATAGCTGGCGGCGGAGAAGAGAGACATACAAACATTTCACAGCCGTATTTACACGTAAGTGAGAATAACTTGACTCTCAGATTTCTCATTCCGAGTGTATAACCAGTATACTACAACGCATAGTACAGTAATACTATTTTAAAATTATAGACGAAATATTATTTTGAGGGAATATTATTTTAATTAACGATTATTTTTAACTTGTCTCAAGATCATTATTTAAACGTTATTTTTGCGGCATTAGACGTGATGTAATGGTTACCAAGCGTGTCCAAGTTTTGTGATGTCAACGAACACTCGTCTGACACTTCTGTAATGCCAACGAATACCGGTTGTAACTTTCGTAATAATCGTTGTAGTAAAGACTCTGTAATCGTAGATACAAATATAATAACGCCATTGAACAATGCTGGTGTCAAACACCTTCTAATATCACTCGCACAAATAGTACTTTCTCGATAATACTAGCTCGACAAGTAACTCTTATAGTGATCTGAATAGAGAAATAGTATTGTGAATACAGTAGAAAATAGCGGTTTATATAGTATAGAGGATAGACTAGAAATGCCGATCCGTATAGCATAGAGGATAGACTAGAAACAGAGATTGTTAGTCGTCAGCTACTTCCTATATATATATATATATATATATATATATATATATATATATATATATATATATACCCGATCTACATTAATGTTATATAAGAATAAAGTGTCGGCAGCGAGACTTGAGTTTGAACATAGATCGCCAGTGAGCAAACACTGGTGATCCCATTATTGAATTAAGAAGACCACGTGAACATATATGAAACCCGTATATATATATATATATATATATATATATATATATATATATATATATATATATATATATATATATATATATAATTATTGAATTAAGAAGACCACGTGACCATATATGAAGACCACGTGACCATATATGAAACCCGAGTTCGAATTCCAGTCGAATTCATTATAGTCACTTATGTGCTAATACCTTTAGGAAAAGTATGAATCCTCCTCTTCTCCCCTCAGCTTTGGGTAGATAGCAGGACAGATCCCATTCTTCAGTCATGTAGTGATTTTCCAAGCGTACCTTGGACGTGGCACGAAGCCGAAAGTATGGAACACCCAGTGAGGATCAAACTCACTACTCATTTGTAATTATGCGAGCCAAACAAGCTTTCTAGCCATTACACCGCTTCGGGTGCCCATTCGCCAGTCATGTATCGAAAGATACATGATCGCCTAAGCGTGTATCACGCATGGCACATAACTGACTGAGATCGGTTACGACTAAACAGTGAGTTCGATTCTCACCGGATGCCCAATACTTTCACCCTTGTGCTACGCAATTTTTCGGGAAAATTTTTGAAGAAATATAAATTTAACTGCATTATTTTAATAATATTTATAACTTGATACGGGATAAAAAAAATTTCGGTATGATTATCTTTGATTATTGAAAGAATATATAAACCTAAAAAATTGTGAGAAAACATTATTTTTTTGAGGGAACAGTATTTTTTTTTTTTTAAGTTTTTACTGAGATGCAGTAATTTTGCAATACCACTTTGTAAAAATTCCTCTTCAAATAACGCAATTCCGAGACGAAAATATAAATAACATCGCCAAACAACAAGTTATCGTTATGTGTACGTGTGTGTGAAATTTATAAAATCGACTTTTATTTAATCGATTTCATTATATTGCACATTTTGTTTCATGATGTTGTACTTGTCTTCAGTGCTTTTATTGTTTCCACAAAATGCATATTGATTTGTTGAATGTCGTCTATTGGGCAATCTCAGAGCTAAAGAAAACAAATTAGCTACAATACCTGACGGCTTCTGATTATTGTGTGAAAATACTAATTAACTGACCACTTAATCAAAACAATGTTAATTGCTGACAAGCAGAACGATAAAGTCTCCTGAAGAAATGAATGGAATCAGGTAGAGAAATAATGAAAGGATTGTCTAACAAGAAAAAAGACAAATGCACATTATCATTAAAAAGACAATTATACAATGATATATATATATATATATATATATATATATATATATATATATATATATATATATATATATATATAATAATAATAATAATAATATTAAAAAAAGAAATAGGAAACGCATACAAATCTAACATGTTTCACTTTTATTAATGCTTCATCAGAGAATAAGATATGGAGAGAATGCTGTTGTCCTTTTGAAGTAGTTTCGATGTTCAGACAAGATGGTCTGGGATCAAATGGAGATCATATATGGATCGGAATCCGATAGAATGTTAAGATAAAGAACAAATAGAAAACGTTTATCAATCTAACATGTTTCACTTTTATTACAGCTTCATCAGAGAATAAGATATGGAAAAATGGAGAAAGAAATTCTGTTATTTTTAGTTTTGTCTTCTTTGATTATCAAATATTTCATAAAATAGATAAATCAATAAATCTGACAAGGCTTTTATAAATAAAGAGCTTAAACGTAAACACACTTATATCGGAGAGATATCTCGTAAACTACAGACATAAAATGGATCTACGTTTATACAACCAGTCAAACTTGCTCGTAATATACTGCAACATGGACATAACTTTTATTTTATAAATGCCAACCTAATTAAAAACAACATAACTTTGAAAGTACTTCAAGGGATTACTAATAACTATATTAAGAACAATAAAAAAAAAACACATTCAAAACAATAATATTACATTACCAAACTTTACTGAATTCATTCTTAAAGAATCTAACGTATTCAGCTTGAGGTGTTAACTAAATTTTAGTATCATTTACGTCGTTCATAATTCAAGCGTCTCTTCGAATTTACAAGAAAGGAACGGACATACAAGCCCCACTGAAAAACCGTAAATATTGCTTTATGTATGTAAGTGTATAATCATTCTAGTTTGTCTCCGTGCGATTTAGATGAATATATATATTCGTAAGCGCGTCTGTGTGTCTACTAGATATTATGATTGGTTATTTTTCGTATGTTGATTTAGGAACGGTTTTATCTTCATCTTGGATAACTATACTATTGTATAAATGTAAGTGTCGGTGGCGACACTGGGGTTTGAAACTAGATCGCCAGTGAGTAACATGGGCGAATTCATTATTAAATAAATCACGGGTTCATAAAGGAAATGAATAAATTCGTAATAGTAGCTTAATGTTCACTGATCCCTATTCCTCCTTTTTACTTTACTGCTATACGGGTCACGCGTCTCTTATTGTTTATCCACTATTGCCATACCTTCACCTTCTCTACCCTATTACTATACGGATAACGATTCTCTTCTGATCATTATACTATTTGGCGATTACTCCTTGAACAAGTATTACTAGTGCAGATATTATTGGAAGGCGTTACTACTAGTACCAGCGTCTAGGAATTCTCGAATAAGCGGAGCATTTTTGGAAGTGATAACGAGCTTTCGTTTGTCATAGCAAAAGTGTCAAGCGAAGACATCCAATATCACAAAAGTGGTGACAAGGATTCGCAAGGCGTCACAAAACATACGTTAGATTCTTTAAGAATAAATTCAGTAAAGTTTGGTTATGTAATATGATTGTTTTAAACGGGTTTTTTTATTGTTCTTTATATAGTCATTAGTAATCCCTTCAAGTACCTTCGAAGTAATCCTGTTCTTAATTAGGTGTCATTTATAAAATGAAGGTTATGTCCATGTGGCAGTATATTACGAGCAAGTTTGAATGGTTGTATAAACGTAAATCCATTTTATGTCTGTAGTTTACGAGATATCTCTCCGATATAAGTGTGTTTACGTTTAAGCTCTTTATTTATAAAAGCCTTGTCAGATTTATTGATTTATCTATTTTATGATATATTTGTGTGCGAGTTTGTATAAAAATAATAAGTATATATATATGTTTCACTTAGAAATATTATAAAAAATATATACTACCCCAATTGACCCGAATAAATAAATCAAATTTAATATCTGCTACAAAAAATTTAGAAGAACTAACCTTAGACTCAATATTTCAAAACATCTGTGACATCACTTTGTGGCAATCATTCATTTTTATGCCATACGTGATACACGCTTTTGCGATCATATCTCTTTCGATTACGGACTCAAGCGACAGATGATTTTCCCGTAGTATATTGCTGTTTCTTTCTGCGGTAGACTGATTGCCAACCAAGGCTATAGGACCCAATCTATTCTTCTATTTAACACATAGCTGGCGGCGGAGAAGAGAGACATACATACCTTTCCCAACCGTATTTGCACGTAAGTGAGAATAACTTGGCTCTCAGATTTCTCATTCCGAGTGTATAACAATTATACTACAAGACATAGCCTCGAAAATAACAACACACAAGCAAATCGAAATTACAGCGAACGATCATTATGTCTATGTTCAAGTGCCCCTTAAGAAACTGTGTTCCTGATCAAACCGAATTCGTAAATAATTACATTGATCACACAACTACATGCCTATCCAAACGCCTCATGTGACTACAGCTCTATTAGAGACCATTTAAACACACACATACAGATTTACTAGACTCTGTCCGAAACATATGAGTAGAAAATACGAACATAATAACCTCATCGACATGTAGAAAAGATTTTAAAAAATGGAAGCCTTAATAAAAAAAAGAAAAGAAAAAGCCAACACTTAATAATATTAAATACAAACAAGGAAAATAAAGCATCTCTATAACACTAAAAATATACACACCCATTTAAATTGAAAAAATAAAATCATCCTTGATAATGGCTAAAAATATAGCCGAAACGCTTGGAATTAGGGAACATTTGAATAGTTTCTACACACCGTCTTTACAAAAAAGAAAACACTTTTTCGAACACAAGAAAAATTAAATAAAAAGCATAATAACCTTTCTTTCGTTTTTAATGGAACATGCATAAATGAAGGATTGCTTCCTAAATACACAATATACATATATTAAAGTAATTCATCGAGTCTGAAAGAAACGTCAGCAGAATGCACTGGACGGCCGTTTCGTCCTATATTTGGGATTCGTCAGCAGTGCGAGAATTGAAACCAGGATAGTTAGGCTGTCAAGCAAACACCATACCAACTATTCCACCTGGCCTCGCTAACGGAGTGATTGCAAATCAGACTCAATAAAACACCGCTTACTCACATATTCCGTGGTGGAACTCTTATTGAGTTCTCTCTAACGATAAGACTGTGCCCCCTGGAGCCACGACAACTATTAATATTTAGTTAATTCATCGAGTCTGAAACAACAACAACAACAACAACAACAACAAGAATGACGCCATGACTTCTTGATGCTCTTCGCGAAACCATTTCGTTCGTTTTCTTTTTATTAGTTGATTTGTCATTGAGTCACTTGGTTCAAGGTTGGGAATAACCCGGGTTTGGTGACCTAATGTCTCTTCGTTTTTGAAAGGGTTTGTTTTATTGACAGATCGTCTGTCCCCAGTATGGTGCCTCTGCGAGGTTCACGGTCCTTGTTGACCCGGGTGACGACCGATCTTGTATGAAAATTTATTCGTAAGCATTGAGATTCGTAGAATTTTGCATTTTAACCTTGACCGCCAAGAGATAATTATGTCTGTTACCTAGTCAAAGACGACAATCGAAAAAGACCAGAGATCACGTTATTATTATTATTATTATTATTATTATTATTATTATTATTTCCTTTGATTTCTGGCGTTTACACATTTCATCCCGGGTCCCGCCCATGGTCCTAAGGTTAGAAATGGTATCAGAACACTTTCCTCTGCAAAAAAAATAAATAAATAAATAAAAATAAATAAATAAATAAAATTACATAGATAAAGCCCTTCGTAAAGTGTGGGCTGTACTTGTCTGAACAATTTTTTGTATCTCCTTGAGGCATGGACTTCCAGGAATCCCTTCAATTAGTCTACTTGAATCTTTTCCGACCAATATTATTATTATTATTATTATTATTATTAAAATAATGTATTATTAAAAAGACAAAGATAAAAAACTAATAAAAATACAAAAAATTGTTCTCACGAGTACAGCCCTCAACTTACGAAGGGCTTTATCTAAGCAAAATATGTGTGTGTGTGTTTTTTAATTGGTCAGTGGAAAATGTCATGATGCCATTTCTAACCATAGGCCTCTGGGCGGGACCGGGAAAGAAATGTGTACACAACAGAAATCAAAGGAAATAAAATAATAATAATAATAATAATAATAATAATAATAATAATAATAATAATAATAATAATAATATTTCTTTAAATATGCTTTTTGGTGATGATGACAAGAAGACAGCAACAGCAATAGCGACTGGTAAAAGAATTAATGAAAATATTCAGCAAAGCAGACAGCATTCCTGGAAATAATGGACAATCTAGGAAGATCCTCGATATTAGTGTAAAAGTGATTGACATTGATTAAATTCTAATTTTCTTTATCAGTAAACAAAAATCTAATAATGTTAGTTGAGGTTGCTTTTAATCAACTTGCCAATCTAAAGCGCACTAATATAAAAAAAAAATAATTCCAGATTTGCACATTTAATTGCTCCAAAATCATCCAATAATTTCATATGAAAACATACACAGGCCCACTCTAATTACTATGGTTACACTTTTAACTTACTTTAAAATTATACATTTTCATATAATATATATATATATATATATATATATATATATATATATATATATATATATATATTCAACAATAAAAAATATTAAAAAATTAAAATCTTCAGACACACTATATTTTTCCGTTTTTATTATTTCAGTTAGATTCCTCGACTATTTCGGTGAACATGGCCATCATCAGGAGAAAAAATCTTCATGTTAGTAGCAAAAATGAATAACTTGATGCAGAAAATGAACTTTTATCTGTAGTTTTTACTTGTTTTTTTATTTTTTAACATGAATTTTGGTCAGACTTTGCTCTTTTAAGTTGTCATTTAAGAGCTGGATGAATCCATACTGCTCTAAATTGACTTAGTCATTTTGACAGTTTTATTGGTTCCTGGAAAGGGGATGTTTCTCTGTAAAGTGTGTGTGTTATTTGGTTCTTAGGGAGTGAGTTATTATGATGTGTGTAAGTGTATATATAAGTATGGGTGTGTCTGTAAGTGTGAGGCCTCAACACCCCTGCAAGCATGTTTGTCTTGTGTGGGTGAGAAATGTGGGTAGGGACTGATTTGTGGGGTTATATATTAATTTTATCTATGTTGTTAAATTTTTGATTGAACCCGTCAGGATGGAGCTTTTTAGGCGCAGAATCCACTTATCTTCATGGCCTTCTAAAATCTTTCTAATGTTATCTGCTCTGAACTTTTCTATTTTCTCATTTATAGTGAATTTGGCATGGGTTTTAAAATCGTGTTTTTCTAGGCGGAAATGTTTTTCTACAGGTAATAATCTTTCATGGGGAGTCGACTTAATTCGATTGCGATAATTATTAATTCTGTAGTGAAAGGGCCATTCAGACTTTCCTACATATTATTTCTGACACAGTGTGCATTCTAGGAGGTAAATTATGCTATGAGACGTGGCAGATTTTGAAAGTAGATTTAGTGATATATATTACTACGATATAAAACT
>OZ010597.1:54364677-54372177 GCA_963932145.1 Acanthosepion lycidas | reverse complement strand
ATATATATATATATATATATATATATATATACATTCGATATTAACCAATTTATCTATATCTGTCTCTCTATCTATCAATCTATGTCAATGTATCTACTTCAAACTGTTTGTACGTCTGTCTGTATATCTGTCTGTCTATTTATCTATCTGTCTATGAAAAGCAACCCTTTTATTTGGAATAGTGTGGAATCTCAACGTGTTCATTATGTCACTATTTTCAATTCAATTTACACGCGATATCCATTTTACTTGTTGTTGTTGCTAGTCCACAAGTGATGCACTTTCTGTTATTTGTTGGAGTTCTTTCTTTGTGATTGATTAGGGTTGGGAAGGATGATCCTCGCTTATACCTACATGATTCATTTCATGAAACCTATTTATATCTATTGATCTGAGAAATCAGTTGCTTTTTGCTGACACTTTAAATAATTATGAACGAATTTGGAGCCACGAATGGCATCCATATGAAGTGTTGATCTGAATAGGCTAATGGAAAACGTCAGTTTATTTTAAAGATATCTTTGCTAAAATATTAAATACCAATATATATATATATATATATATATATATATATATATATATATATATGTGTGTGTGTGTGTGTAAATAAAAAGAAAGAACAGCAAGATATATAATCCGGTGTTCTTATAGATATTTTTATTTTTACAAAATAGTGCTCAATGTAAATTCGGACCTTCCATTTTTGAAACATGGTTAGAACTGTGTACCGGAAAAACCATATTTTAAATCAATTAATTTATAATATATATATATATATATATATATATATATATATATATATATATATATATATATATAGAGAGAGAGAGAGAGAGAGAGTAAGAAAGAGAGAAAGTGACATAGATAGATATGTATAGGATGCGATGGGTAAATTTTTGCCATTTTATATTTTTTTTTATTTTGTCTGATGCACGGTTTAGTAGGGTCAGTTGGAGACCGTCTGTGAGAAACATGGCGCAATTCTCCTATCAGATATTTGGAAACGACAGGCGGTAATCCTTGGCATTCGTGTCGGAAGCACCAGTACGAACGTTTCAGAGTGTTTGAGTGTTAATCTGAGGATAGCGCAAAGGATGATTACGAAGGTACGGCAGTTCGGAATACTAACTCTGATCGTTCTAATAAGAAAAGAACTCCCGAAATTGTTGGTGAAGGAATCAAACATATACTGCCTTGAGGAGTTACAGATACCCTGGGTGAAGAGGGTGGTTCCTGGGGTAACCTATGTCTGGCAACAGGGCTATTCACCAAGCAATACAAGCAAGAGAACCCAGTTATGGCTCTCAGACAATTTCTACGACCACATAACCCCATACGTATGGGCACCTAACCCTCCAGACTAAAAACCATTTGATTATTATGTGTGGCCTGTGTCGATTTCATTGATTGAATTTAATCTATTATAATATATATTTTTGTATAATTTCGTTAAATGTATCTGTTGAAATGGGATGTGTTATTTTCATTTCTCCGTAACTTAGATAAAAAATCACTCATCGCACACTACATATATATATATATATATATATATATATATATATATATATATATATATATATATAAAAATTGACAAATTTTGGTGGCTGGTTCCTCACACCTGAACAAGGACAAAAGTCCATGTAAACATATGTCCGCAGATCTTTCGTTTTTGTGTTTAATGCTTACGGTAGACGCTGTTAAATGTAAAATCCAAGATACATTCCAAAATTTATTTTGCAAACATTAGGTGCAGGGTCCTTGCACCAAGACAACTTAAACTGTCCATACAAAGATATGTTCAAAAGCCCACAGCAACTAATAACAAATATTCAACATGTCCTCCGTTTGCTTTTACAGGCGTATGTACGCACCCTTCGGATCAATGACTGCTGGGCCCTTTCAAACACTCGCACGACAAGCTGATGAAGCTTTTCTGCATTATTAATGCCTGCTGCGTAAAACAATTCTTTTAGGTGGAACCACAGATAAAAATGCAAATGATTGAGGACAGATAAAGTGTAGGCTATGGAATCGGCCCTTCCACATCTATCCATCTTTCATGGTAGATGACAGCCAAAGCCACGCGAATAATTTGACTAAAATGTGCTGGATCCTCATCATGCATGAATTATATGATTCTTCATATTAACAGGGGTTCGGGTGTGGAAGTGAGTTCGAAATAAAGTCCCTGTAGGCAGTTTCTGTAAGATGTGCTGAGAGAACATATGGACCTACCTGACAGTCACGTAAAATTACAGCTCGCATATTAATCGTAAACTGATGCAAGTACTTAACTTGTATTTACCATGCGGATTCCGATCCGCCAAAAAATGTTGAAATGTAAATTTGTATTCCATCTCTTCCCGTGGTGAGTGGTCAGAGGGCGAAAGACCCTAAACACTTTGCAGACGATAAAAATTGAGGAGCTTCTCTTGAAGTACCCACCACTAGACGTGTGCTGATACCTAGATCGTTTTTAACATGTTGGCATTATGAGTTCTTCGTGGTCTTGCGAAACTCGTTTTTCCTCGTTTGTGCTGCCACGTGTCCTGTCTCATCAATGCGACAATAAACAGCAGGAAGGGTTGAAGGATTCAACTGACTTCGGTCCGGAAACGCAAACTGATTCATTGGTGCAGGCTGGCGTCTATTACCATTCACGCAGCCGTATGTAAAAACGAAATCTGCCTGCTCATAAATATCCTGCCATTGTTAAACGGTACATTAATCTTTTGAGGGAATACTATAAACGTTAAACGTTGAAGACCGACTAGTTGCACAAATTAGAAATGTATCCTAGTTTACATGGCAACACCACGCCATCTACCGAAAAACTTACTTTAAACTTAACTCAAAAACGAAAGATAGATAGAGAGAAAGATAGATATATGAAAAATATGACTAGGTAGAAAGACGTACATAGCAGATTGAGATAGGTAGGCAGCAAAAGAGCTAGCTATTTGAATGTGCATATATATATATATATATATATATATATATATATATATATATATATATATATATATAAGAGAAACACACACGCAGATAGATAGATAGATAGCACATTGATATAGGTTGACAGCGCATTAGATAAGTATATTTAGACATGTAAATATAAACATACACACAACTATATATATATATATATATATATATATAGAGAGAGAGAGAGAGAGATAGATAGAAAGGTACATAGATATGAACAGTTTTGTATATATATATATATATATATATATATATATATATATATGTGTGTGAGTGTGTATATACATATATTAATGAGAAACAATTATACATATTTAGATAGATAGATAATGAGTTGACTGACTTAGCTAGATATCCATACTGCGAAAGACAATTATGAATAGCATGATACATACATATATATATATATATATATATATTTCTGATATATATATATATATCTGATATATATATATATATTTCTTATATATATATATTTCTGATATATATATATATATATATATATATATAAGAAATATTAGATATCAGATATATATATGAATATATATATATATATATATATATATATATATATATATATATATATATCAGAAATATAGACAGATACTGTACAAAGCCGGAGCGTACAATGGCTAAAACGTCGTGAATATGGCAATAAAGATGAGGACAGCACTCCCAAAGATGTAAATAGTGTAATTATTTACAATATCTCAACTCAGAAATATAAACAGATCCTGAAGATGGCCGGAGCGTAAAACAACCGAAACGTTCTGACATGTCACGAAATTTGAGGACACAACCCGAATTATATAAATAATGTAAATAGTTACAATACATTACCTCAGAAATATAGAGAAATGCTGTAGAAAGCCGGAGCGTACAACGGCCAAAACGTCATGAATATGGCAATAAAGATGAGGACAACAGTCCGAACAATGTAATTAGTGTATCATTGTCGTATACTATCCGCTACCCACACCTTATCTGGGGGCGTGAGAGAAAATTCGACCTCGGCTCTCCTATTGCTGTTTTCGAGTCGCCATGACAAAAAGGCGACCTATATTGTACGGCAAAAATATCTGTCAGTGTAGCTCAGCAATGTTGTCATACCGGGGAACGATATTAAAATAATCTAGAACCTATACTGGCAGCAAACCGCATGCATCCGAACAGAAAATTTGTTCAGCATATATAAAAATATAGAAAGGGTTTTAAGACAAGGATGTGACTTCTCACCGGATTTATTCATCCGGGCAATCCTGATTAAATTAGATGTCCTACCAGGATTCATCATTCGCGGTAACAATCTTAACAGCTTAAGATATGCAGATGTCGCAGAGATGAACCAGATGCGGAAAGAATGCTACAAATTAACTAGATAATGTAGCGGAGGAAAGCTAGAAGAAAGGATTAAGTATAAACTACATGAAGAAAGACTGCATGATTATCCGAAAAATGATGAGCCCAAATTGTAAATTACAAAACGAGGATGGTAAAGTCAAAGAAAAACAAAAATTTAAATATCTGGAAAATGTGCTAACAGAGGACGAAAATTGTGAAACTGAGATCCGATGTCACACTGGGATGGCCAAAGATTTATTGCAAAATCTAAGCAGAGTATTAAGAGGTAGGAAAACTGCGTTAGAAACAAAGAAAAAAAAGTATTGAACACTTACTTGATATACGTCCTCCTATATGGCAGCGAATACTGGACAATCTTTTCAAAGATGAAGATTGAAAGCAACAGAAATATGCTACTACAGAAAGCTGCTGAGAATACAATGGCCCGAACATCGACGGTGTTTTAGAGAAAACGGAAATAAAAAGGAAACTTATAATTAACAATTAACATCTCGGAGAGGCAGTTGAATTTTCCTGGGCACATAATGACGAAAGTGGGCTTGGAAAACTTGATAATCAAGAGAGAGATTAAGAGAATGAGGGACAAAAGAAAGCAGTGCGTGACATATTTTCTGAGCTTGGTTAAGTGAATGGTAGAATAAGGTTTGGGAGGAATAATCAAAATACAAAATTTATTAAAAGCTACAAGAGACAGGACGATTTGGAGGGCCATGATCACCTACGTCTTGAAGGGTGTCGACACATAAAAAAGGAATACATTACAACACACTCACAATGAAGAGGGAATGAGATTAATTTAAATGTAAAACTAAACTTGCTATAACACAATTAATAATAAGATTTAACACTAGAATAAAGATCAAACCTTCCTTAAAACTAAACTTATGTACAAAAATAACGTTGGCATTCTTCACGACGTAGTGAATTACTCAAGTATTGCTTACCCGTGTAATATATCTCTGATGCTGACCAGTAAAATTGTTACGAGACAGTAGCTGTTAATCTTGACATGATGACTTCCGTCATTTCCTTCCGTGCTTGTAGAACTTTAAATGGTACATCGTTTACGCATGAGAATTTTTTCATGCTAATAGGGGGATTAATAAACGTAACATATCATTCTGGATTTTTCATGACAATGAACATGTTTCATCCACGATCTTATCTCTGATGAGAGATGATCTATAAACCAGTTGTCTATTTAGATCAGTTGCATTTTGATATTAACACATTTTCATAGTAATATTCAACAAGCACAGGGCCCAAGACACACTCAAGGTAGAAGGTTACTGATTGGTGTTGTATGAGCCTAAGAGATTGAATCGTTTAACAGCTTATCAATATTCTGCCCGTTATTTAAAGCCAGCATCTAGTTTTAGATTGTAAGAATTTTATTTTTATATAATAATGATTTACTGATACATGTTCTAATAATTAACCCTTAACTGGGGAATAGTGAGGTGGATTTATGACTTTCCAAAGGGTATCTTCGCGTAAGTCAATATACCAAATTCGACTGGAATTAGAATTCGACTCGACTCTCTGAATTCAAAGTCATTATCCATTACATTGCATCCCATCCTACAGCAGCTGATATTTCCACGCAAGCTCCCATCTAGCTACTGTTGTGCCTCGCCGGTGCTTAACTTCAGTGATTATACGCGAAGTGGTATTCAGTCTGATAAAAGATCCTAAGATTAGGTATGATGTGCAGTTCTGTGTTTATGTAGAAATGTTAACAGTCACCTCTAAAGATGCACGGGTTACAAAATTATTATACAATCCCCACAGATGAAACGTAGCAAGTCTCTCGCTACTCTGTCCTTGTTTCCATGGCAAGTGTTCTGACGAACAATATTCCTTTTGTTCCAACGGTACTGACCTTTGCAGCTGGGACCAACCATGTCGCGATGTGGAATCGTGTTTAATTCTTTTCATATTCCATTAATAAGACACTCGGACAGCTTCTTCCCAAGAACTTCTATTTTGCTGAACAAGATGCTTCAACAAGATGCTTTCCCGATCGTTACAATGTTAAAACATTCAAATCTACAATGAACCATTATTTTTCCGACTTAACGACATCAACTGCGCTACTTAACTTATACAATATTATATAACATTTACTTTCAGCGGCTCTTAGGCCTTCTATTGGGTGAACATTAATATCTCTATCTATAAAAGGCAGGATGTGTATGTGTGTGTGTGTGTGTGTGTGTAACGAATGCACGACAGCAAATGTCGACGGATTTGCACCAAAATTTACATGCACATGCCCTAAGTTAGCGGGAAAGCCATAACCGACTTTGCATTTCCCAACTCTTATCGATAGTGGAAATAATCGATTTGTTCATGCTTCTACGGCAGTTTTCATGTAGTTTGCGGGCATTTTCTACTGATCAGAATGAGAGCCTATAGCTGGCTGCCACGAATAGACAAGAAGATTCCATTGGCCAGCGTGAGAGCCAACAGCTGAGTGACACAAATGTTAACTAGCATGCTAGCATGCAAAAAAAATCGATAGCTGCATTCGTCACAAGTGGGAAAAATTTAATCTGCATAGCACTTTACTCCAATTAGCTCATTCAACGTTGATTCTGATTCCGCAGAACTAGGTTGGGTGTGAAAAAGTATTTGTTGTTAACATTATTTTTTCATTCGTTTTTCCAGTTACGAGTCCTTTTTTTAAAGCTGATCGTTTTGTGTTCATTTTTTTTAGTTCTTTTTTCGAAACAGATTAAATGTTTAGTATAGAGCTTAGAAAAAAATCACAATGTGAGACAGGCAAGAAGTAAGGTATGTAGCAACATCAGCACGGCAAAGGGCACTCCTTTAAAGGCAAGGAAGGGCAAAAATATTTTAAGACAAGTGATAGCGATTGCTGTATGAGTCATACGATTTTTGAATCAAGCACGGGCAACGCTGGGCCATTCTGCTAGTAAAAATATAAAGAAACATAGTATTAGGTTTGTGCAAAAATAATGACGTAATAATGTCGTTTTTTGACGTATTTTTAACGTCAAAAAACGACATTATTACGTCATTATTTTTTTCACCAACCTAATATATGGAAAGTCATGATCACCTACATTCTAAAATGACTTGATATTTTTGAACGCTGGATTATCCACTTTCATTTCGTTATAGAATAAA
>OZ010597.1:54349677-54359677 GCA_963932145.1 Acanthosepion lycidas | reverse complement strand
ACCATGTTAGCGGGCCATTTTTCACGGAACCAGCAATCCTCGTAGAAGCTCAGCGTTAAAGAAAACCTTGCCACCGTGCAACTTTGGCAATGTTCACACCGAATACCCAATGCCCCAGGCGCAATGAGCCGTTTCCAGATACATTGTTTAATTGTAAAAAAAAGTCTTCTTTTTACTCAGAAAAACAAAGTCTTCTGCTTACTCAGAGAAACAAAGTCTTCTTACTTAGTGAAACAAAGTTTTCTTCTTACTCAGAGAAACAAAGTCTTCTTACTCAGAGAAACAAAGTCTTCTTACTCAGAGAATCAAAGCCTTCTTACTCAGAGAAACAAAGTCTTCTTCTTACTCAGTGAAACAAAGTCTTCTTCTTTCTCAGAGAAACAAAGTATTCTTCTTACTCAGAGAAACAAAGTATGCTTCTTACTCAGAGAAACAAAGTCTTCTTACTCAGTGAAATAAAGTCTTCTACTTACTCAGATAAACAAAGTCTTCTTCTTACTCAAAGAAACAAAGTATTCTTCCTACTCAGATAAACAAAGTCTTCTTCTTACTCAAAGAAACAAAGTCTTCTTACTCAAAGAAACAAAGCCTTCTTCTTACTCAGAGAAACAAAATCTGTTTTTACTCAGTGAAACAAAGTCTTCTACTTTCTCAGAGAAACAAAAGCTTCTTCTTACTCAGAGGGCAAACACGATAAAGGGAACGAAAATTAAGATGATATTATTATATACGTTCGGAATATCTCATTTTGGCTCTGTGCTCCCCGGCCTTGATCAGCTTTTTGTCCACCCATGTAACCTTCAGAGAAAATTTAACAGTGATTTTCATTTAATCTGTATAAAGGGGCTTTTCTCGTGCTACTGACCACGTCTAGGTTATATCTTATTTTGTTCTACTCTATTACCTAGGTATTTTTTACATGGTTCCAATGAGTCTGTTTGCATTACCCGAGCTAAAGGTTGAACTTTCAAGTGTTTCAAATATAGACAGATAGTAAAAACAAAAAACCGTTAACTGAATCTCAGAAATTATATTCATCAGAGAATTCAGATTTATTTGTTTGAACAAGAGGTCCAGTCCCATTTCAGCAGCTCATATTAAGGAAAAATGATTTAGATGATTAAAGAATGTAATTTTAAAGTTGGATTTATATTAAGGATATAATAATCTGCAGCCATAATGTCATTAGTGTGTTACTAATATGCATTAAAATGGTTGTAGTGTTTTGCCATTACTCATTAAAAAGGTTACCATAACATTTTTTTTTTACATTAGGCATTAGCATTTTAGATGTATCACATAAAAATAAGATTGATTGATTCATTAGTTTTCTACAGCTTCTCAACCCTGTTCAGCTTCTTTAAAGCTAGAAAATATTTTTAGATTGTAAGAATTTCTTTTTGTATAATAATAATAATAATAATAATAATAATAATAATAATAATAATACACGTATTACTAATTAACCCATAGATGGAGAATAAGGGGTGTATGCATATTTTCCTAAGTGCATTTGAATATATGAATATAACGAATCAGACTGAAATTTGAACTCGGCACTCTGATTAATAACACAAAACTATTATCCATTTACACCGATCGCACACCCAAGCTTACAACGATTGGTATTCCCAAATGGTCAAGGGTCAGGCTCAACCTAGTTTGTAATCTCTCGGAATTTTTATTATCACAACAAGAAATAGCCATGTATTCAATCTAGAATACGCTATGTACAAAGGCTCTCTCTTTCTGCACCCATATATATATATATATATATATATATATATATATATATATATATATATATATATATATATATATATATATATATATATATATATATATATTAGGTTAGTGCAAAAATAATGACGTAATAATGTCGTTTTTTGACGTTAAGAAATACGTCAAAAACGACATTATTACGTCATTATTTTTGCATCAACCTAATATATATATATATATATATATATATATATATATATATATATATATATATATATATATATATATGGATCTTCAGGATAATCCGACCAGATTACCCTGAAGATCCGTTATTGGCTCTTTAAGATTTATTTTATTTATCTTTGCTCTACTTAGCGTATTAAGCACTCTACATTTTAGCTTAGTTTCTCGCTTGTTTTGTTTTGTTTTTTTGTTTTTTTTTTGTGAGGGGGGCAGACTGGAAACTTAAGACAACCGACTAGTTCTTTTCGCCTTGTTCAGACGTTTCTAGTTTTTTCTTTTTTTTTAAATTTTTCTCCTCGGATACCAATTTGTTTTGATAACACTTGCATGCTGTGCTATCCGGGGTTTTCTTTTTACTAATGAGTGTAATTATTACTATATATATATATATATATATATATATATATATATATATATATATATATATATATATATATGTGCGTGTGTGTGTGTGTGTTTATTTATATATATATATATATATATATATATATATATGTCACCAATTCAATTGTTTAAAAACAGGTATAGTTTTTTTTTCCATTATCTTCCAACTTTCAAGAGGTCATTGATAACTCATCGTCGCACACAGGTAACGATTACAGCAATTTAATGATTACTACGTTAGATTCCTTGACACTTAACCAATTATAGCTTCATAAACCAATTAAATAACCTATTGACTTTCTTACAAACTATGTAAATAAAACTGTTTCTATATGATTATTAAACAATGTACAAAAATAATGACGTAATAATGTCGTTTTCTGACGTATTTTTAACGTCAAAAACCCACATTATTACATCATTATTTTTGCACCAACCTAATAAATGGCGACAGAAGAATTATCATTGAACTATTAAATGGTAAGCTTAAATAGTTACGCGATACTTTAAAGCAGGGCTCAAATTTGAGGTTTTCTGTACTTTATTGCTGCCAACGCATCTACTAATACCAATATATTATGATGAAAACCAAATCAAGAGCTCGCTTAAATATCGCCCTATAGGGCAGATTTTACGTTAGTATATATATATATATATATATATATATATATATATATATATATATATATATATATATATATATATGTAGTAATCTATAGACAGACTGTTCCGCTATATCACATCTCCTCAGTGTGGCTAGGCATCCGATCCAGACCGTTTTGGTGTCAGTCGAAGATTTTAAACGATAGCCTATAAAGAAAGCCGAATATTTGTGTATTTTTTTTTTTTTTTTGGCAGAGTCTTGCCAAATACGCGCTTTTTCCTCACAGTGCTTGATATATATATATATATATATATATATATATATATATATATATATATATATATATATATATATATATATAGTTAAACCTAGAGAGCCAGACAAACCTACCAAGGTTTCACCTAAACAGATCGTCACGTGCTGGAATGCATTCCCTGACGATCCGCTCAGGTGAAACCTTGGTAAGTTTGTCTGGCTCTCTAGGCTTAACTACGTCTGCTCTACTCATTGTATTAAGCACTTTATTTGGTTATTTTGGGTACTCGCATCTGTGTTTTTTTTCTTTGAGCCTTGAACTCGTATGTTGGACGATTATTTTCGGTTAACGTACATGTTCTTGGTTCTTTCTTTTTTTTATACTTTTTTTTCTCTTTGGTGTTGGCTTGTTTATTTGCAAATCAATACAATGAAAGTTTTTCCGAACGAGTATAGTTTCGTATACT
Source organism: Acanthosepion lycidas (assembly GCA_963932145.1). Classification (NCBI taxonomy): domain Eukaryota; kingdom Metazoa; phylum Mollusca; class Cephalopoda; order Sepiida; family Sepiidae; genus Acanthosepion; species Acanthosepion lycidas. The sequence continues at coordinate 54,356,002 of OZ010597.1, read as the reverse complement.
TATAAGATTTCGATTAATAATAATAATAATAATAACAATAATAATAATAATAATAATAATAATAATAATAATAATAATTATATATATATATATATATATATATATATATATATATATATATGTTTCATGGGTGAAAACTGTGGCAGTATTGAAAACATGGGAATCCAAAATGTTTTTAATTTTCTCACGGAGTTGACCTGATTCCAAAATCATATGATATTCTGGGCTACGACCTCTAGGAGTAAAGTTGAAAAGGTCTGACACAGTGACACACTGACATTCGAAATTTTTATTATATAGATGGTCAGAGCAGGTTGAATGAATACAGTTCCCTTATTATATTTACTTGAAGTAGATATGAAGGGCTCGGTGTATGAAACCGAATGAAAGGAAAGCATAATGGGCCGTAAGTAAATTGCATATCATAAAAGGACTGTTTAAATAATTGAAGCTTTTCAATAGGGTTGCTGCTACGCGATGATTTGTCTTAAACAATTGCCGGAAAAATACATTTCATCACATTTTTTAGTAATGCCTATATCAGCATTCCACGTGCTTAACAAAAAGTAATTCATAATATAATCGACAGAGCTCCAATTTGTATTTCGACAACTCGACCACTAAGAAGGTTGCTTAACTCAAAAAATTAAGTCAGAATTGTTTTGTCACATTTTGGTGTCGCTCTGATTTTCTTTTTTTTTTTTTTTTTTTGTTTTTTACCATAATGCCTCAGAATAATAACAGATTCCTGACGGACAATATAGTCTGATAAAAATCCATTATTTCGCCTGGTGGAGTCTCGTAATAAAATTGGATACTCAGTTTACACTTAACAGGCGACGAACGTGGACCTTGTGTCAATATTTTCTACGTCAAGAAAAACGCTAGTGCGAATCTAACATGTTTCGTGTGAAACGCTAGTTGTGAATCTATAGCTTCGGAATCTATCGCCCTGACACCGTCACATCAAATAACTTTTTTTTTTGCAAGCGTGACACTCATTGTAATATTTTTTTTTTTTTTTAATCGAAATTCTGTTTCGACAATACTGCAGAGAAACGAAAGATATGAAGCTCTCTTTTTCTCTCTTATGTCTTTCCTTCTGTTTTACCTTCTTTATTTTCATTTATCGAATTAGTTTTCCATGTAAATAAATAAATAGAAGTAAAGAGCAAAGACTCAATTTATCAAAAGGACAAAAATAAAAAGAAGGTTTATCGATATAGTACTCAGAAAATATATTCAGAAACGATTACAAATGGCGGGAACCAACTAGAAATCAGTTAATGAAAAAAACATAACGTCATCAATGTTTTCATCTATGTGCCGAGCTTCGATACTGCATATGGCGACGAATGTCATGGAAAATTCCATCGATCATCGAACTTCATTCAAACTGGTTACTCTTGTTTCTCTTATGATAAAAAAAAGAAAAAAGTTTGATCATATTGAAATACGACAATGGCAATTTTTATTTCCTGATCAATAAGACAGCGTTAAGCGACTTTCGAAATAACGGCTATCGATGATCTATGAAACCAATGAATCGAGTAAAAACATTAGAATCATCACGATGTTTCCATGAGATTAAAGACTCCGGAGAGCTAAAAGCTACACGATTTATTCTTTTTCCTATAGCTTACACCTGCCTCACACATAAACAGGCCGGCTTCTTCTTCATGAGCAGTGTCCCTTGAGGACGTAGACGATCATTGCTCTCCACGATTTCCTGTCTTTTGTCGTTCTTTTAAATTTTGTATTTTTGTTATTTCTCCAAAATCCTGTTCCGCCATCCATTTGCTCAAGTTTACTAAATAGGTTTTGTGTTGTTTTCCTTTCCTCCTTTTGCCTTCAATCTGATCTGTGATTATCAAATTTACCAATTTCCTTTTACTCATTATGTACCCTAGAAACTTCAACCGTCTCTTCCCGTTCATTATAGCCCTTAATTAAGTTATCTTTTTTATTTCTCCTAAACCCTGTTCTGCCATCCATTTACACAAGATCACTAAGCTGATTTTTCGTTGTTTTCCTGTCACACTTCCATTCAATCTGTTCTGTGAGTATCAGATTTTCCAAGTCTTCTTTACTCGCTGTGTGCCAGAAATTTCACCTGATCTTCCAAATGTTCAGTATAAAATCCTTTTTGTTTCCATTTTCTCTAAACTTTCGTTGCTGCTCACATATTCTGTCTATGTTATCCTCAACATCCTTCTGTAGAAACAAATATATGTTGATTCGTCTCTTCTTTATCTTTGAGGAGATTGACCAGCATTCACTGCTATGCAGGAGCACAGATATCACGAATTGTCTTTGTTTCTAGCGAAATGTTCCTGCTTCCTTATACTCTACTTAGCTTTTGGAATAACTTTGGTTATCACAATGCGGTTTCTATTAGAACAATTCACAGGTATTTAAATTGTTATATTTGTTTAATTTTGGTATCTCGAACTTGTAATTTGGGCTCATCATTTTGCTAATTAACATGGATTCTGTCTTCTTGCAAATGATGTTAAAATTTTTTACTCGCTTTCCTTATCTACCTTCCGTAGGAGATTTTGCAGTTTTCTTTCTGTCAAATGTTTGTCATTTGCATGCATTTCCAAAATCAGCATTCAGATGTTTTGTCATTCAAATACTGAGATAAGGATGTTGGTTAAACAGAGTGGTTTTAATCAAACCTAAAAAGACACACACAAACTGTTCAATGGATATATCTGTATGAGTTTGATAGGTGAAACATGATCCAGCTAGGATATTGGTTATTAAAAGGGTTTCGCTGCCAATCAATAACGAAGTTCGTTCCTGACAAGCGGTTTCAGGCATATCGTTATTTTAATCGAATTCGATGTATACAGGACTGTTTTGTCATTTTTGACAATGTGAAACTTGTGAACAGACGCAGGGTGCGTTCTTTTAATGCCGCAGCACCGCTCTGTGTGGAAGACACATCTTGGTTGTTATCATATAAAGTTCAGTTATTTTTCTTGACAGTTTTTGAGAGTATTTTTCGTCTTTTGGACAAACGAATTTTGTGCGTTGTTATATTGTTTTCGGTGATTGGCTCAATTGTTTTTGTCGTATTCTGACGTCCTCTTATCGGCCAAACCACTTTTACCTTTGATTCTCTTTCCAAATTACATCGTTGACTTCCTATATATATATATATATATATATATCACAAAATACATTCGAATGCTTGAAGGTGGTCCTCAGTGATGAAAGCCGTCTTCATCGCTGATTTCGGGGTTCTTATTCATCATATCAGCTCCGACAGCCACCCCCGACCTGTTATCTTATTCAACAGGTCGCCACCGTGTAAGCGATTGTGCTAGTACTCATGACAGAATTTATACTTTCTGCTCTTAAAAAAAATAAATAAATGAATAAGATAAAAAAAATAAAATAAAATAAAATAATAAATAAATAAATAAATAAAATAACACCCAACGGAAGCGTCCAAAATTACTTGCTCTGTCCCAATCAAAATATTGACGATACATTTAGCTGGTCACTAAAATGGGGGCGTCTTTTGTTTTTTGTTCTTACCTTTCCCTCCTCTCTTTTTTTTTTGTTTTCCCCACCTTCCAAACTGAATTATATAAATTGCTTGCTTCGCACCAATTAAAAAAAAAAAAAAAATGTAATCTTTTTCAAAAATAATTTATACTACTTAATTAATATATATATATATATATATATATATATATATATATATATATATATATATATATATGATATGGGTTAAATCCGAAATATTGTAATTCAAATGGATACTTATATTCGAATAGAAGCTCTGTTTATGAATTAAACAGTTTTTTTTTTATCCAACTACATCTACCCTGATTTTTTGTTACCGGTAGATGTATTAGGATAAACAATACAGTTCAATGAAAAATAGCTTCTACTTGAATATGAGTAAAGTTTAAACAAAAGGAATTACATATATATATATATATATATATATATATATATATATATATATATATTTAGTCATAATATATTTATACTGAAATAAATTCCTTCTTTTTTCCTGCATACATATGGGTACACAACATAGAGATAGAGAAAATAGAGTAAGAGTTTAGGAATATGATTTCGAATGAGTTAAAATTTAATTTCTGTAATGATTCACTTAAGGTAAAGTGTAAGTGTTTAGAAGCTTCATTTTAATCATGTTTAGTCGCAGTGATTTAGTTATTTCTATGGAAAAAATATTTTTTTTAGTGAAGCGGAAAATCAGAGAAACATATGAAAAAAAAAACCTCTTTGTCATATACAGGGAAAAAGTCGTGCACCATAGTTAATTGATATGTCGAAGAGATCCTGTTATCCTAAGCAATGTCACCAGTCCACAAAGCCTTTGGATCTTTTTTTCTCTAGCGCCATATGACATCAGTTGTTTATCAGACGCACTCGTGAAATATTGAGGGACTTATAGAAAGAATTTGATATGAATGCATTTACATAACAGAGGAAACTCTCCGACGTATTAATGAATCATGCAAGCACAGAACTGAAATGTGTTTTGAAAAGAAGGAATACATTTTGAACAGCACATATAACAATTAAAAAATATTGTAGACACAAGTTGTCAGTATACAGTATGCGACCAAGCTCTATTGCACATGACGAGACTGGGTTGATTCTAGGATTTAGCTAACAAAATAATATCTCCCACAAAGGAATAACTAGTTCTTGATAATGACCGATGCGGTCGAAAGTATTTGAACAAAGAAACTGAAGGTTTAACGTCAAACATTGTATGCACAATTTATATTCCGATAAGCAACATCTAATTCATATATATATATAAAAAAAAAGACATTTTTATGTTTAGACATTCTTTTTTATAGATACAAAAATTTAAGTAAATGCTCTGTTTATAATAAACAGAATTTACCGGCCTGAATGTCCGAGAAATTTTCACAGAAAATATTCGTCCTCCAACAGGATTTGAACTTCTATCCTATACGGAACCGTCATTTAGCTTAACGTGGTTTTAAACGTTTTGGCCACAGGGGAGCGTTTGGCTAGGTAGGTCGAATTTAATGTATTTGAACTTCAATCTTCTATGAATCTCATACGTACCTTCATATCTGCTCATGCCGTATCAAATGTAAACAAATGTTAAAATAATTGTCGGACTTTGTCCATTTCATAATATATATATATATATATATATATATATATATATATATATATATATATATGTATGTGTGTCTGTGTGTGTGTCTGTGTGTGAGTCTATTATTATTATGATTATTAATAATCAAACAATCCAAACGTTATTATAATAGATACTCATATTTGAAATAAGTCCGATTTAAATTTCCATTATAACAGTGTGTATTAAGGATATCCACCTGCGTATTAGATAAATCGTAATAATCCAGTTAAATTTTTTGAAGTAGAAAATATGGTTGATTTATTTCAAATATAGCTTCGATTATGACTTTTGAAACAATGAAAATTTTGGATTAGAAATTCTTTAAATATATAGCTCATGGTCTCCATACTGGTCCCATATCAATTAGCTGAATATCTTCCAGGAAAACTTTAAAACGCAAGCCTGTCTAGAAAAACCGGGTGTCAAAATGGCAACATCTAAAAGAAAAGAGGAAAAAGAAAAGAAAAAAAGAAAAAAAAGGTTAAGGAGTGAGAATAAAGTTAGGGGGAAACGATGAAAATGACAAATGATCAAGATATTCTGCACGTGTAAACACAGATACACAATGAAAAAAACAAACAATGATAAGTGGAAATAAAAGAGAAAAATCAAAAGGTAAAAGTGGTGAATTACTGATAGCTCCTTATAATTAGACTGACGGGAACAGCTACGAAACTCTGGAGTTGAGATGCGGAAGGTGACACCAAACCGCAAAGTGAAAAAATTTATATATATATATATATATATATATATATATATATATATATATATATATATATATATATGTATGTGTGTGTGTGTATGTATGTATGTATGTATTAACTTATTTAAAATATGTTTTTTCGCTACACAGTTCTAACCATGTTTCAAAATAGAAGCTAAAAGATTCGAATTTAATTTTGTAACTAAATTAAAGACATTAGTACCATTTCATCCTCAAGCGAATTTTGGAGTATCTTATTTTTAAATTTACTGGGTTTTAAAGGCACGGCAAAAATCATAATTTACATTTCGTTGCGTGTTCATTTTCAAAACTGTTGTTGTATCAGTTATTAGTTACGTTTGAAAAAGGCTTACGTTTAGGTAGGGGGTAGGAATGTATTTTTACAACGAATTCTGATATCCGTTAAATGAATGTCGTCTGGATTTTTAAAA
>OZ010597.1:54332177-54347177 GCA_963932145.1 Acanthosepion lycidas | reverse complement strand
TAAATATTCTTTTTGATTGATCTTGTGGAGGAATTTTCAAAATACGCGTGAGCTGATAGCGACCACTTACACAAGACGATGACAGAGGCAATATAAATGTGACCATAACCAAGGCGATCAGTGGAAAGTGGGTGTTAGGTTGGGGTACAGGGGATTCAGCTTTTCGGTTTGACATTCAACAAAATCTGGGATTCAACATAAGTGTGCAAGGAAATTACTCAGATTACATCGAATTTACTTGATGTGATTCGCCGTCCAGAGCACAGGAATGTGATTACCGAGGTTTGCATTTCAATAGTCATTGCACATTTTTCCGGTCAAGAATAGCAGGAGATCCCCAGTAAATATATAGGTATGTGATAATACATACATACATACATCCGAGATAATGATATATATTTTTATATCTCAAGAAAAAGCATTGGGAAAATTGTATGACAAAATGGCAAAAAAGTTTACTTGTGACGTGTTTATACATTCAGAACTTCATCGGACTAAATTTGTTGGTAAGCAGTACACATGCGCACGACAGAGGGGTGCTGGGAATTTTACAATTTTTTTTTCTTCTTGCTCTTTTTTTTTCTTTTTCTTTGCATCACTTTTGTAAGTAGGTATTCTACACTGTGATATTAGATCTCCCTGAAAACGTGAAATTTCGTTAAAATAATAAAAAATTACAACCTCATCACCAATGAATGCTATTTCACATTTAATAAAGATTGTTACAAACAAAAATTTGGATTACCAATGAGATCGCCTCTCAGTGGATTGATGGCGTGTATCTTCTTAGAATTTCTCGAATCCAGTTGTGTCCAAAATTTTTCCCCAATCAACACACTTTCGTTATATTGATGATCCTCTACTTATATAACTTCGTGATAATAATTTACCCGACTAGTAAATCAACTAAAAGTCTAAAACACAATGGAATTCACATAAGAAATGGAAGAACACAATCCTTCATCCTTCCTAGATACCAGTTAACAAGAACTTAAACCTCGGTGACCACTGGAAATCAACCAACAAAAACGACCTAATACATATATGTGTGTATATATATATGAAAATATATAGAAAATAGGAAAGAACTGGTTAGGTAAATAATACAAAGATCTTTAGTATTTTTTTATTATTTTTTAAAAATAGTACTCGATACAAAAGTAGAGCATAAATATAATTATTTATTTAAAAATATGATTCCAACACGCTACATAAGAGTTTCAAAACAAGAGCCGAAAACTTCAATATAAATATTTGAATTAAACTGAATAAAAGTAAGCTCTGTTCCATCTTGAAGCGAAATTTTTTTTGGAATAACTTATTTCTGAACAGATGGAACAGAGCTTACTTTTATTCAGTTTAATTCAAATATTTATATGGAAGTTTTCGGCTCTTTTTTTGAAACATGAGAACTCTTATGCAGCGTGTTGGAATCATATTTTTAAGTAAATAATTATATATATATATATATATATATATATATATATATATATATATATATAAAAACAACACTCAATAATATTAACTATGAACATGGACACAATATCTTGACAGTGTTTTGAAAAATGAAAACTTTATATGAATACATACAGACAACAATCTAACTTCTTATGAAGAGTTAATATACTTCAACCTTGAAAATGATGGAACCTTGAGACACTATTGGAACTCAAATTTGCAACTGACCTCAAGTGAAACTCAAACATACGATTGAGTCGTAAAGATGCAGATAAAATTATCGGCTTCCTGTACCGACCCTGCTGCAAGATCAGGCTCAAAATATAGTACTAGTCTTATATTTGCTAAAGACGGCCTAGACTACATTTCCCAGTCTTGGCAGAGTCCCAAATCATCTTCAAGCCCTTGCGGGTGACGAATTATTATCCATCCTGCAAACTATCTGCCATAGGCGTGATGGAGCATACCTCTTGCTATATATATACATATATATATACATACATATATATATATATATATATATATATATATATATATATATATATATATATATATATATATATATATATATATATATATATATCTTTGGGGAAGAGAATGGGGGAAAAGTAAGACCTAAAACTACAATACATACAAACCTTAATAAGACGAGGCTAAAATTTTCAATCGTCAATGAGGAAGAAAATAACAAAAGATGTTCCTATTGATATAATATATCAAGAAGTACCTGCTAAGTTGTAAATAATTGCCAGAATATCGTCTAGGTATCGTTTAATTTATTAATACATTTCACCAGCCGGAATTTAGCCATCAAACTGTCCCAACTGTCGTCACTTTCCACCAAACACTTTAAAAGACATTTTCCGTTCTTACTAGCAAATATTTATGTAATTAACGCAATGAAAATATCTTGAGTAAATTGATTTATTTGGTTTTGTGAATTAAAAAAATATCACTTCTTTCTAAGCACGTTAGTGGCTAAAAGAAGATATGACTTAAATGAACAATTCACCTAATGTCTTTATGGTAGCGGACAAAACTAAAAAATTATACGAACTATGCTCACCAAAACACAACCCATTACTCAAGGAAAACTTAACTAAAACATACAGACAAGCTCTAAAGACAACAGAACAGGATTTTTTTAGCTTCCATATTAATATATAGAGGCTTAAAAAATCGTCGAATCTTTATACCAAGACGACCGAATAAATTACATCGGTAAGGCAAACAACATTTATCATGATTAAAAGACCAGAAAAAGAAAACTTCAGAACAAACCCAACATATGGAATCAAAAGCCCAACCATAAGAGAAGGTAAAATAAGTTAAAATAAGTAAATGAATGCTAGAAAGAATTTATTTAGAATTAAGAAAGAAGTAAAGAGTAAATAAGAGGGAAAACACAAGACAACTATAGACTGATTCCACAAACTAAAAAAAAAATGTCAATTTATACAAATAGAATTCTACTCCTTTACAACAGAATCCATACTAGATAAGGTCATCTTCTTAGCTCAGGAACAAGTAAAAATAATCTCAAACGAAATAAAAAACCATTAAACACTCCGGAAATCACAATTATTTCACAGTGAAGAAAATAAATAGGGCCTTTCGACACTACAGGATATAGCTTCAACAGTGCCTAACAGTCATCACATAGGTACACATTTGCTACACGAACTAAGAAAAATAATTGATTAAAATGATACAAACCTGTAAAGGGACGACAGTCTTATAATATTAAGAACATTTAACAAGCGAAACAAAAATAGCAAAAACAACCATAAGCATTTTCAAAAATAAAAGTAGATTTTCTAAATGTCACCTTCAACATAAGAAAAGATACATATCAACCATACAGAAAACCGAATGACAAACCACTGTATATACACACATCTTCCAACCACTGCCATCAATAATCAAGCAGACACCACAAACAATTAAACGCAGTCATTACGAAAATTCTTGTGTAATTTGCTTTTTAAGCCCCGCACTAAATATATAATGAAAATTTGTTGAATAGCTATATTTATTGATGGCGTTTTTTCCATACATTCCCTGCTGATCAGATTTGCGCGGAAGATTACATTGTTAACGGCCTTTTCTACAGTTCTTACTTGATTGAATTAATGCGAAACTGAGGTTTCCTCGCGTGAGCAATAAAGTTATTCCGCAGCAAATAGCGGCCAAAAAACACCAGTAATGGCTGACGCGAATGAGTTCGAACTTCTATTGTCGATAACTCCTAAACGGTAGACTTTATCAAGATGTCTTCGTTATTTTCGACTTAAGCATGTAAATTTAAACCGAAATATTACTATATCGCAAATTTTTATCACTTATTTGAAATGAGTGCAAAATTGTAGACCGCGAGTTGGAGTTTCATTCTGTATCTGGTAAAGATCTATTCTGGTAGAGAAATGACACCGTGGACAAGTAAGCTGCTGGGGAAGCAGATTTATCCCCTGCCCAGGCAATGGTGGCGGAGCTAAAGAAAGTAAATTTACCGTTTAATCGCTGTAGACGAACTGAATTTCGACTGATGCATTTCATCACTCTTTGAAGTGACGTAACGAAACAGTTGTCATGTGACCCAAAGGAAATAAGCGCCATTATATACTTACACGCATTTTAATAGGTTTTCAATTCACTATGGTGTCAAGCTATCTTACCATCCACCCCTTAAAAACAGCAGATTAAAACTAATTAATTCGTCACTCACTGGAGTCTTCGTTCTAAACGTGGACTTTATATTCTCTCGTGCGATATGTGGGAGGCTACTCGGAAACTCCACATAATATTTTATTTTTTTTATATGTAACTGGATGTCTTAATATTCTCTCTTATGCTTGTAAAACTAGTAGTGCTCACTGGATTCTACATTATAGAAACGTTATCCTTTTGTCTGGAGTAAAATCGACTGCAAGGCCCATTCTGGCAAAGTCTGAGGAAAGAAACAAATTACAGATTTTTTCGAAACTTCTTTTTTTAATTTCGTTTTTTCATATTTGTAATATATAAGACGTTTCGATCGAAACCAGTTTGCAATGCTATCAAAATAGTGTTGCAATGTATTGAGAAAAAATTGAAAATATGTATTCTCTATTATAGCGATGTTTATATCATTATGCGAGATATATTATATAGATTCCAGTTAGAGATTTATCAATTATTTCACAGTTTCTTTTCCAGTTCCGTCTGGAATAAATTATTAGAATCGGTGTCAAATTTACTTTTCTGCCAGTGTCTGCATTATCGTAAATCTATTCCATAATTATTAAATTTTACAAGAGGTCAGGGAAATATGTACAATGAAAAACCTAAGTTATTCATTGCTTTCCTAGCGTTAGTTACAACCGCACAACGTCTTTTTAATCAAGACATTCCCGAGCCCGCCACTAAGACGCAAGATGATACTGGAAGGGAAAGAGAATGAAAATACGTTTGTAGAACTGTCCAACAAAGAGAATTGAGAAAGTTTTCAATATGAAATATCAAGAAAAACAAAAGAACAGGGCAAAAAATAATGTCAAGCAAGTAAACAATATATCCAAAATAGATTAACATCAATAAGGCAAAGAAACGATAATAAGGCAAAAAGTTCACAAACTAAGAATTGAGGTTGACACACAAAAGCAAGTTCGGATAAACGAACATAGCGTTCTGACTTCAAGACAAGACAGACTGAGACTGCATCAGATGAAACTGAGAACCTGTCTTTTTTATTGGGAAAGTGTTTTGCAGTCATTTACAGTCGAGATTGTAACCAACACCCCATGATGTATCTTTTATTTTAGACACCCCCAGGCAATGTTCATTACTTTTAAAGGTCGTGATTAAAGTTGTATTAACAGCTAAACCTATGAAGAATGTGAATTCATAATTTTTCTTGTTCTTGTGACTCGACTGCAAAAATATTAAACACTATTTAATTATTAGATTATTATCTTATCACTTATACTAAATTTGTTATAACTGATCCATGCACTGAGGTACTTGTAGTGTTAAGTATTTATTAATTAATTAATTATTAATTAAGCATTTATGAATTCTGAGTTTTTTATGATGGATTCAGGGTAGGTGTCAGGAGTGCTTTCATTCCAATTTCAGATCATACTTTCTGTTTTGGGAAGGTTTATCATGAGTCATACACATCTGAACACTTGGTAAGAGCTACTCATGATAGGTTAATGAATGCAATATATGCAAGGCAAAGCGACATTAATATGGCAAAAATTTCACGAAATAAAACTGACATACAAAACAAGCTTGGATAAGTGAACATAGCGGTCAGACTTCAAACAAGACAGACTGGGGCTGCGTCAGATAAAACCGAGAACTGATCAATTTTATTTGTTAGGAAGATATCCCAGCATGCATTTCTATGCTGCTGCCTATAAGTTGGGGAGGGGAAAGTCTTTTGCAGTTATTCCCACTAGTATTGTAACGAACAGCTTTAGAATGAACCGGAAAGCCAGTACTAAACACGTAACGAGTGATAAATCTCTACTTATTTTCAGAGCAGTGAGTAGAAGTGCAAACTGGACAATAGACACAACTATCTACTCCTGTTAACGAACTAAAATAAATAAATAATAATTAACATGTCAGCATTTAGACGGAGATGTAAGATGTATAGAGTCGAATTATACTTTATAAGCAACTGGGAACGCATTCCTAGACAGGAAACAAGTGATAAACCTCTACACCTATTCAAAAACCGGGTAGGCGTCTGAACGGACCAACAGGCGAATCTGTCAACTGCTATTAAGGAAGCAAATAAAATAAATAAGTAAAAATGTACTAAATAATATTTCAGATTTTAAGCGGACATGTTAGAAGTATAGAGTTGAATTATACCCTAGAAGGAACCGGAAACCAAAAACTAAACAGGAAATGAAACATAAACCTCTACTCATTTTCAACAGTCCGAGAAGGAGTATGAACTGGATAGTAAGCGAACCTCTCTACTTCAATTAACAGTTTTACTAGATTTTTTTAAAACAATCTTATGCTTGGAGCAAACGGTTGCACTATTTCTGAATTCTTCATGTCCTCCGATTACACATTATTCTTTTTCTTTGAAATGACGCAAACTTTCGGTGGGATTGTTGCTTCTATCGCCAGAAATTATCTGGTTTTGATTAGGGAAACACTTTAAGGGATATTTCTATTTCTAACGAAGGTGTGGTACCTATTAAATCTTATCACGGTACTTCAGTCCTTCACACTAACCAGTTTAATCTACTAGAATAATTTGTCAGATTCTCTACATCAGTCCATTGAATCATCGGACCCGTCAACCTTCCCTAAAATCTCCTTTGTCGATATCTAGAAGAATACCCGTCTTTGAGGCGGTTGTTTATATTACAGATTTTTCAAGATTTTTTCTCACGCTTCCTAAACCGGGTGTAGGTCTGAGACCAAGTCATTCTTCATTCGGCAACCTACGGTGGCACTAGGTCATAATGCACACTGCTTGGTTGATGGTTTGAAATATCTGACCAGGTATCATTCAATATATATATATATATATATATATATATACATATATATATATATCCCAACTGTTAAATTTCCCAAAGCCTTCTTTCCACATTATGTGCCTTGGAAATTTTTTCAGGTGTTTTTTTTTTTTTTTTTTTGTATTATTATTCTAATACCATTTTTGTTTCCATCTTCTTTGAAACTTTCGCGTTGCTCAGATATTCGGTTCTTAATATTCTCAGTATCCTTCTCTACAATCACATTTCCGTTACCTCGAGGCTTTTCTTCATGTATGATGCGACGGTGTTTAATTCACTGTTATGATACAACAGTATATGGCTGCACCTCTAAAAACCGTCGGCAGCTGATCTCTCCTCTGAACTAGCTCTAACAAACACATTGGGGGAGAAACTGGCTGGTCACATTCAATGCCTCGAAAAGCAAACTAGTGAGCTTCCAGGATTGCCGTAACTAGAACTTCCATTAATCGTAGTGAACGGATAATCCCCCAGGAAGGCCCAGTGCCTTGGGTGCCTATTTGGACTTAAACACAACCTAGACTTGAACTTGAACTCTTACCATACGATCCATCACTAACGATGCTGGTAAAATTCTCAGTTTTCTGTACCGTTCCAGCCAGTACCTGACTCTTCTTGCTATCCGCTACTTTTACAAGGAATTATGCCTAAATCATACCTAAAATGAAGGGCTTCTGCGCAATAATGGCAGGAGCTGCCCAGTCTTAATTTTCCACACTTGACTGTGTCCAAAATTGTATCTTCGTCCTTGTGGCTAACGAATTGTTTTCCGTTGCAATGTCTTTCTCAAATAACGAGACGTCGAAAGCCCCTCACTGCTCTATGTACATTGATAGTGTTCAGATCAACTCCACTATTTAATTCCACCAGTCGTTATCTCCACGGCTAAAACTCGCCATACAACGCACATTGAAGCGAACCACTCTTATCTTCTATATAATCCCCGGGTGGGAATGTAAGTTCTTCTCAACCAGCTTCTTCCCGAGAACCACTACCTTTTGGAAGCGACTACAAAGAGGATGCTTTTCCTGGTCACTTCAATCTTAACCTGTTCGTTTTTATTTTCCACACTTATCCGCATAATCTGTAACTCTTACTCTGTTATTTTCTACTTCGAGTAGAATCCAAGCCTTGCACAGGGTAAACACCACTGTAAAAAAAAAAAAAGAAACAAAAAGTACGTAACAGTTAGGTACTGTTTTATTTATTTCTAACTAAATTTTCCTGTTCCGTAATAAAGGCTGTTCCAATAAATTGGACCGATTTTAATGTGAATTAAGTTTAAGCGGCTAGTGAATATTTTTTTTTTCTTTTACTTTCAGATTTGACGGGAATTTGGGCGATATTACTTTACACACATAATTGCCATGACATAAATAGCATGATCCAATAGAGAAATAAATAAATTTTCCTCCATAACACCGATTTATTTACTGCTAACTTTGATCCGTCTTAATGAAACACCCTTATATATAATCAGCCTTAATGAAACACCGTTTTGTTAGCATTTGGAAGACATCTGTCTTTATTCCAATGCATCTTTTTTTAAGGTGTTACATTTTCAGTTCTCTTTTAAAACACTTTTTAAACTTTTAAATTGTTGACTTACCTGATACAAATTCATAGTTCGCATCTTGGACTATTTCCTTTCGTTAACAACCATACATTCTGCGTTCTTCCAATTAAACATTCATTCCGTCTTCTCGCTTTCCAATATTAGCTTCTGTAGGAATCCCTGTTGTTATCACTCTATATCTGCGATTAACATCTGCATATCTTATATTGTTAAGACTATGGTCGCCAATAACGAATGGTGATAGATCTTCTAATTCTCTCAGTATAAAAGTTGAATAAGTCCGGCGAGTAGACACACCCTTGTTTCACATTATTTACATTATTCGGACTATTGTCCTCATCTTTGTCGCCATATTTATTACAACGTTTCCGCTATTGTACGCTCCGGCCTTCTTCAGGTGAATGGAATGTCGAACTGAACCCTTTATTTCGCTCACTGGGGTAGACTGTTCTAGTTCCACATGCAGTTCCAATAGATGTCAGTTATCAGTTATCTCCTGTTAATTCCTCTCTCCAAGAATTAACAGGGGATAACTGATAACTGGCATCCATTAGACATGGCACGTGGAATTAGAACAGTCTTCCCCAGTGAGCGAAATAAAGGGTTCAGTTCGACATTCCATTCACCTGAAGAAAGGCCGGAGTGTACAACGGCCGAAACGTTGTAATAAATATGGCGACAATAGTCCAAATAATGTAAATAGTACACATAATACCTCATCTCAGAAATATAGACAGATGTTTGTTTCACATCCTTTTCAACTTGTGTATAGTTCAGTCAGTCAGTTATGGGCCAAGCGTGATACACTGACGTGGCAGTTTTTTCCCCTCAGTAGTTTGCCACTTCTTTCTGCGGTAGATTAGTTGCAATCCAAGGTTATACAACCCGGTCTCTCCTGCTATTTACCTATAGTGGGAGGAGAAGAGGATTCATATCTTTCCCAAGTGTATTATTAGGTTGGTGCAAAAATAATGACGTAATAATGTCGTTTTTTGACGTATGTTTTAACGTCAAAAAACGACATTATTACGTCATTATTTTTGCACCAACCTAATAGCTTGGCAGTAAAAAAAAAAAAATCACATTATTTTGTGACGTATTTATCAAACACCTTTGCATAAAATAGAGGTATGCATAAATTTCTATATTTGTTTATAATTAATGTAATGGATTGAATTCGAACACGCCTCTCCGATTCCTCAGTACGAGACGGAATCCATTGCTCAACCGTGCCTCCCTATGAATGAATGGTGTAACGAGCACCAGGTTATGACAGTTGAACTCTCTGTTTTGGCAGAGAGGAACCCGGACGAAGCTTTGCCGAAGGGCAGGGTTTCGTCCGCGGAGGTAGACAGGCCCTGAACCCGTCTAGGCGGGTTCAAAGGGTATATTTTTGGCCGAGCCTACAGGCTCGGAAAAACCCACGTTAAACTCGGCCTTGTGCCACATGCAACCCTAGATGGGCGGGTGGCTAGATACCGTACCTTGCTATATTTACGGACTTCATTTACGATCTATATGTCGGCGGTTATCTTCCAGTAACTCCTGGAATATTCTTATATCTTTCCAAATAAATCAGGCTTACCTAGCAGTAAAAAAAAAAACACATTATTTGTGACGTATTTATCAAACACATTTACATAAGTTGTAAAACAGAGGTATGCTTCCTTTTTCTATGGTTCTTTCTGAATAATGTAATGGATTCGACTGGAATTCAAACACGGATTTCCGATTCCTCATTCCGAGCCGAACTCTATCATTCCACCGTGCCTCCGGTATATTTACTAACTTCATTTTCTATCTATATGTACGCGGTTGTCTTCCAATCAGTCCTGGATTATTCTAATATCCTTTCCAAATAAATCAGGCTTATCTAGTAGTAAAAAAAATAGCACATTACTTTGTGACGTATTTATCAAACACCTTTGCATACGATGTAAAACAGAGGTATGCTTCCTTTTTTATAATGGTTCTCTCTGATATCACAAATATCTCAATCAATGCCTCAGTGTCTTTTACAAAACCGCACTTTTTATATTCTATTTGCATTCCAATACTCCTACACGCCTTGTTGATCAGAACTCGGGTCATAATTTTTACTGTGTGGTTCATTCGATTGATTTCTGATGAAGATTACATCCCATTGGAGCTGACTTCTTTGGTAGCGTTATGAAAATATATCTCCTTAAATCCTTCAGTCTATCCCCACTGTCCTCTATACAAATATATCTGGCCCTACCGCCGTTGTTCTTATCCAGGTTGGCAATTGCTGATCTCAATTCATCTTTAATATTTCTAGTCCTTCCATATTTTTGGTTACGGCAGGTTTTTCTCATTCATAATAGAAAATAGTCTCCAATATATTGGTCGCATTTTTAAGGGATTTTTCTTTTTTTTATCAGTCTACTGTTTTGAGCGGTTTGAATATTATAGAAATACAGTAGGTAATTAAGTTAAATTTCTATAATATTGGTTTAGCTTAATTAACTACTACATTTCTATAGTATTCATTCTCTTCTAACTCTTCAAATGTCGAAAGTATAACCAATTCTAATTTCTATACCCTCCTCTATAACCTCTTTACATATATTAATAATAATTCATAAACATTCCCCTACTCTAAGATCTCCCCAACGATCTTTTCCTTACATCCGTTTATCTATATATTTTAAAGTTATTTTAAACACTTTTTTATTCCTCTTTTAATTTTAAATTGATATTTCATTCTTCATATAACCCCAAATTAATCGGGTTTAATATTATAAAACTTATTCCGTGTAAGACAAATACCTTCACTCTCCGCTGACCCTCTGCATTACGCCTTTCGTCTTACTGAAACCTGAAATAGATAAAACCTGTATTAGTTTTTCCACTTTTTTTTTTTTTTTTTTGCTTTAACGTATAAATTTCTATTTCCGACGCGAACTCTGTCCACATCTGGGTTGATAAGACACACAACCGATATCTTTGTTTGCCGAAATAAGCTATTACCCAATTTGAGGTAATTTTGAATTTTATTGTTTAGAAATTATTTGCTCTGTAATAATATATAGACTGAGCTCTTTCTGTGGATCAGTTTTAATATTTTTTGATCTCAAAACGCAGACAGGAAAACCAATTTCTTATTACGCTACCTAAAAATCGAAAACTAAAAACGAACAAGAATAAACAAAAATAAATAAATTTTGGATGTACACCCTTAAAACGCAGTGCTTATGTGTTGACGAAAAATCATAGGAAGAGCCTTAATATAAAGCAGAAAGATGTTAAGACCGAGGAGAGAGAACTGGAGAAAGTATCTAATATCTCATGGGCTTCAGAGGCCTGACCAATTAGAACAATCAAACGTCACACTGCGATGAAGGAATTGGTAATTTATAAGACACTTCGGCCATTTCATAGCGGGAGAGTTTGCGTAACAACCGCCTGTGCTTCATGATTAAAATATACGCTTGTATAGGCCTACTTCAGAAATATTTTGTGAAAAGCCTGATTTTTTTTCATATAACTCGTGTATAATGCAACCCCAGTTAGTGATCAATATTTGTAGGCCTACCGTCGGCAAATATTGCAGTATAGAGCATCATCCTGGACATATTTTATAGCAAGTACATGGCCTTCATTCTACTTTTTCTACAAAGCTACACCAAAATGGCGGGGGAAAAGCACTTACCGTAAAATATCTGATACGAATATTTAGATACCGTGCTTTTGTTTACGTCCATGCTTGATTAATGTAGATCCTTTAGCCAGAGCATATCTTTTGCATAGTCTAAGTCTATTCCTTTATGTCACTACATGAAGAGCATCAATGAACAAATATCTCATATAAATGAAGAATTTTCTTATCTCATCTTCGTTTGACAAGTCTTTACATCATTGGAGTATTCCCTTTCTAAAGTATTGCTAAAAATTTTATATAGCGAATGACGTTCTGTTGTAGTAACATAAAGGAATAATTTAGGCTTCGGAAGGCAGAATAAAGGGACTTACCTATACAGTTATGTTTAACCAAAGATACTATGAAAATGTAGGCCCCACAGGTACCTTACGGTCAACGAAAATTTAATTTTATGAAATTTAACCCCACCCAGAAAAATTACCTGTGTATAATGCAATAGTTCACCAGAGATTTTATGAATTTTAACCCAACCCAGAAAAATTACCTGTGTATAGGGCAACAGTTCATCAAAAATAATAGGAATTTTAACCCCATCGAGAAAAATTATCTGTGTATAGTGCAACATTTCCCCGAAAATTATAGGAATTTTAACCCCACCCAGAAAAATTACCTGTGTATAGGGCAACAGTTCACCGAAAATAATAGGAATTTTAACCCCACCCAGAAAAATTACCTGTGTATAGTGCAACATTTCCCTGAAAATTATACGAATTTTAACCCCACCTAGAAAAATTACCTGTGTATAGTGCAACAGTTCAACGGAGATTTTAGGAAATTTAACCCCACCCAGAAAAATTACCTGTGTATAGTACAACAGTTCACCGAAAATTATAGGAATTTTAACACCACCCAGAAAAATTACCTGTGTATAATGCAACACTTCACCGAAAATTATAGAAATTTTAACCCCACCCAGAAAATGTACCTGTGTATAGGACGACTCCCTAGATGACCATAAAAAACTTACAGTATATACTAATAATCAATTTATCAATAAGATAAAGATCAAATAGGAAACGTTTATCAATCTAACATGTTTCTGATTCATTGAAGCTTCATCAGAGAATAAGATATGGAGAAAATAAGAAAGAAAAACTTTACTTTTATGTTGTTTAATTTTCATTGGTCAATCATTCGACTTGTTAATCTAAACTTATCGCAATCTATGGTGTCCCGAATTCAAGTTGAGACGACGTCGTCCATTCGAAGTTACATGAAATTAATTAATTCCAAGAATAAAAAATAAAATAACTGCAAATATTGCTTTGTGTATATATTAGCCGTGACTCCAATTTCGCTTAAAGGCTGCACTCTATGTGAACTTTTAAGCTAGCTCATTTGCAGGGCATTTGTGCCGCTGATGCAAAACTAACGGGGCATCTGGCCCAGTTAAAAAAAAAAAACAAAAAAACAGAAAATATAATTTTAAAGAAATGACTTTGTATACCTCAATTCACTCGACAGAACTTCAAAATCTCACGTTAAATCTAATTTGGGCTTTCTACGTAAAGAAGTACGTTCATTTTTAATTAGGGTGACATTTGTAAAATCCAATCTCACTCTGGAGGATATTTCAAGCTGAGCTTCCGTTGAAGATAAACAACAGTTTCACATTTGCGCAATGTTTGGTTTGATAGATATGATGGATAGACTGTTACTCTTGTAATAAACACAACACACCATGCTACTAAAATTATTCAGTTTAAAGGCAAATATCGATACACATGGTTCCAGCACAGTTGAAGGCGTGCCCAAGACATTTGCCAAGACAAACACGAACTGCTTCAAGGACTTCAACACCAGTTTTTAACTCAAGTTTTACTCCCGAAGAGTTTCCCATGATTGCGCATAACCGCAAGGCAGCAGATGTTTGGATTCGATTTGGTTTTCACTGAGATCTGCTAGCCTCTCGCGCTACCAAAATAAATTAAACAAAAAAAGTTGGGATCATATTTTTCAAGCATTTTATATTTTCAATTTTTATGTTTAAATGTTTCAAATAAATCAAAAATATTTATTTCGAATATTAATGCAAAAACTTTAACAAACACGTTGTCTTTACAAGTTAGATACATGCATATCTATCTACCTATCGATCTATCTAAGTTCTGCCGAGATGCACTTCGTCTCGTCTCAAAACTAATGAACAGGATTTTAGAGGAGACTTAGGATCATCTTACCCTTTTGGGAAATGTTTCGAATATCATCTCACTCGTATCGCATTCTATCTATCTATCTATCTATCTATCTATCTATCTATGTCTGCATGTCTGTGTCTGTCTGTCTTTCTCTCTATCTATCTATCTCTCTATTTATCTAAGTCTGTATGTCTGTCTGCCTATCAATGTATGTATATCTATCTATCTATCTATCTATCTATCTATCTATCTATCTATCTATCTATATATATATATATATATATATATATATATATATATAATCATTTATTTAAAAATATGATTCCAACACGCTACATAAGAGGTCTCATGTTTCAAAACAAGAGCCGAAAACTTCAATATAATGATTTAAATTAAATTGAGTTAAAGTAAGCTCTGTTCCATCTTCAAGCGAAATTTTTTTTGGAATACCTATTAGTTAATTAATTAGTTAATTAGTTATTTAAAAAAATTAGTTTATTAGTTATTCCAAAAAATGTAATTAGTTAATAGGTATTATGCTCTACTTTTGTATTTTTAAAAATAATAACAAAAATACTAAAGAACTTTGGATTATTTATCTAACCAGTTCTTTCCTAT
>OZ010597.1:54304677-54327177 GCA_963932145.1 Acanthosepion lycidas | reverse complement strand
GAAAAGAAATAACTACAACGTAAATGTCTAGTGAGTTTAACTTTCGCTCTCTGTAAACACCCGGTGTCTTAGAGTATTTAACGCCTCCCATGGGCTGAAATGATTCACAAATCAACAAAATAGGCTAAATGTGATATCAAACAGCAATCTCGAAATAATATACACAAATTTTCCAGTCAAAGGTATAAACAGCAACCTATTCAATAGTTCGAATAATGTAAATAATGTACATGATACCTCATCTCAGATAGATAGATAGATAGATAGATAGATAGATAGATAGATAGATAAGAATTGAACAAATTGGGATAGATAGATAGATAGATAGATAGATAGATAGATAGATAGATAGATAGATAGATAGATAAGAATTGAACAGATTGGGATAGATAGATAGATAGATAGATAGATAGATAGATAAGAATTGAACAAATTGGGATAGATAGATAGATAGATAGATAGATAGATAGATAGATAGATAGATAGATAGATAAGAATTGAACAGATTGGGATAGATAGATAGATAGATAGATAGATAGATAGATAGATAGATAGATAGATAGATAAGAATTGAACAGATTGGGATAGATAGATAGATAGATAGATAGATAGATAGATAGATAGATAGATAGATAGATAGATAAGAATTGAACAGATTGGAATAGATAGATAGATAGATAGATAGATAGACAGATAGATAGATAGATAGATAGATAGATAAGAATTGAACAGATTGGAATAGATAGATAGATAGATAGATATATAGATAGATAGATAGATAGATAGATAAGAATTGAACAGATTGGAATAGATAGATAGATAGATAGATAGATAGATAGATAGATAGATAGATAGATAGATAGATAGATAGATAGATAAGAATTGAACAGATTGGAATAGATAGATAGATAGATAGATAAGAATTGAACAGATTGCGATAGATAGATAGATAGATAGATAGATAAATAGATAGATAGATAGATAGATAGATAGATAGATAGATAGATAGATAGATAGATAAGAATTGAACAGATTGGGATAGATAGATAGATAGATAGATAGATAGATAGATAGATAGATAGATAGATAGATAGATAGATAAGAATTGAACAGATTGGGATAGATAGATAGATAGATAGATAGATAGATAGATAGATAGATAGATAGATAGATAGATAGATAGATAAGAATTGAACAGATTGGAATAGATAGATAGATAGATAGATAGATAGATAGATAGATAGATAGATAGATAGATAGATAAGAATTGAACAGATTGGAATAGATAGATAGATAGATATATAGATAGATAGATAGATAGATAGATAGATAGATAGATAGATAGATAGATAGATAGATAGATAAGAATTGAACAGATTGGGATAGATAGATAGATAGATAGATAGATAGATAGATAGATAGATAGATAGATAGATAGATAAGAATTGAACAGATTGGGATAGATAGATAGATAGATATATAGATAGATAGATAGATAGATAGATAGATAGATAGATAGATAAGAATTGAACAGATTGGGATAGATAGATAGATAGATAGATAGATAGATAGATAGATAGATAGATAGATAAGAATTGATCAGATTGCGATAGATAGATAGATAGATAGATAGATAGATAGATAGATAGATAAGAATTGAACATATTGCGATAGATAGATAGATAGATAGATAGATAGATAAGAATTGAACATATTGCGATAGATAGATAGATAGATAGATAGATAGATAGATAGATAGATAGATAGATAGATAGATAGATAAGAATTGAACAGATTGGAATAGATAGATAGATAGATAGATAGATAGATAGATAGATAGATAGATAGATAGATAGATAGATAGATAGATAAGAATTGAACAGATTGGGATAGATAGATAGATAGATAGATAGATAGATAGATAGATAGATAGATAGATAGATAGATAGATAGATAGATATGAGCAGAATGATATAAAAATAAAAGTTGATAAACTTTCTCGGGACAATATATGAAAATTTGACAAAAAGCAAACCATCATTTTTTATTAATTAGAAAACAACATTTTGTGAGTAATTATATATTTTGATATGTGAAATATATTTCTTATTTGTACTTTATTTGAAATTTTTATTCGAAACATTTTCAACTTTTTAGAAGAAACCAAATCGACGACTGATGCCTGCCTTCTTTTGTGAATTATTTCAACTAATACATCATCAGGCAAAAAATGGTAAAACTAATTTTATCAGAACGGTCAGCTAGTGTTTTCTTCATTCTAACTTTCGTCTTCTGGGTGCTAAGTATCGGAATGCCATCCGCAACTCGCCTCAAATTGTCAAAATCAAACATGTCTATGCTGTTAAGATTATCAGTGACCAAAGATCAATTGAGTTTACAAAGATTTCATTTCCCTGCAATATTATTTTACCGTCATAAGCATTCATTAACGTATTTCCTAGAAGATGCCTGTATCCGTGTCATTCTAAATATCAAAATTATTTTGCATCATAACCACTTCAGCCGATAGGCTCTAAGGGCTTGAATATTAATCAAATATCCTTTTTATTTTAAACAGTATACTTAATCGCTCTTATAGCCGGGACTTCGTTAAAAGTATAACTGTTATATGGTGTCTGTGGCGCACTTCTTTGAATTGAACAAGCTTCGCTTTATGACAATGTTTTGACTAACACGCCAGACATTGAGGACTAAATGCGATACGATTTCGGATATATTTTGAAAGAAGTACATCAAAGTCTGGCGATAAGATTGTAGACTCATCTACCAAGAAAATGGAATAAAACGGGAGTAAAAAAAAAAAAAGAAAAAACTATCCTCCATTTGTGTGACAGCTTGAAAGTATTTTTTCGTACGGTGATCAGCTGTTGGTATTATGGCCGTAAATAAATTTTCCTGCTTTTGTAAATAATAAAAACGAGGCTGTACATCAACGAAGTCGTTTGCGTTCGGTAACAATAAATAGCTTATTTGGAATGCACATTAGTGAAGAAAATGTCTTAGACGAAAAATAAACACAGATTTATATGTGTCACACAGTGTATAGATCCCTGGACACAAATGAGCAACCTGCTCGCATTTCGTCGAAACTTAAGGTTTCATTAATACTTAACAGTTAATAAATGTCTAAATTTCAGCTGTCTACAATAGCTTCTCTCTAATCAGCTTAAAACTTCTCTCTTTGTTGAACTCGCATATGGCTCCATGCTTTCCAGGCAAAATTAATCTGCAAAATGTTAAATGCAATGTCAAACATTATCTACACTTCTCCTGATTACGCTTTCTTCTTCCCGCTCATTATTAATGTTTCTGTTCCTAACTCTTCCTTTAATCACTTGTGTTTTAATGGCTTTAGTGCCTTGCATAGGTGATACGGATTAAAAAGGTGCTACAGTCGTATGGACATGTAGATTTAAGCGAGGATCATGCCTCTTCAAACCTTTTTAACTGGCGCTACATAATCTTAATTTATTTTCTACGAGGGTCGTTCAATAAGTTTTAAGCCTCACAATAAAAGAAGAGCCATTGCTGGACATTTTTGCTGTAGTAACTTATTTCACGGTCTAATCAAAACAAGATTAAGTAATTGAGACTTCTTTCTAGGTGAGGCCCATACAAATGTGATATGTGTGCACAAATCTAAAAATGAGCAAAACAGAGGCCCTAGTGGGCATAAAATATATGCAAAAAAAGATATTACACCAAAGGAAATCCTTGAAGACACGGTACAGACACTTGTTGAGGACTACACTTCCTACGCAATTGAGCTGCGGAATTCAGTCTGGGCAGGGACAGCACAGAAGATTATCCTCGGTCAGGTCGCCCCAAAATCTCAACCACTGACGAAAAAATTGATAACATTCGCCGTATTATTTTAGATGAAAGACGCTTTCCTTTTCATCAGATACCTTAATTAATAAGCATAAGTTCTCGATCGGTCCATATTGTTTTAATTGAGATCTTGGGGATGAGCAAGCTCTCTGCGTAATGGGTTCCAAGAATGCTGATACCAGCACAGAATTTGAATAGTGTTAACATTTCCATAGCACTTCTGACTCACTTTCAAGATGAAGATGAAATCTGGGTTCACCACTTCGAATCTGAATCAAAGATTTTAAATCAAACAATGGAAATACCCTGTTTCTCTACCCCTGAAGGTCTTCATTCAGGCAGTGTCTGTTGGCAAGTTGATCATTTCTGTTTTGGGAGATTGATGTCATAATCATGATAGTCTACCTGAAGAACGGAACAAATATTAATGCACTTGAAAATTGAGTAATTATTTCTGGAACAGTGATATTTGAATAAATGAACAATACTTTATAAAATGTATTAGTCATGCACAGAAATAAATTCAACCACAACTTTAATCTAATGATTGCCACATTTATTAAAAGACGAAGTAATTTCCTTAGACAGAAAATTCTCGTGAGTGACGTCAAAATAAAAAAAAATTGCGCTCCAGATTTCTTCAAAAATCAGTGAGTCTCATGAATATTTAGGAGCGTTTCTTGAATTGACAAATGTTGAAAAACTAGCAGCATTTTCATTTATGCTTATAAATAATTGTTTCAAAATATTATCCATCCAGTACCCGAGATAATGTCCACTAGAAATCGAAACGCCTCGGCTAAGATTTCTTTAGTCTTTGATCAGTAAAGCATACACGCACTCATGCGCGACGCTCGTGCACACGCGCACACAGACACACACACACACATATATATATATATATATATATATATTAACTGATTTAAAAAAGGGTTTCTTCGCTACACAGGAATTACTATGTTTCAAAAACCGAAGTTAAAAACTTCAAATTTAATTATATAATTAAATTAAAAGCATTCGTTCTTTTTCATCTCCAAGCGAATTATGGAATAATGTATTTTTAAATTTACTGGGGTTTAAACGCACATACAATTCATAATTTGATGTTTCCAAGAATACAAAGAAATGCAATCATTTAGACAGGGGCGGTAGCGGGTTCATTTTTATTAACTATTGTTGTATCACTTATGAGTTACGTTCGAAAAAGAGGTTAAGTCTAGGAAAGACTTTTTTGCATTTTTAAACGAATTTGGATAGCCGTTCAACGCTTGTCGTCTGGTTTTCTTTCATCAACGAGATAAAGGTTTTCGGCATTTTTTCTTTTAAATAAAAATATCATTAAGAACACCGTATTATATATCTTAGTGTTCTTTCTTTCTATCATTATATATATATATATATATATATATATATATATATATATATATATATATATATATATATATATATAATTAGATTCATGTGAGATTGTGACTCTCGGTTTCACGCATTTACGATCCTCAGACAAACTGATTAATGTTTTTACAATTTTGAATTTATGTTGCGTGTATTGGTGTTTTTTTTTTGTCACTAATACTTACGCAAACATACATACACATCCGTACACCCATACAAACTCACATCAATCCAACTAAATATGTTAGCTCTATCTTTGATATTGAGTTCTTTCCAATAAGTACCGCATATATATATAATATATAAATAATATATATATATATATATATAGTGTAACCCGGATATAAGAGAAACACGGATATAAGAGAAACCCGGATATAAGAGAGATTTTCTCTGGTCCCAAATTAGAGCCAAACTTACCTAAACAAAAAAGACAAAACCCGGATATAAGAGAAATCCGGATATAAGAGAAACCCGGATATAAGAGACTTATTCTCCTGTACCGACAACTCTCTTATATCCGGGTTACACTATATATATATATATATATATATATATATATATATATATATATATATATATATATATATATATGTGTATATATATATAAGATAACGATATACATATTTATATATCAAGAACATTATTGGGGAAATTGTATGAAAAGTGGAAAAAAGTTTCCTTGTGACACGTTTCGATCTTCAGGATTTCAATGGACTAAATTTGTTATGCTAGCATTACTACACATCCACTCGAACGAAAGGTGCTGGCGATTTTAGAATTTTTTTATAGATCTACCTGAATATTCTTCCTCCCGTCACTTCTGTTCGCAGGTATCCTACACACTGATATTAGAAAATCTGCCAGGAATTGGGAAATACTGTAAGAGGCAGGGCGCAAATTATTATGTATGACCTTGCCATCTCGACATTCTCTGGACATTTACATTAAAGGCGAAAATAAAGAACTATAACGTAAATACCAAAAGAGTTTAACTTTCACTCCCTGTAAAAACCCGGCGTCTCAGTGTATTGTTGTTTTGTTAATCATTTGATTAAAAAAAATAACAAAATAAGATAAATGTGATATTAAACAGCAATCTCTAAATAATATACACAAATTTTCCAGTCAAAGGTATGAACAGCAACCTATTGAACCACCTGTACTGCAAGAGACTGACATGTTATACGTCTGTAGAAAGTGAAAGTTAGCGCAAGTCCAGAAGGTCTTGGGTGAAAATCATTGCCTGATTCATTGCACCAGCGACACTATACAGACAGTCTGGGAATTAAATTATCACACCTAATATGAATATTACATAATGCCTTCCATGTGTTATCTCTCGATGATATAAGCTATTCTCAAAGACTTAAAGCAAGATAATCGACGACAGATAGATAGATAGATAGATATTAGGTTGGTACAAAAATGTCGTTTTCTCACATAGTAACATATGTGAGAAAACGACATTACTTTTGCACCAAACTAATAGATAGATAGATAGATAGATAGAATTATATGGAATTAGTTTGATAGACATGACCAAACTGAGATAGATATCTCAGTTTGTTTATATCTGTCGATAGATAGATAGATAGATAGATAGATAGATAGATAGATAGATGTAATTATATGGAAATAGCTTGATAGACATATCCCCAAAATATCAAAACTGAGATAGATATCTATCTATCTCAGTTTGTTCATATATGTAGTTAGTTAGTTAGTTAGTTAGATAGATAGATAGATAGATAGATAGATAGATAGATAGATAGATAGATAGATATAATTATATAGAAATAGCTTAATAAACATATCCATATAGATATCAATCATTTTCAGTTTGGTCATATCTGTAGATACAGATGTAATTACATACAGATAGATAGATAGATAGATAGATATTAGCAGAATGATATAAAAGTAAAAGTTGGTGAATTTTCTCGCTAGGATATACGAAAATCGGACATAAATAAGGCGGCATTGTTTTTTCTTAATTAAGAGCAACATTTTTCTTGTGGAGAAAATACTTTTGATATTTGAAATATATTTCTAATTCATACTTTATTTGAAAATTTTAAACCTAATGAAAAATTCCCAACGTTTTAAAGCAACATAATCGACGACTGATGCTTGTCCACTTTTCAGTTAAAAATCGGTGAAGCAGTTTTATCAGAAGGATCAACTAGTGTTTGCTTCCTTCTAACGTCCGAATTATGGGTTTTTTATAATCCGAATACCGCTGCAACTTGCCTAAAAACGTTGCAATATGCCTATGCTGTTAAGATTATCAGTGACCAAAGATGAATTGAGTTTCCAAAGATTTCATCTCCCAGCAATATTCTTTTATTATCATAAGCATTCATGATTGCATTTTGAAGGAGATTCCAGTATCCGTGTCATTCTAAAAATCAAAATTATTTTGTATCATTGCCGCTTCAGCTGATAGGATATACGGGCTTGAATATTAATTGGGTATCCTTTTATCTTGAACAGCATATTTACTCCCTCCCATAACCGGGACGAAACGTCGTTAAAAGTATAATTGTTATATTGTGACTGTGGCCCACTTCATGGAATTGAACATGCGTCGCTTTATGAATATGTTTTGACGAACACATCAAAGATCAAGGACTAAATTCGATACAATTTCTGATACATTTTGATAGAAGTATATTAATGTCTGGTGATATGATTGTAGATAAATCTATCAAAATACTGTAATAAACCGGAGGTAAAAAGAATATCATCTATTTGATTAACTTTAAAAAAAGAAGAATATCCTCCATTTGTCCGACAGCTTGAAAGTGTTTTTTCTTGTGGTATTATGACCGTTCTTTTAAATAATGAAAACGAGGCTCTACATCAAGATGGTCGTTAGTGTTCGGTGATAAATCACTAAAATTTGCTTGCGTATTCGGAATTGCACATTAGTGCAGCAAATATCTAAGTCGGAAAATAAACTCAGATTTATATGGATCAAATACATCACAGATACCTGAACACAGATGAGTAATCGACTGGTATTTGGACGAAAACTAAAAAGTTTTCAGTAATACTTAATGGTTTATTAATATCTAAATTTCAGTTGTGTACGACAGTTTTACTCGAATCAGCTGAAAACTTCTCCCTTGTGGAAATCCCAATCTGGACCCAGGCTTTCCTGCCAACATTAATCTGGAAAAAGTAAATGGAATCTCAATCGCTATCTACTCTTCTCTGATTACTCTTTCTTCATCCCGTTCATTATTAATGTTTCTATTCCTAATTCTTGCACACCCTGTAACCCCTTGTGTTTTAGTTGGTTTACTCCCTTGCATGCAGTGATACCTCTTCAAACATTTTGAACTGGCGCTACATAATCGCAAACAAAAATCTTTGCCAAATGAAAGAAAGCACAATACATAATGACGTACATAATTTACATTATTCGCACTATTGTCCTCATCTTTGTCGACATATTTATTACAACGTGTCGGCCGTTGTACTCTCCGGCCTTCTTCAGATGGTTGGAATGTCAAACTGAAACCTTTATTTCGCTCACTGGGGTAGACTGTTCTAATTCCACCTGCCATGTTTAATGGATGTCAGTTATCAGTTATCTCCTGTTAATTTTCCCTCTGAAAGTTCTTCACTGTTTTAACCGGGTATTGAACTCGCACACTTTGTGTCCTGTCACTGGATCAAACCAACGCCTTTATCCTCTGTGCCATGTGTCCTTGACAAAGATGTGGGCAATAGTCCGAATAATGTAAATAATGTCCATAATACATCATCTCAGAAATATAGACACATAATGACGTTTACAGCAGTACCAACTAAAATGAGGTAGATCAAGTTAACGCAATAGAAAATAAGGACATATTCAAAAGGTTGACTTTAAATTCACGGTTAACCGTTTTTAATATTGTTTAAGCATGATTATATAACGTCGCCGTCAGTTTTCTCAGATCATTGATTCAATTCGATATATTTTCTCCGAGGGTCGTTCAAAAATTTCCAAGCCTCACACTAAAAGAAGAGCCGTAGCTAGACATATTTTTTTTTGTGGTAACATACTTCCCGTCCTTACCAAAACGAGATAAAATAATTCAGATTTCTTTCTAGGTGCGGCCCATACAAATGTTATATGTGTGCACAAATCTAAAAATGGACAAAACAGTGGCCCGAGTGGGCATAAAATATATTCAAAAGAAAGGTATGATAGAAAAGGAAATGCTTGAAGACAGTACAGACACTTGTTGAGGACTACTCATCCTATGCAATTGAGCTGTGGAATTCCGTCTGGGCAGGGACAGCACAGAAGATGATCCTCAGTCATGTCGTCCCAAAATCTCAACCACTGATGAACAAGTTGATACCATTCGCCGTATGATTTTAGATGACAGACGCCTTACTTTTCAGCAGATAGCTTAGTTAAGAATCCTAAGTTCTCGATCGGTCCATATTGTTTTAATTGTGATCGTGGGGATGAGCAAACAGTCTGCGTAATGGGACTCAAGGATATTGATACCAGAGCAGAATTTGAATAGAGTTAACATTTCCATGGCACTTCTGACTTACTTTTCAAAATTTCCAGAATTTCCACCGTAGATTAGTAATTGAAGATGAAACCTGGATTCATCACTTCGAATCTGAATCGAAGACTTTAAAGCAAACAATGGAAATACCATGTTTCTCTACCCACGAATGTCTTTATTCAGGCAGCATCTGTTGGCAAGGTGATCATTTCTGTTTTGTGAGTCTGATGTCATAATCATGATAGACAATCTGAAGACGGGAGAAACTATTAATAGATAGGGCCATGCATCAGAATTTAGACAACTGAAGAGAGCAAGCAATCAAGTCGAGACGCAGCGGGAAACTAGGACAATTGAGCTCTTGTTCCAGAATAAAGCATCCCTTCACAGCGCTCTGTTTGCTGTAGCTGATGTAGCTAACTATAACTTTATATTGCTTACCCTGTCCTCCTTACCGTTCTTAGCTCCATATGCCTTCTTCCTCTTTCCTAAAATCAAATCCCAACTGCGTGCTTGCCATATTCGATATAATGATGAGATCATATGTGCCGTGGTTTAAAGATTTGGAAAACCAGGAAGCGACCATCTTCTGTGATGGCATTGTAATGCTTAAACATCGTTAGACTATATTGAAAAATAGTGAAAAACTTTCTTATTTTTTCAACTGGTTAAGGCTTAGACTATTTGACCGACTCTTGTAAGGCTTATCAATCTTCTGCAAAATATTTAAAGGCTGAAAAAAAAAATTATAAGACATTATTTAGCGACAGATATTATTAATTAAACCATAACTAAGGGAGAAGAGGTAAATTCATATTTTTTCAAGGTTATTTACGTGTGAGTGATGACAACGAACTCATCTAACCGATTAACAACTCCGAGCTGTCATCCATTACACCACCCGCACATCCAAACTTACAGACGTCGCCCATCTAGGTACTCACGAAGTCCGACGTTGTTTAAATTCAGTGATCTTACAGGAACTGCAGTTTCAATCTGATATGGAAGAATCTTTAAGAGAACTTGCAGCGGATAACTTGGAGAGGGTAAAGAGATAACTGATAACTGACATCGATTAAACATGGCACGTGGCACTAGAACAGTCTACCCCAGTGAGCGAAATAAAGGGTTCAGTTCGACATTCCAACCAAATGAAAATATATAAAATGGCTGATTAAGTATCCTTCCCCAGTTAAGAAATCTATATTTTTACCAGGTGGTCTTGTCATTTTGGCACAAACTTTAAATAGCTGCTGGAACTGACCTGAATTTCTACAGAAAGAAAGATGTCATGATATGTTGTCCCAGACCCATAGTAACATCACAAACGACAAGAAATTTCCTGCCTCTCTCGTTTTCATTTCGACCCCCTCATCACTGCATGTGTTCTCTGGTCATTTTCAAAACTTTTTCTGTTTTCAATATTTTCAATGCTTGCCTTTGCAGCTCCGGAAGATTACAAGCTGAAGTGGTAACGGGCTGGAGATGACTGAAATTCGCCGTGGATCGGGAAACATGAGTTTAGGTCGTCTTCTGTTAATTTCCCGCTAAAGGTGTATTCTCAGATAACTTGCACAACTGGTGCGTTCATATCTACAATCTTCTGAGCGTTCTTTAATATGGTTTGTATCTGCCGACATATCTGACATCCCCATCTCATTTAATAACTATTTGTGTGTGAATTGATAAAACAATACATAGTTAACGCGTTTCAGCAAACGCAGTTTCGCCATTTTCATGAATCAGCCAATTAGATTAAGAAAATCAACAAAGAGAAGCAAAGGAATTACGAGCGGTATTAAATATATCTTGCATTAGAAATCTCGCGTGACGTCATTAGGAATATGTAAGCGATGGGTAGAGAAAAACACGTTGAAGTAGTTTTTTTTTTTTTTTAACTGAGTAATTCAAAAGGAGATACAGCATGATATCAACTGTCGAGTTGGGCTTTAGATTATACTAACAGCACCTCTGAAGAGAGGTACAACTCTGCCAATGAGTAGTCATTGGTATGACGATACACTACACCTGGCAGCAAGGACAGTGATCGGGAGACTGGAGGTTTCGAGGAGCGTAGAATCACCTGTTAATTGTTGTTGTTTTCCGGTCTACCCTGACACTGGGCGGAGGTACCTGTGAGGGATCCCAGCTATGGAAAGTATAAAAATACATTTTATTTTAAAAAAATTACGTTTTTATATTATAATTGCCAACAAGACATTTTTATAGTAAAATTGCCAACAAAACATTTTTGTAGCAAAATGAACATCACTATTTATATTTGAACTTGTTGACATTTAAATAAAGACCATAAAATTAGGGATTTAACGTTATTAATGTTTTGGTCGAGTTGGTTGAAATTTATATTGACTATTTTACACACACACACACACACACACACACACATACACACACACACACACATATATATATATATATATATATATATATATATATATATATATATATATATATATATACTAGCAGAGGTATCCGGAATTGCCCGGATGTCCATGGCTGCAATTGTATAACTACACCCCTGTATATCCGCACCACTTGTCTAGAAATGTCTGCCTGCATTCCCGCTTGCATACATTATCTCTTGGTATACTAAGCTACCCTTCTCATCTTTTTTACTGTATGTCTTTCTGAAGTGTTTGATTGTTCTTTATAAAGGATTTGCATCGATAAAATGTTTCTTGTGTGCTTCTTGCTCGGGGTTAAATTGTTTTAATGTTTTAGATATTTAGTAAATTTCCTATGGCCCAAATAACGTTCAAATAGTATGGCTTGTTCATAGATGCAATAAACAAACAAAAAACAGAGATGAAGTGTTAGAGCTTGTTTCAACTGCAAGTGCGAACGGATGAACGCCCCCTCATTCTTCGAAACGTTTACTGTAAAGCTGGGGTTAATATTAGGTTCTTCGGGATGTTTTCCCCTTTAATGCTTCAATAATTCTTCTCAAACAATCTTTGCATCAAAGGTTCGAATCCTAATGCAGAGTGGAATCATATGAAGAAACTATTGGCTAAATGGCAAAAGCCGATTTTGGATTTCGTTTGTCGCAGATTTCGTCCACTTAACTTAAATAATCTAAACCAAACATTCGCCCAAGACAATTTGTGTATCATATGTAATTTACAGGGCAAATTTGGAAAGAAGAAAAGACAGTTATGACTGAAAAATGGTCGTTTTAAACAGTTTCTCGAGTTATTTTGTTGTTGTTGTTGTTTTTTTTGTTTATACGCGGGTAAGTGATCAGGACTAAAACTACACCATCTTATGTCTTGCAATTTCAAATGTTTTGCGACATGTTTGAAGAAAATCGGGTAAAACAATGAGGAAGTCATTCACGTTTTTATATCAATTAGTACGAAAACCACGATTGTTTCAAAGCTTTTTAACAATTTTTTTGTGTGATGGTAATGTCCCAGGAAAACATTCAATCACACTATATAAACCTCGTAACATGAGCTATGTTTTGTATTAAGTGAAAAGAAGATCAGCTCACCAAGTCAAAATTTCTTCTTGTGTAACTTTGACTTGGTTTTAGCCAAAAGTCGTATCCACCTTGAGTTTTACCGATTTTTCTGCCGAACATGGGGTGGTTGTATATTAAAAAGTTGGATTTGACCCAGCTTGGTAAATTTTCAAATATGTGCGAACAATTTCATCAAAACCAGTAGATAAATCTGGACATGCAGAAATAGCACAGGCTGACAGACATACACTCACAGACAGAAACTGCACAAGCTGTATCAGATTGGGTTTCCAAACCGAATCAAATTTTTTTCCCTGTTTATCCTTGTGGAGACAGGATCCGTGGAACCACAAATCATGGTAATAAGTATATTTGGATTGTATCTTGGATTGGACATTTAACTGCGTCTACCGTAAACTTTAAATTTAATAACTCAAAAATGTAGGATTTTCGGACATATGTATATATGAACTTTTGCCCTTGTTTTGGTGTAAGGAAGCCGCTCTCAAAGACTGTAAAAGTATTTTTAAAAGACCCGATATATATATATATATATATATATATATATATATATATATATATATATATATATATATATATATGATTAGCTGTGATACACGCAAACACTGTCTGTGGATGACAATATATATATATATATATATATATATATATATATATATATATATATATATATATATATATATGTATATATATACACACACATATATATTAGGTTGGTGCAAAAATAATGACGTTTTCTCACATATTTTACTATGTGAGAAAACGTCATTATTTTTGCCCCAAAGTAATATTTATATATATATATATATATATATATATATATATATATATAGATATATAGATATAGATATATAAATATATAACTATATATATATATATATATATATATATATATATATATATATATATATATATAACTATATAAATATATATATATATATATATAGGTATAAATATATATAACTATATATATATATAGGTATAAATAAATATATATATATATATATATATATATATATATATATATATATATCGATATCTGGTTTCCTTTGGAAATCATTATTGTGTCTTAAATGCCACTTAAGATTATCGCACAAAATTTCATAACTGAATCAATTAAGTTGTCAGATCCTCATACGTCGAAACCGACGGGAGAGTCTATCATATATATATATATATATATATATATATATATATATATATGTGTGTGTGTGTGTGTGTGTGTACTATAAAAAACTTACTTTTTTAAGAGCCACAAAGGATAGGAAATAGTGGATAACCTTGATCTCCTATTTCCAGAAGAAGAATAGTCTTGTTTAATGGATAACAGAGAAGTGTTTGTCCCTATTCATGATTGATTCTGTGTTAATAAAATGGAGTGCATTCTATATGGTTTTATATTCAATGTTGACATTCTTTTAGACTGCCTGTCAACGAAGGCTAAAGAACCCAATATATACCCTGATATTTTCACCCGTTGTTAAAATGATATTTAAGGGCAGTGGGGGCATACATGGGAGTAGAATGGCAGTGGTAATGCTGTTTATATAGCGCCGTAATGTCCTGAATTGAAGTCAAAGGAAAAGCAATATATGACATTTGTACATGGATATGGTAGTTTTATAGCAAATGAAATATAGTACCTTCTTCTGGGTTTTGATTTTAGAGTCGGTGTTCTGGACTGGCTGTCAAAAAAGCACCAAGACTAGAGTGACCAGAGTCTGGCAATATTTTCAGCTGTAACAGCAGCGTAATTTTAAGTGCAGGGCGGTAAAAATGGGGCGAAAATTGGTGACATTGTATTCGATGTCCTCAAGAAGATGAACACCAACTCTGGTTTGAAAATATTTACATAAAACATTTATCAGGATCCTATGTGTTGAATTGAGAGTTCTTAGATTTTTTTTAAAAGACATTTTTCCACTAATTTTCTCTATCAGTTGTAAAACACAAATAACGCGTTTATTTGAACAGAATTGTCGCGTGAAAAATAGAATATTCGTTTTCATTCTTATCCTTTTCTAAGCTATTTTAATTTTAATTTCTAAGCTATCTTAATTTTATGTGTGTCTACATCCATCTTGCCTCCTTGGTCCTCTTTATGGATTCGCTCATTCATCACGATCCCCGAAAATAAACTGACGATTTTATCTCCCTTCATGCAAATTAGCAAAAGTTTCTGAATTTATTTATCGATTTTCGATTTAACTTGCAAAGACCCCAGGGAATATTCATATTTGCTTTAAAGCACAAACTGTTTTCCATATTTTATGCTAAAAT
Source organism: Acanthosepion lycidas (assembly GCA_963932145.1). Lineage (NCBI taxonomy): Eukaryota > Metazoa > Mollusca > Cephalopoda > Sepiida > Sepiidae > Acanthosepion > Acanthosepion lycidas. The sequence continues at coordinate 54,311,625 of OZ010597.1, read as the reverse complement.
CATAATCTCGCTCGTAATATTAGTTTTGAATTCATCAACGAAATATTGTCACTAATTATTCAAAATTATCTTCCTTCCTTTTTTTTTCGGCATCTTAATTCTAGTTGCTTTTTATCATGACTACAATATAATTATTCCATGTTCCTTTAAAAAAAAAATGAAGAAAAAGTCTTTGCAAATCTTCGGCCTGGATCCCTTAACCTTGGGAGACTCTCTTAAGAGGACAATTTCAATTTGCATATTAAACTAGTTCTGGATTAAAGATTAAGCAATATAAATAACGTGCTTAGGGTATCAAGAGAAGAGGATACCATAGAAATTATTATGATATGACGTTGTTCTACATGTCTAAAAGAATGAGACGAATACGAATAACATTTGAATCTTCCGGGTGCCATTTTGGCCAAATGACTGATCCAAGGCAAATATTTATTGCAATTCTGAACAGTTAATAAGATAAAGGGCTAAGAGGCGATGGGGTGGGGGGTAATGAGTTCTGCAATTACCTTACTAATGGCTAAAGTAAGGTATAAAAACCGGAAAAATATCCCATCTTTAAAAATACGTAGAGTTCGTAAATGACATAAAAATTCCCAGCAGGCTTTTTAATCGAAATATCCCATTTCTTTTATAAGTTGAGGAATTCCTACTGATATTTGTCTATATTTCTGAGATGAGGTATTATGTACATTATTTATTTACATTGTTCGAACTAATGTCCTTATATTTGTCGACATATTTATTACAAAAAATAAATATGGCGACAAAGATGAGGACATCAGTCCGAAAAATGTAAATAAATTCCTACTGGCATCACTATTCCGGCTGACATTTGAATTTGGTACAAAAATGCACTTACAGTACTTTATTTTATATCTCAGGGAACCAAAATAGGTGTTGTCAGCTGAATGAGGAAACTTCCAACATCTATGAGTAGATTGCTTTCTCGAAGTTATGATGGCGATGCAATTAAATGCAATTTTCATTTTAGAAACAAAGTATTATTATTATTATTTTTATTTTCTTTGATTTCTGGAGTTTACACATTTCTTTCCGGTTCCCGCCCAGGGAACTAAGTTTAGAAATGGCATCATGACACTTTCCACTGAAAAAAAAAATTACATAGATAAAGCCCTTCGTAATGTGTAGGCTGTACTTGTCAGGACAATTTTTTGTATCTCTTTGAGGCATGGACTTCCAGGAATCCCTTCAATTAGTCTACTGCAATATTTTACAACCAGTCCTAGGACCCCCACTACAACAGGGATTGTTGATGTCCCCATATGCAACATTTTCGAGATTTATTATTATTATTATTATTATTATTATTATTATTATTATTATTATTATTATTTAAGAGAGATAGGTGATGCTGGACTCCAAATATGCAAGACCCAGTATACACAGCATGATGCCAAGTCTGATAAGTTTATAACAGTCAAATACATCACAGCCAAATGTGTACAATTTGGGAAAGGTAAGCAGGGTCGAATTAGTGTCGATTCAAATCCGGAGGTATTGAAGGCAAAAACATTCCCAAATATATAGACAAATCATATCAATGCATGTTGGGATTTCTTCCCAGCCAATAAGATACACCAATTATTGGTGTCATTTTTTGTCCTTTCTTGTCTTGAAGTCAGAACGCTATAATCAATTGACTGTATCCCTTTTGCGTGTGAACACACTTTATTACACCGTGAACCTTTTGCCTTACTACTGTTATTACTTAGGTTTTAATTTCATATATATTGGTTGTTTCGTATTATTTTTACATTTTTCGTTTCTCTTTTATTCTTTATTGGAAACTTTGTCAATTCCGTTTGTTAAGCACGTTTGCCAGTTACACCTAACCATGGCCAACTACTCGACATGACGCCCCTGGCAGGAGAAATAGGGTAAGTCACACAGCCAAGCCTGGGAAGCTTGTGTGAATGGAGTCAAGACAGTGGGTAGGAGCTTTAATAAAAAAAGAGAAAAGCTGTTATTAGGCAGAATTGACAAATGCATTTGGTCACCTATATATTGAAAGGACGCGGTACATTGGAAAAGTGGTTTTATATGCCATTAACTACAGCAGATACTCAAAACTTAGCCAAAAAGGAGAATTTTTTAATTCATAATTAATAGACTATTGTTTAAAACTTTAAAAAAATAAAGTATCGAAAAAAAAATTCTTTGTCGGCTTCAGGAATTTAATTATTTTTTTCTTCGCTGATCACTTCCTTTATGATGATGGCGTCGATGACTCAATTCTCCGCCAATGTGCAGGTTTAGGACTAGAAGCTCCCATTTTCACCAAAACCTGCTCCCGTCATCCATTCCCTAACGTTGTTTTGTTTTTTTCAAGAGTTGGTTGGAGATGAAAGGGAATCGGCGTAGAAGAAATTGCCGATGACATGAATTTGCTTAAGGTTGATCTCAACTTGCCAAGAAGTGACCCACGCACTTGAATTCAAGACCTTTCTCTTTGGCACATATGCAATGACTGTATCAAATTTTAGCAAATAACTTCTCACGTATTCTTGACGAAGACATGGCAACATGGCGGCAATGTCGGATGAAACAAAATACCGCCTAAAGAAATGAAACTGCGAGAATTTAACCAAGATCACTTAGATTTGTTAGGTTCTGGAAACGCATAACCTACATAGAGAGCTTCAGTAACGAGATGTTGGGGCATAACATACCTAGTGAGATTGAGCAAATGTATGGTTGATCAAAATTTAAGAAATATGGCAAAAAAACAATATGTTAAGTGCTACAAAGGACAGGAATTTGTGGAGAGCCATGATAGTCAACTTCATGAAAGGGTAAGGTATATAGAAGAAGAAGATGTGTAGTTACTGAGTTCATTAAATATATCAGCATTCTCCAGGAGGTAATGAAGATGGATGCAAAATAGTTTAACTGATTCGTACTTGCGACATCGCTTGTGTCTTCAGTTTAATCAGAGTCTAACACGAGGACAAATTAACTCGATAGGAATATCCTAGAGATTTTCGTGGGGAAAGAGAAGAAGGAGTGAATAAAGGATTCGATTTGATATTCCTGAAATATTATAGTGCCTACCAGGTAACTGAAGAATCATGGGGGATAAAACAGCTGAAGAGATGTAGAGATAGGGACTTTGACACAGACAATTATAAGTCATCTAAAAATGCAAAAAAAAAAACACATATCAACATCTTCTTTCTCTCTAAACTACGGGACCTTCCTTAATTAATTTAATGTCAACAGTAAGAAGTTGATCCAAGAATTCGAGAGAATTAAAATAAAAATAGACTTAATATATCCAGATTATTAAACCAAACATCCTTGAATGAAGATCTGCTGCCGATATATAAATATGTGTGTGTGTACATACATACACACACACACACACACACACACATATATATATATATATATATATATATATATATATATATATATATATATATATATATATAGTTTATGCAAAACTAGGTAATCCGTGTGGGTAGACCTAAGAAGGATGATATCCGGAGAGCTCAATGTAAATTCAGAGCTAATATGTTTGAATAAAAAACAGACCACTTTAAGGTTCAATGTTTACATATACATGGAACCTTAAAGTGGTCTGTTTTTTTATTCAAATATATATATATATATATATATATATATATATATATATATATATATATATATATGGAGAGAGAGAGAGAGAGAGAGAGAGATGACTATACTAGTCAAATAGTTTCCTAAAACGTCGGTGTATTTTATTCGCCTGCTTGATTGATCGCACGAAATGAATAAAATTTCAGGCAGCGTCTAGCTTATTGATTAACGTTTTGAAATCAGTTTAAGATCAAATGGTACGTTAAAAACAATTTCGGAGAAATATAATATCAAACATAGAAAAGTAGGAAATATATTCCTAAATAAAGAGCTTAGTGGTATTAAATACCCATTTTCTTTTCCTAACGGAAGCAAAAACACGCGGGCAAGAAGGCAATGAGTTAGATCGATATAAGAGACTTCAGAGCGAAAGCATCTAATATCGGAAAAAAAGGGGGAAAGGTTGGCTAGACCCCTTCAAAAACAAATCTAAGGTACAAGAAGAATACACCCGCAATTAATATTTTCTTTTCCCTTTTGTTTACCCAAGACTTACGAGCCACTCAAGATAGGGGTTATTTAATCGAGTTAGTTTATGGACGTAATAATTGTAGATTATTCTGATATGTAAAATAGATAATCCTTGACCCTGGTCTTGAAGTGATTAACATTGTAGTCGCCGTAAATGCATGCTTTCAAGTGTCTGTTCCAACAGGCAGATGTTCTTGGGAAGAAGCTATGCGAATAGAACTTTTTGAAAATGGAATATAATAGGAATTATGATTCAGCTCCGCGTACGTGGCATGCTGGATTCGTAGTTGTAAAGGTGGAAACTGTCGGAGCTCACCAGAATATGTTCTATCGAAATAGCTATGGTTTATAGATTTCCGCTTTGGACGATGCTTCTGTGACAAAGATAAGGTATGGCGGAAAATACTTCATCACAACGTCGACGCTGAAAAGAAAGGATTGAGAAGCTTCAACAATGGCCCATTTTTGGTTTCATCATGTTCTTTTAAAAGTGTGTGAAGCCCGCTTCTTTCTGGGGTGATATAAGTATCTTACGTTTTTCTCAGCGTATTTACCAATTTATCTTTCTTGGGAGGTCAGGGGAGAATTCTAGCCCCAGGAGATGCTCAAACCAATTATATTGAGTGCAATCATTCTTTGGTCTGTGTCAGCTCTCGAATAATTGAATCCAGGAGCAGCCCTAGAATGACAGAATCCAGAGTCAACTCTCGAATGATGAAATCAAGGGCCAGCTTCGAATGATGGAATTCAGGGTCAGCTCCAGAATGATGAAATCCCGGCGTTGCTTTCGAATGATGGAATCCAGGGCTAGGTGTCGAATGATGGAATTCCTTTGCAGCTCTTGTATTATGGAATCCAGGGTTAGCTATCGAATGATGGAATTTCACGGCTAGCTTTCAAATGATGGAATTCAAGGTCAACTCTAGACAGACGGAATCCAGGGCCAGCTTTTGAATGATAGAATCCATGGCGAACTCTCAAATGATGGAATCCATTGCCAGCACTTTATGATGGAATCCAGGGCTAGCAATCGAATGATGGAATCCAGGATCAGCACTCAAATGATGTAATTCCATAGCTTGCTTTTTGACGTAGTAACAATTACCAACTTCTCATTGGTATGTTCGATGCACCTCGAGTTTTAGGGAATATTCTGGTAATGGCTATTATATGAAATAACCATTACTATATAATGAATCATTATACAAAATAATTTAACCGAGAATTTGTCATTCCCGTTTGAAATTTCTAAAAACTTCCTCTTGAAATAGTTTTCAAGAAAATAAATTTTGGAGTCTGTCTATATTTCTGAGATGAGGTATTATGTACAGTATTTACATTATGCGGACTATTGTCCTCATCTTTGTCGCCATATTTGTCACAACGTTTCGGCCGTTGTACGCACCGGCCTTCTTCAGGTGGTTGGAATTTCAAACTGAACACTTTATTTCGATCCCTGTGGTAGACTGTTCTAGTTCCACGTGCCATGTTTTGATGGATGTCAGTTATCAGTTATCTCCTGCTAATTTTATGCTAATTATGTGCCTTAAATGATTCTTGGGTCCTCAAGGACACAATGCACAGTGGATAAAGGCGTTGGTTAGATCCAGTGACAGACCCAAGAGAGTGCGAGTTCTATACCCGGTTAAGACAGTGGAGAACTTTCAGAGGGAAAATTAGCAGGAGATAACTGATCCCCAAAATCCCAAAAATTCCCCCAAAAATTTCGCTTGAAGATGGAACAGAGCTTACTTTAACTCAAGTTAATTCAAATATTATTTTGAAGTTTTCAGCTCTTGTTTTTATGTAGCGAGTCGGAATAATATTTAAAAATATATATATATATATATATATATATATATATATATATATATATATATATATATATATATATATATATATATATTTAAAAGAAAAACAGGCCACTTTAAGGTCCCATTATAATAATTTATTTCACCAGAGCCCTTTTAAAGGAAGCGGAATAACCAGATAGCATTTCCAAAAATGAAATGAAACGAAAAATGAAATAAAAATTGATGGGTAGTGTATCAATTTTAATTTCATTTTTCGTTTAATTTCATTTTTTGGAAGTGCTATCTGGTTATTCGGCGTCCTTTAAAAGGGCTCTGGTGAAATAAATTATTATAATGGTACCTAATAGTGTGTCTGTTTTTCTTTTAAATATTAGCTCTGGATTTACATTGAGCTCTCAGGATTTCATCCTCCTTGAGATTACCCATACGGATTACCAAGGACTTCATAACTTATATATATATATATATATATATATATATATATATATATATATATATATATATATATATATGAAAATTTCTCAGAGTTAACCTCTAGAAAAGACAATATTTATAAATATAAATGAAATGACAATAGGAGAACTGTAGTTATTGCTGACGTGTTTCGTCCAATGTGGACGAGAGTTTTCCTATAGTCATTTATATATATATATATATATATATATATATATATATATATATATATATATATATATATATATTATTAGGTTGGTGCAAAAATATTGACGTAATAATGTCGTTGTTGACGTATAACGTCAAAAAACGACATTATTACGTCATTATTTTTACACCAACCTAATATATATATATATATATATATATATATATGTATATATATATGGGAATTAGCGACCGAGTGTTGTTCGAAGGCGTTATTATTATTGTAGTCATTTACAAAGTCTATCCTACATAACGGACATTACAAAAGGGTTACTGGGTGTGAAAGAATATAAAAAAAATATTATGATGTAGGCCTCCGTCGGTCAGGTTTGAGCATGGGTAGCATCCTTGTTGTCTGCTTGGC
>OZ010597.1:54267177-54299677 GCA_963932145.1 Acanthosepion lycidas | reverse complement strand
TTCTGTTTATACGTTATTTTTTATAGATACAAATATTTAAGTAAATGCTATGTTTATAATAAACAGTATTAACAACAGTTGGTATTACGTTTGCCTGATAACGTAACTGACGAGTTTCAATTTTCGGTAGTGGATGCGCAGTGCTGATGAGTCCCAATTATAGGACAAAACGGCCGTCCAGTGCTTCCTTTCATTCTGTTGAGGTTTCTTCTTGACTCGATGAATTACATAATTATGATTACTTTGAATCCTCCTATTTATTTCCATTTGTATATACTTGCTTGAACCAGCTTCTAATGCTCTGGACTGAGCGGCTTGGGATACTAGTCGTAGCTCGAGGAGGCTCAATCCTATGGGTAAAGAGAAACTCGGATGTGTTTCACCACGGAATATGGGATCGAGGAACCCTATATCGAGTCTGATTCAGTACCTCTTCGTCACCGAGGCCTGTTGGAAGAGTTGGTATGACGCTTGCCTTATAACGTAATGGTTCGTGTCTAAATTCTCGGTAGTGCATACGCACTGCTGAAGAGTCTCAAATATAAGACGAAATGCCCGTCCAGTGCTTTCTGCATTCTGTTGAGGTTTCTTCTAGACTCGATGTATTACTTAATTATGATATATATATCTGACCGCTTATTGATTCAGTTATGAAATTTTGTGCGATAATCTTAAGTGGCATTTAAGACCCGCTAGTAATTTACAAAGGAGGCCACATATGGAGCAAGTTTGAGGATTGTGAGATGATATCACTGTTAGATTGGCTGATCTTTTAGATCTTGCTTTCGCTTTTTGAAGTTGATTCAGACAACCAGATTGAAAATTGCTGAGTCTGCTAAAACACGTTGATGGACTCAGCAATTCTGAAGTCTTGTGTCGTTTTCGACGTGTCGCAGTAACCTAGTTCTGAGAATCGAACAGCCAGACTATTCGCACACATGATTTGATTAGAGTGGTGAACGCTTGTGCAGAACCTACCCACACTTTCTAGAAGATCCGAATACATTGAATTATGCAGAGGGAGCCAATTTGCCCCAAACGACCCACTTTTGGTTTTGCATTCTAAATTGCCACCTAAAACTATATGGTCCATTCGGTCGTGGTTTGTTGGAGAAGAGATGGATTCATTCCTTTCTCAAGAGTATTTAAACTTAAGTGACTACAGCGAATCAGCCCCTTACAAAATTCCATGTAAATATCACTCAGTTATGTGCCATGCGTGATACACGCTTAGGCGATCATCTATTTTTCGATACATGACGGATGAGGGATATTTTTTCCGGCAATTGCCTCGCAATAGAACCCGCTCTGTCTTTCTATTTACCTATAGCTCGAGGGAGAAGAAGAGAAACATGATCCATAGCCCGTAATTGAAAGTAATGGATTCGATTGGAATTCTAACTCAGTTCGAACCGCTATCCATTACGCCACCGTGTCTCTACCGTATACATATTTCATATTCATATAAATATACATTTTGTCATCTCATACTGATTAGGCAAAATGTGTTTATTATTAATAGGGTAAATCCTATTAATAATAAACACATTTTCCCCGTTATTGTACATCGAGGTTTATTTTTCGTAGCACCAAGACACAATGTGCAATATAATGTATTCATGAGGGAAAAATAACAACAGCAGAAACAAAGTACTCTTGAAAATAGCTATAGAAATGGCCAAAAGCGCTTAGGACAATAACAGTTATGGACAATTTTTATATTCTTTAACTCCTACAGAAGGGAAAATGTTAGGATGTTGAAAAAACTCAAGAAAAATTAATTCAATCTTCCTGGTCAGTCGAATTCAGTGAAACATGTTTGAAAAAAAGATTACCAATATATATATTTGAACATTGAAGGTGACAGGCTGTTTCATGCTATATGCAATCGCCAGACGCTCTAACATAAGTGTTGACTTCAATGTTCAATTTTATATTTACATTTACAAACGCTCTATCTCTGATATTGATCATTTTATATCATAAACATAGCACACTCTAAAACTATATATATATATATATATATATATATATATATCAAAGACTTAAAATCCCCTAGGTAATAATTTATTTGATGAGTGCTCTAGAAATACAGTTCTCAACCTCTCAACGTTGTGCACCGTTTTTTGGCATAGAGCTCTTCCTAGATCTTTAACCTCCTGGAAAGTTCATACGGAATACCATATTGTATCATTACTATATATATATATATATATATATATATATATATATATATATATATATATATATATATATATATATATATATATATATTATCGAAATATATTATTATATATATATATATATATATATTATCGAAAATTAGTTATTTTAAACCATATGTCTGAATATTCATTTATCAGCGAAAATGTTGATATGTAAATAAATATTATAAATACAGTTTTGTATGTACACCTTTGTATACCTATGCAAATCTATGCAAATATATATATATATATATATATATATATATATATATATATATGTGTGTGTGTGTGTGTGTGTGTGTGTGTGAAAAGTGTGTATATAAATATAAATAAATATATATATAATTATTTATATATTATATGTGTCGTACTTATTAGAAAGCGCTCAATATCAGAGATAGAGCTAACATAATTGGTTGGATTGATGTGAGTTTGTGACTCTGGGTTTCACGCTGTTGTCTGACGATCGCAAAAGCGTGAGACCCAGGGTCACAAACTTACATCAATCCAACCATATATATATATATGTGTGTGTGTGTGTGTGTGTGTGTGTGTGTGTGTTTGTACTTGTGTGTGTAACTATGTGATGTATGTGTATATATATATATATATATATATTTGTACAAGATTTTGAAACAACATATCACATTTTTGCATCTGGAGATATGAATGCGTATCCTTATATGTGTATATATATAAAAATTATTAAATATTATTTGATTTTTTTTCATTTACTTCAATTTAATTTTATACCTCTCAGTAATTAAAATGGAATCCTCCACTAGAGTACAGTACAATATAGTGATTTACTAAGCGTAGTTTACATGTGTCATAATGCCGAAAATATGGGGCACCCAGTAAGGATATAATTTTCTATTCAGTCATAATTGATAGATCGAGACATGCTCGTGAACCATTACACCACGTCTATGTGCCCCCAGTAAGGTATAAATATCAATATTGAAATTATGCAACGGTCAGTTTTCTGTTAGCAACTGACAATTGCATCGTGCATGAAACTCAAATTTGTGCTACCGGTGAGGAAAGAAATATATATATATATATATATATATATATATATATGATTATTTATTTAAAAATTATGACATAAATATGTTATAAAATCACTACAAAAATAGCCATTTTGTTTCAACACCTCCGGTGTCTTATCAAGTGATGATGTTGAATGTAAAATAAATGGTTTTAAATGTTTCAAATAATTAATGATCCATTCGTAAGGGGAAAACGCTGTTACAAAAGCTAGAATGACCAATCAAAATACAAGTATAGGAAAATTCAAAATGGTTGACAACGAAATAAGGTTATAGTAACTATTAAGAGCTTCTAAGTTGGGGTCATAAATAGAATTTATTCTAACCCATAAGTATTAAATTATATGATAAAATTTGATATTAAAATTAAAAGTAATAAACTACCAATTTTAAAATCAAAATTTAATCTCGATTAAGTTTAAATTAATTGTTGGTTATTGGAACTTATTCCGTATACACCAATCATATACTTGTATATATATATATATATATATATATATATATATATATATATATATATATATATAACGCGCGTGTCAGCATATTTTTATATTGGTTCTTCTAAATGTCACTTATTGAATTCTTTCGATAGTTTAGCAAAGAAATGCATAAAAGGATTGCAGAGCGTCTTATAGCGTATTGGATTTCTTTTTTTCACTAAGATGCCTCATCACTTTTACGAGATACACTATAAATATATTATTTATTGTTCTTTTTTCTCTATTTTATGCGATATTTTATTTTTCAGCGTCGACATTAAGAACGTTTAAAATAGCACAAGAGAAAAAAAAATCTGAAAGGTGATGGATACCTTTTATATTGCTTCCACTTCCATGAAATGAAAATGTGTTACTTTTTTTCCCGCTATTTTTCCTTTCTTTTAGTCTATGGTTCTTTTTTTTTTTTTTTTTTAAAGAAGAAATATATATATATATATATATATATATATATATATATATATATATATATATATATATATATATATATATATATATAAATTTGAAATATATATGTGGTGAGATGTGTCGTTCATATCCGGAAATTCTTTGACGTTTGAAATCGGCTCAAATATGACAAGATTGCCCATTCGTGAATCTCCTGTCTTCGCAGGCAGGAAAATTGGATCGTATCGAGCTCACACACCATTTTGCAGAAGGCAAAATCATCTTTATGAATATCCGCTCAAATTTATGATCGCTGATGCTGAGGTGAATTAAGAAAAGAATATTTTTTTTTACATTTATTTTCTCGTTTCATATTGTATTAGATTATTTTCGCATAAGAAGGAAACGGGAAACGTAAGGTTTAATTATTTTTCTACTATTTTAGTACATAATTGTTCCATAGAATACTAGCAACAAAAGCCGCAATTTGAACAATGTATTAACAGTAGTAACCCTTGATATTATATGTAGAACTGTTTTCATTTAAGTAGAATTTCAAAATAAACAATTACTACAGAATATCTATCTATCTATCTATCTATCTATCTATACATATATATATATATATATGTATATATATATATATATATATATATGTATATATATATATATGTATATATATATATATATATATATATATATATATATATATATATATATATATATGTATATATATATATGTATGTATGTTTTATAATTTTTTTTTCAAAATATGTATTGCTCACGACACAGAAATTACGGTGTTTCGAAATCAAAACTTAAATTTTAAATTAAACTTAAAATTTAAAGTTCATTTTCAAGCGATGCAGAATAAACTTTTACTCTATATATAATTCTATAAATCACGGATAAATTAAAAATTAGTGATATAGTAGGAAAACTTACCAAAACAGATTGCTATATTACTATTAAGAACCATAAACCAGATTTTGAGGCTAATCCTGCTACCAGAATTATAAATCCAACCAGGCCTGAGATAGATAAAATTAGTAAAAAAAATCCTAGAAAGTGTTAACAAACAAATAGCGGATTACCTGTGATTAACACATTGGATTAATAGCAAAAATAGTCACATAGTTTTTTTAAAATAATAAGGATGAGTGAAATTGTACTCCACTACAGTTCGACGTCAAAGAATTCTACCTGTCAATATCAAGGGAACTTTTCGCGGGATTTGTTACCCTATACTCTGATCTAAGAGAGGAAGAATGTAACATAATTATGAATGAAGAAATTATCTCCTCATTCAGAATAATGAACAGGGGATAAAAAATTCTGAAAACCCTTTTTGATATTACAATGGAATCACTTGTTGTTTTATTTATTTTATATAATCTAAGTGCACTCCTTGAAATTAATATTAAAGTCATTTGAATGTACAGGTATTATGGCCTTATAGATTTGATGAGGTCTTCAAACTTTAAAACTGATAAGATTAGAAAGCTAATACATAAAGAATTTAAATGCCTAAATTTTAAAGTTAATACAAAATTAAAAAAAAGAAATCTTCCTCGATATAACATTAGACTTAATGAATAATATATATCAACCTTATACAAATACCTAATACTAATCCTTTATATATACAACCGCAGTCAAATCATCCCCATCTGTAATAATGCATGTACCTTCATCTACTGAAATAAGAATAAGTATAAATTCTACTAATGAAAAGTATCTATGAACGCAGAAAATTTTATAATAAAGCTTTAAAGAACAGTGGTTATAAATGCCCAGAGATTAATTATATGAAAATTATGATAAAAACCAGAAAAGAAATAGAAATAGAAAAAACATTTCGTAGACATCCCCATTAAACCAAATGGTTAGTAGTAACTTAGGACTCAGCTTTAATCGATAAACAATTTCTTAGAAATAATGCACTTAGCAAACTTTTTAATAAAAATCCCACAAAATTATGTTACAGTTGTACTGAAAATTTAGAGAAAAATATAAAAAAACATTATAATAAAATTCTAAGAAATAATGATCCAGAAATAAAAATAAACAATAGTAAAGACAAATTATGCAATCCTGAAAATTGTAGTTTGAATAATAACTGCCTCACAGAACCTCTAGTTTAACAATGCACTATCTTATCTATTAAAAATCCTAATATTGAAAAAAAATTATATTGCATCGACTAAAAATGAATTTAAATTAAAATAGGGCCAACATATAAGAATATTAAGTATTGCAACCAAACATCCCTATCAAAATATTTTGAGACATAAAACAAACAAATGAAACAACCACAGTAAAATGGAAACTAATAGAAAAACGAGAACATGTACATTTTTAAATGAGCGCTGTCATTTGTGCCTATATGGAAAGTTATATATTATTAAATTTCTGAAAGATAAAAAAATATTAAATCAAAGAAATGTAATAGCAGTCTTTGTAGACATTGTCTCATGTTTTCCTTAAAAAATAATTAATTATAAAATAATTTGCATTATTATATATCTGTTATTTGGTCCTAAATATAATAGTTTATTAATACGTAATTAAATTCTAATATTTTAATTTTATAATACCATATATAGTTTATTAGTAAATATTATAAATATATTATTTCAGATCTTTGTAACTAAAAATATAAATATAAATAATATGACTTAATTATGTTTGAAAAATCCTTTAAGAAATTCTCGATGTAGTTTAAGAAATAAGAAAACAAAATAAAAAAAAAACTGAATTTTATTGTAACCTAAAACGCCAAGACTCCGACGACATATCCGCATAAATATGGAAGTCAGTATCAACAGACAGACATTTTAACCCCCCACCTAACCATAACCGATTTTTATTTTGCTGCATAATAATATTCTTGTATCTTCATTCAAAAAAAAAACAACACCTCCTTAATAAAAAAAAAAATTAATTCTCATTCCCACACCAGCTTAAAATATAATACTATCTGGCTTATAAATAGAGTAAATCACTTGTTTTTCGAAGGTTATACTGCATCACTTGAAAATGTAAATAAAATTTAGGTTTTGGTTTCGCAACATGGTAATTTCTGTGTCGCGGTGAAAGCAAATGTTTAAAAAATAATTATAATATTATGGTCTACTCTCTATCGAGCATTTAATAATTATTACTTATTAGAAAGCGCTCAATATCAGAGATAGAGCTAATATATTTGGTTGGATTGATGTGAGTTTGTGACCCTGGGTTTCACGCTTTTGCAAAAGCGTGAAACCCAGGGTCACAAACTCACATCAATCCAACCAAATATATATATATATATATATATATGGATGTGTGTGCATGTATTTATATGTATCTATGTGTATGGAAAGTGCATCCACTTTTAGTTATGTATGTATGTACGTGTGTGTTGTTTTCCCTTCTCCCATTCCCCCCCCCTTTTTTTTTTATGACAGACGGTGGAGATGTTCTCTGTCTTGTCCCCTTTTTTGTGTGTGTATATGTCTTGGTGCTTATGTATTAGAATCTGGCTGCGTTTGTTTTACGCGTGAGTTTGGGACCCCATTTACACATCATGAGGATTAAAATGTATACATTGTAAAAAGACCGGATATTAAATATAGCTAAAGTAACTTCAATGAAAAAATAAATTGAATAACATATATATTTCTTCTTTTCTCCTCAGTAATTTTATAGTTGATCGCGAATAAATGTTAAATTTTGATTTTGTAATTAGCAGTTTTAAATTTTAATATTAAATTTTATCATATAATTTAGTAATTATTCGTTGGAATAAATTATTTTTTAATACTAAACATCTGAATAGATATTATAACATGACTTCGTTATCGAGCTTTTTGAATTTTCCTGTACTTGTGTTCTGATTGGTCCATCTAGCCTTTGTAACAACGTTTTCCCCTTGCGTAGAATATTAATTAATTTGAAACTTTTAAAACCATTTATTTTACATTCAACGTCATCACTTGATAAGACACCGAAGGTGTTGAAACAAAATGGCTATTTTTGTAGTGATTTTATAACATATTTATGTTATAAATTTTTTTTCTTTAAAAATAAATAATTATATATATATATATATATATATATATATATATATATATATATATGTTCATATATATTTATCTATCTATCTTGATATCTATTTATCTATGACATGTATAACTGTGGCAATCTATTCGTATCTATCTATCTATTTATCAGTTTTTGTTTTTGAAAATGAAAACAATTTATAGAGAGAAAGCGGTGGGTGAACATTTTCACGGATATCAAGTAGACGTTTTATAATATGGGAGCCACATCTCATTTGACGCACGTCTAAAAAGATTATCTTACCGAATTGAATTTATTTCTAACTTTCCTGCCTACTGCGTCCTTATGCGCTGCTTTCATATGAAGCTGTTGCCATCTTGTTCTTGATAATCGATTATTATATTTGCTTTGCGGAGCATACATTGGGATTTTTTCTATTTTATCCTGGCGTCAACTGTTGGCCAGCAGTTCACTAATAGTAATAATAATAATAATAATAATGTTATATATGAATAAAAATATCGCTGCCGATACTGGAGGTTGAACACAGATCACCAGAGAGCAAATACAGGCGATCCCATTTTGAATAAGTTGATCCCATGATGGTAAAGTAAATATATATATGGGAATTAGCGTGGTGTCTCAGTGATCACTTTCCGGATTACTTCGGAAGTATGCTTGTCAAAATCACTGCCTCCGGGCAGAGAGGTATCCAGACGAGATTTGCTGAAGGGCAGAGTCTCGTCTGGGGTGGTAGACAGCTACTCGACCCCGTTTTTACGGGGTCTACGAAACATTTTTGCCCGAATCTGCGGGCTCGGTTACCCCACAATAAACTTGGCCTTGTGCCACATCCGACCTCGTGGGGCTGTTTGGGCATATCATCACTTTACGGATTGCTATTCGGATCACTATTCAGTGGTTACTATTCAAGTGAGTCTTATCGAGCAAGTACTATTAGTGCGAGTATGATTTGAAGGCGTTTGATACCAGTATTGTTCAACGGCGTGCTATAGTTGTATTACAAAGCCTCTACTACAACGTCAATTAAAAAATGACAACGAGTACTCGTTAATATTGACGAAATGGCAACGAGTGTTCGTTGACATTACAAAAAATAATAATAATATGAAGAAGAGAAATGATATCAGACATGGTATATCTTAAATTAAACATAAACTTCAGTTCATTTTCAAGCGATACTGATTAACTTTGAAAAGATTTATTCTGTTTATAAATTTATAACTCACGAATAAATTAAAAATTAGTGATAGAGTAGATAAACTTACCAAAAAAGATTTCTATATTAACACAAAGGACCATAAACCCGATTTTGAGGCTAATCCTACTACCAGAATTATAAATCCAATAAACTAAATTAGTAAAAAAAATTCCTAGAAAGAGTTAACAAACAGATAAAGGATTAGCTGGGATTAACACATTGGATTAATACCAAAGTAGTCATCAATTGGTTTTCAAATAATAAGCATGTCAAATTGTATCTTAATAAACAGAAACCGAATCTAATGTTCAGGAGGTTGAGAAGTGAGTGCGCAGACTGCTCACACATCATAGACTGGCTGAGAAATCTAACGGGACACAGAAGGGAATAGAGTTTGTAAAATATGAAAGCTTCAAATTTTTCATCAAATCCACTTCGTTACTTTCCTCTGAACTTTGAATTTGCTGCAAGCAAATTTAAACTAAATTTACCGTATTTATTGCTAATGAATTCAGTAAATATACAAAGCTTGAAAAGTAAGCCAAGGATGTGTCTTCTCCCCGTTCTTATTCAACATATATTGGATGTAACAGCAAAATTGTCTAAATCGTGTAAAAGCTTGCAACAAATGTCCATTCCAAAAAAAGTGATTAATATCTAAAAAAACAAAAAAAATACTAAGCCGATTGAGCTTTATTCCAGGTTTTGAAATAAGACGTCGCACTATTTATTGTAAGAATCTAGCTAGAAAGAGAACAGTTTAAAATCATTTTGTATCAGCCCAACTATGTCATCTCAATTGAGCAATGGTGAACAGAAAAAGATCATTCAGGACTTCAGTAATGGTGGCAAAATTAATAATCTGGCCTCCATCTTCAAAGTACATTCAGGAACCAATCAAGAGAAGGGTGAATAAGTTTGAAAAGGAGGTAACAATATGGAAAATTGGAAAAGGAAGTCACAACAGCAAGATGGATCATCATTTCAACTTAGAGCTAAACAGATTCTTATTGTTCAAAATAGAGTCCAATAGTACTATAAAACCTGAAAGACTTCCAGGAAGATATCTTTAATCATTTCTAAGATACAACGTTTCAAACAATTATACAACTTTATGACACACGATTTGGACACTGTTGCTATTACACGCGGTACTGTGATGAGATTCTTAGAGAATTAGAATTTCTACCTGGGTTCTTCGTTGGCGGCGACAATCTTAACAATACCAGATATACAAATCACAATGTGTTGATAGCAGACATATAAAGGAAGCTACACGAATCCCTTCAAAATGTAATGAAGAATCGCGAGACCAAAGAAGTAGACAAAATACATGGACGTTAGTAAAAGGAACAACCTAACATGCAAATTTCAAATTGTAGAAACTAAAATCACACAATTACAAAAACTTTAAAATTAGAGATCAGAAAATGAAACATCGAACTTGGCAAGCGTATTGTGAAAAACGATGGCTTCTAAAAGATAAGAAATAGGAAAATGTGGCCAGGAACAAAGAAAAGATTAAATTAAGTTTTATCTAATGTCGACCCTCCTCTATGAATGCTGGAAAATCTTCTCTCAGATGAACAAGAGACATGAAGCAAAGTATTTGTATTTATATATTAAACAGAAGGATACTGAGAATTCCGAAGACAGAACATGTTTTAGGTATAATGGGGAAAAAAGAACACTTTTACTTAGAATAAGAAAGAGAAAATTGTAACGTCTATGGAGCATAAGGAAGAAAGAAGGCTTGGAGAATTTGACACTCATTGAACATATTGGAGACAAGAGAGACAGAGGAAAACAGCAAATAACCTACCTAAAGAGCTTGTGCAATTGTTTGACTGAACAGGGAGGGATAGCGAAAAGATAAATTTTATTAAGAGCCACAACGCCAGGAAATTCATGGAGCTTGAAGTATCAAAGGGACACGCCACATAGAAGACGAAGCTCATTCAATTATCTTCATCAGTCCTGTACTGACTTCCGTACAGGGGCTGGTTAAGGTATAGCAGTTAAAAACTCCTCTCGAAAAAGACCTCCAATCATTGGTTAACTCGGGGAAAATGAGTTGTAAATTGTAACGCCTCTAAGTCAAAGCTACTTACATTTAATCACAGCACAGAAGTTTTTCTGCTTCCAAACTGTTTGGCTGATGCTAAACTCCAAGAGAGCAAAATTCTACGCCTTCTTGGGATCACGTTTCCCACTGGCATTAAGTGGAGTGATTATATCAAATCAACTTCTACCTCTATTGCTAAGAAAATGACTTCGTAAAACTAGAAAATTTGTCTAGACAGAATTCATCTTACACCTTTTTTTAAAAATCTATCATTTGTCCATGCATTGAATACTGCCGCCATATTTGATGCTCCTGTTATGTATCTCTAGATTCTTGACAAAATGCCAAAGAATGATTTGTAATAGAATCGGTCTTGACCCGGCATCTCAACTTCAATCGTTTTCTCGCCGAGGTGACGTAGCTTCCTTCTGTCTTTTCTACAGATATGTTCATGGCTACAGTTCTGATGAGCTTTTTTCTTTCCTTGGTACGTCGACTACATTAATAGAAGCTGGATACTAGATTGGCAACTAGGTAACACCGTTTTGATGTTGAAATAGCTAGACACTTCTAACAGTTTTATTTTCTAGCACTTTTCGAATGTAGAATATCCTTTCCAAATTCTTGCTTCCCTAACAGCTATATTCTTTCAAAAAATAATTACAGCATCAATCAGCATCTTATTTCGTCCTGTGTCCTGTTCTTTTAATGTCATTCGCTTCACTTATCCTCGCTAAAATAGTCTCATGCACACCCTGTAACGTCTTGCTGTAAAATGAATAGAAAAAAATAGCGCTCCTTTAGTTCGGAAAGTGAAATTTTTTCGTATTTTTTATCATATTTACCATCGTTTGATGCTGTACTACTCAGTTAGTTTTTTATATGTACTTATTGGAGTCTGACATCCCCAGTTTTCTTTTATTTACGACCATATATTCTGTCTTCTTACAATGAATAAGATATTGTGAGTCTTCCAGTTTTCCTTACCAGGTGTAGATGATGCGCGGGTGGTGTAATTGATGTGGTGTTCGGAATTGCAAATCGGAGAGCCGAGTTCAATATGGGTTCGTTATATTCCCTTACACGCAAATACTCTTTGGAAAAGCATAAATCAAACTGTTTTCCTTAGCTGTCGATGCCCATCACCCTCATGTCACTTTTGCGGAAGTCTTGAAACGAAGATTAGGTTAGCCTCTAATACTCTTTCCGGTAGCCAGTTTCCCGTAGAGAAACGTCCATGTATTTTGTCTTCTGCAATTAATGTCTACTTCTTTGGTCTCGCGATACTTCACTACATTTTGCAGGAATTTCTTGTAGCTCCCTTTCTGTGTCTGCTATCAACACATTGTGATTTGTGTATCTAGTATTTGCTAAGATTGTCGCCGCCAACGAAGAACCCAATTAGAAGTACTAATTCTCTCAGAATTGCATTACAGTACCGCGTGCAAGAGAAACATTATCCAAATCTTGATAATGTCGTTTTTTGACATCAAAAAATACGTCAAAAAACGACATTATTACGTCATCATTTTTGCACCAACCTAATAACAGTAAAATTGCCCATTTGTTAGATTAACTATATTTACTTGACCTCCACCCCCCCACCACCACCACCACTAAGTCAGGTTGTGACACAAGGTCCGTTTTTAACGTGAGGGCCCGAATGTTTTCACTCGGCTTGATTTCTAGCAAAGATAAGGACATAAGGTCCCGAATATTGGCAAAACTCGAACAAAATTCCGAGATCACTTTGCAGAAGGTTACGGAAGAGTGTCAAAGAATTGAAAACTTAAAACATGACATTACGCAAATTGAAGAAAAAGACATATCCCGTGTCCATGCTATTCGACCAAAAACGGGAATAGTTAATAAAAACGTTAAAAAACCAACGTGCTTTGGATGCAGTGGTGGTCATTTTAAAAGTGAATATTTTTTTCGCGACAAAAATTGCTATTCGTGTGGCAATAAAGGCCATATAAGTACTCATTGTAGAAACAAAAGAAAAAAATTTAAGTCGAAAAAAGATAATGTGAATATTGTGTTGTCACGTCAGGATATTGAGCAGGGGCAGAAAAGAAAATTCGTACAGGTAAAAATTAATGGAAAAAATGTTAAAAAACAGCTAGATACTGGAAGTGATATTTCCATTATTAATACAGCAACATGGATTAAAATAGGCATACCTTTGCTTAAAAAGACTGAAAAAGTGGCTCGCGGGATTTCTGGAAGAAAATTGCATTTTCAAGGTGAATTTTCTTGTAATATTTCATTTATTGGTAAGACACTAAAGTCTAAAGTGTATGTGCTACAAAATGCTTCAAATTTATTTGGAACAGATTGGATTATACTTTTTAATTTATGGGAACTCCCTATAAATTCTTTTTGCAATAGAATTAATGTTTCTTCTCCATGTAAAAATCGGGTTACAGAAAATTTGGTGAAAGATCTGAAAATAAAATTTCCACAAGTATTTTCAGAAGGTCTTGGATGTTGCAAAAAGACGAAGGCAAAATTTGAAGTGAAGGAAAATGTAAAACCTATTTTCAAGCGAAAAAGAAATGTGCCATTTGGTGTTTTGGAACAGATTAACAAAGAATTGAAACGGCTTGAAAATTTAGGAGTTATTTCACGCATTGAATTTTCAGAGTGGGCCTGCCCTGTTGTATATGTTATAGAAAAAGAATAATAAAATTCGGATGTGTGCCGATTTCTCTACGAGTCTAAATGATTGCTTAAAAGACCACACATATCCTTTGCCTTCACCAGAAGACATTTTTTCAAGTTTAACTGGAGGAAAAATATTCTCGAAATTGGATTTATCGGATGCCTATCTCCAAGTGAAAGTGGACGAAGAATGTTCTAAATTGTTGACTATCAATACACACAAGGGTTTATACAAATTAAACCGTTTGCCTTTTGGTTTAAAAGTATCCCCTAGTATTTTTCAGCAAATTATGGACACTGTGCTGGCAGGGTTGGACTTCGCCATTGCATATCTTGATGATATTTTGATAAAAAGTAAAGATCGAAATGAACATTTGGAACATATTAATCAGGTTTTTGAGAAAATTGAAGAATATGGATTCAAACTTGGAGCTGAAAAATGTGAATTTTTTATGAGTGAAATTAAGTTTTTGGGGCAAATAATATACTCTGATGGAAGAAGACCAGATCCGGCGAAGGCAGAAGCGATCAAAAGCATGCCAACTCCCAAAAATGTACTAACGCTACAAGCGTTCTTAGGACTTGCTAACTATTATGGGATATATATTCCTAATATGTGCAGCCTTACGCCTCCATTAAATAAATTGCTTAAAAAGAGAGCAAAGTGGAAATGGTCAGAAGTGTGTCAGAAGGCGTTTGACAAAATAAAGAATATTTTGACGTCGGAATTATCACTAACACATTATGACCCTAAACAGGAAATTATAGTGGCATCGGACGCAAGCCAGTACGGAATAGGTGCGGTAATTCTGCGTAAATTCAGAGACGGCAATACGAAGCCAGTGACACATGCATCAAGGACATTATTACCCGCAGAAAAGAAGTACTCTCAAATTGAGAAAGAAAGCTTAGCTATCATCTATGCTTGAAAAAATTCCATAAGTACATACATGGAAGAAGGTTTATATTGCAGACCGACCATCGCCCGCTGCTTTCAATCTATGGTTTGAAGAAGGGTATACATACTCATACGGCAAACCGTTTGCAACGATGGGAACCATTTTGCTGAATTACAATTTCAAAATGGAATTTTTATCATCTAAAAAATTAAGTCATGCTGATGGTTTATCTAGACTGATCCCAACGTCTTCGGAACCGCTAGAAGGTTCGGTGATAGCGGCGTTACAAGCAGAAAATGAATTGGTTGAAGTAATGTATAACACAGTAAAAGAATTACCGGTGACATTAGATGAAATAAAATTAAAAGCAGAAAACGACATTTTATTAGAAAAATGAAAGAAGTTGTAACTTCAGAAAAGTATAAAACTTCTTCACCAGCATATTCAATATGTGATGAAGTGCTGTTATATGCTGGAAGAGTCGTGATACCGGTTGTACTACAAAAGTGGATTTTGAAGGAATTTCATCAGGGGCATCCTGGTATTGGACATATGAAAGCCCCGATGAGGAGTTACATTTATTGGCCAAATATGGACAAAGACATTGAACAGGTAGTTAAAACTTGTAGAGGGTATCAAATGGCAGCGAAAGCACCGCCAGTAAAATACACACCATGGCCAAAAACAGATGTTCCATGGACCAGACTCCACATAAATTATGCTGGACCCATGAATGGTAATTTCTACTTGATAGTTGTGGTTAGCTATTCCAAGTGGCCGGAAATTTTTAAGTGCAAAAGACCAACTGCTTCTGTAACAAAAGATTTTCTTACAGAACTGTTTGCACGTTTTTGAGTACCAGAAAAAATTGTCACCGACAAAGGAACTCAATTTACAGGAGGTGAATTTAAGACGTTTTGTAAGACTCTGGGAATTAACCACATCACGACTTCACCGTACCATCCTAGGTCAAATGGACAGGCTGAACGGTTTGTTGATACGTTCAAGAGAGCCCTTAAAAAACAAATGGTATTAATACAGATGATGGTAATATACAGTAGTTTTTAAGTATATACAGAATAACACCAAATCCAAACGCCATATTAGGGATGCCTCCAGCTGAACTGATGGTTGCTAGAAAAATTAGATCTGTATTCAATAGGCTGCTGCCGGAAAGAAAAAAGAGTTACCAGAACAAAACGCATCAGGAAAATATGAAATATCTCAGGCCGGGAGATAAAGTTTTTTTAAAAATTACAAAAATGGGAAGGAATTTTGGCAACTCAAAGAATTGTTAAGATGTTATACATGATAAGAAGTAAAACATGGACGCACAAAAGACATTTGAACCAATTAAGGAAAATAATCATTGAAGAAATAAGTAAAGAAAATGAAGAACCAATGGAGTTATTATATGATTTATTCGATATACCATCTCCACCATTGCCTGAAACTGTTCTCCAAAGAAGGACAAGCAAAAGAAAAAGAACTAGGGTGGAACGTTTAAGTCCAGATCCCAAAAGAAAAAGATATTAATTCCTCCGGAATTAATCTCAAGGGGGAGGTGTTGTGTCGGAAACGTACCCCCCCTCTTGAAGATGAACTTATCTGCGTCTGTGAACAAAGACTTTAAATAGTGACATGTCAGTTGACATGAGGGAGACTAGGCCGGTTCAGAAAGGCCATATTTTTGGCCGAGCCTACGGGCTCGGGGATACCCACATTAAACCGGCCTTGTGCCACATTCGGTCCTCGTGGGTGGATTGATAAATATAGAGACCGAGAGACAGACTCTCGGCGACTGTCGAACTCTCTGCATTAGCAGAGGGGAACCCGGACGAGGCTTTGCCGAAGAGCAAGGTTTCGTCCGGGGAGGTTGACAGGGCCTGAACCCGTCTAGGCGGGTTCAGAAAGGCCATATTTTTGGCCGAGCCTACGGGCTCGGAAATACCTACATTAAACCGGCCTTGTGCCACATTTGGCCCTCGTGGGTGGACTAATAAATACTGAGACCGAGAGACAGACTCTCGGCGACTGTCGAACTCTCTCCATTAGCAGAGGGGAACCCGGACGAGGCTTTGCCGAAGGGCAAGGTTTCGTTCGGGGAGGTTGACAGGGCCTGAACCCCTCTAGGCGGGTTCAGAAAGGCCATATTTTTGGCCGAGCCTACGGGCTCGGAAATACCCACATTAAACCGGCCTTGTGCCACATTCGATACTCGTGGGTGGATTGATAAATACCAGACCGAGAGACAGACTCTCGGCGATTGTCGAACTCTCTGCATTAGCAGAGGGGAACCCAGACGAGGCTTTGCCGAAAGGCAAGGTTTCGTCCGGGGAGGTTGACAGGGCCTGAACCCGTCTAGGCGGGTTCAGAAGGCCATATTTTTGGCCGAGCCTACGGGCTCGGAGATGCCCACATTAAACTGGCCTTGTGCCATATTCGGTCCCCGTGGGTGGATTGATAAATACCAGACCG
Organism: Acanthosepion lycidas; assembly: GCA_963932145.1. Taxonomy (NCBI): domain Eukaryota; kingdom Metazoa; phylum Mollusca; class Cephalopoda; order Sepiida; family Sepiidae; genus Acanthosepion; species Acanthosepion lycidas. Next base: position 54,282,162 of record OZ010597.1, on the reverse strand, counting down.
AGAGACAGAGAAGTTCTTAGCTGATCTAGTTATTGACTACTCAGGCGATTTCTGTACCTTTTTACCTGCCTATTAAAACCCTTTTTATTGTTACGTGTTATTTGGCGCTTGTCTCTACTAACCCCAAATCAACTTCATAACAGTTAGATTAAGCTTTGAAATCGGTGCATCTTAGATCATCTTACATATAAGTCTACCATTCGGAATCTACAACGTCCATCATACATTGTAAATGTCCAAGCTAGTTGAGCCGGTGCAGTTGGAAAAGGACATATAAGCTAGTTAGCTGGACAAGAGTGAGAACTACGGCATTGGTGACACAGTCGGATACTCAGAATACGTCTCAGTGATCGAGTATGAAAGGCGCTGATGCTTCTCTCCTGTCTGGAGCAGAGGCTCCAAGTCTCCCTGTCGTAGTGCACTAGGCTGATAACACATGCCCTATAGACTGCAATTTTTACGGTGAGAGAAGGAATGACCCCGAGAGGTCAGATCGGTGCCAGTAATATTGCTGAGTTTTCTTTTGGATTTTATCAAGGGGCCCTAGATATATAGCATGAGCACCGGACAATATATGGCAGCAATTTTCTAAACATATGGACTTATAGATATATGTAAGATAATCTCTGGAGCGAAAAACTGCTTAGTGAACCAATCTTCCTGGCAGCTGACCTACCAATAGATTAAATATAGTCTTTCCACTTCATGTAAGCCGGGAACGTTAACCCAAGAAGGCGCATCAAGTCTCTCTCCTGGAGGTCAGCATCAGCCAAGTTGATCAAAAGCAGAGAAGGATCTCTTACGATTAATTCAGACTGGTTTATGTCTGGACGCGTTAAAATTAACAAGCCATCCTATGCACCTCTTTAAAAACCGATTGAAGATCGTTTTGGATATAAACGACCATTTATAAAATCCATTTATCGAGTGACATTGCAGCTGTCAAACGGGACTCGGGTTCGAAAGATATCAGAATAACACGTATAATGAAATAGACGAATTTATAAGAAAGACAATACACCGCTGTTAAATATACCAATAGCCTGACGAATACAATATGAACAAACTGGAAGACATATTATAATGGAAAATTAAAATATTAATAATATTACAGACTTGTTATGTGTCCAACATACGCTAAATTGCCTTCCTGTTAGTGCTGTCAATGTCGGACTAATTCACTCTCTATGAGGCAAATCCGGTGATATTGTTCCTGCTGATTTCTCGCCACAGGCCAACGGGAGCATTTCCGTCATCGACAAAGCGCGGGAAGAGAGAGAAGGCAGCAAACGGTGGGAGCTTCAGTGGTCATGACGATAGATATGAACAAGAGCAGATGCTTATGAATACTTAACGCAAACTATGTTCGCATATAATGTATTTCAATTAATGATTTATAATAGGGACATCAAACATATGGACCCGCTTTCATATTGTTACACAGGAGCGCCCGTTTAGAAAGCAGATGCAAGGTAGAAAATGCTTAAGTTTATTTTTGTTTTTTCATATATACAGTGTCAGTCAGAAATACCTCCCACATGTTAAGCCATCACCTGTGTGTTGCTAGAGAACATAGATAAGTGGCAATTGTCTTTATCTAGCTATTTTTTTTCTGATAAGATCAATTATCATCATGGCTTGGACCGATGCACGCCGCCCATGTGCTCTTGAAATTTTATCTGTTGTAAATTCTCAGCAAACTTGATATATTTGGTAAATATATTAGAATAATCAAGAACTTATCCTGTTAGCAAACTGCATTCACCCGGATAGAAAATGAGTTCAGCAGATATTCAAAATTAGAAATGGTTGTAAGACAAAGATGTGTCCCCTCACCGGACTTATTCAAGCGAGTGGATTTTGAGAGAACTAAAAGTCCTATCAGGGTTCATTATTGACGGCCACAAACTTAACAACATAATGGGTGTAAATTACATCTAGAAAAAAAAAACATGCAGAAAGTGGTGAAGGAAAGCGTGGAGAAAGGATTACACATCAATTGCAAAAAGATAGAATGCATGGCTTTTAGCAAATGGATGAGCCCAAATTGCAAACTGCAAATTGGAAAATCCAAGTACGGAAATATCTGGGATATCTTTTAACAGAAGACGGAAAGTGTGACACTGACATCTGAAGGCGTATATAGATAGACAAGGAAACATTCCAAAATCTAAACAGAGTACTAAGAAATAGAAAAAAAATCCTTAAAAAAAATTAAAAGGGTCCTAAACTGCTGCGCCATATATGCCCACCTGTATAGCTGTGTGTGTTAGACGATCTTCTTCAAAATGATAAGGAGACTTGAAACAACAGAAAAGTGGTTCTACTGCTGGATATAGAAAGGACGCCACATGCGAGCAACGACGAAGTTTTAGAGAAAATGGAACCGAAAAATAAACTAGTACTTAACATCAGGAAGAAACAGTGGGGTTTCTAGCGCACATAATGAGAAAAAGGGATTTTCAAATTAAAATAATAAAAAATATATTTTGTTTATTTTTTGTATGCGCAATTTTTTGGTACATTGTTTTCGATTTTATAATTTAAAAAATGTATCCAAGTGTCAAACTATTAGCAGACGTGTAATCGTCTACTAATATATTTTTTGTCGAATACATGTATTAACAACTCTTTTCGTATTGATTTTTTTATTTACTAGCGGGAAAAGGAAAGAATAGGTAATTGTAACAGTTCATTTTGCACTTATATATTATTTTCGGGTGTATGTAAATTGGCTCATTTGACTTTAGCAAAACCTTGGAGATGCTCGTAAAAGAGCGTGTGCGCGCCGTTTCAGCTACGTCTGTCTACAAAATGGTTTTATTTACATGTCTGATGTTAAATGATTGGAAATAATCCCATAGCATTTGAACCAACTGTGTTCAATTCAAGTATATTTCGTTTATGTCGACATCTAACAGCTGTTTATATTGTAAGTAAAGTTTCTCTTTCTTATTTCTATTAGCACGAACGTTTTTGTCGTCTATTTTCCCCACCGTCTTTATTTAAATTTTTATCCGTTATATGAGATTTGGTGTCACGTGTTCTCTAACCTAAGGAATTTTATGCTGCTATCGAATATTTGTGGCTAGTGTTCTTGTTCCGTAAACGTTCGCGGTCGCAGGTGTCATCCTCAGATATTTTTTTTCCCGATAAGTGTGATTGAAAAATTTAATACAAGACAAATTGGAGGGAAGAGAGAGAAAGCAACGAATACCCTACTTAGTGTGTTTGTGTACTTGGATAGCGGAATGGGGCTGTGGACTTAAAAAAAAATGATAAAGTTTACATAGAGCGCCACGGGATAGGAATTTTTGTGGGGATCCATCATCGCCTATTTCAGAGGGGACACGCCACTTAAATAATAATAATAATAATAATAATAATAATAATAATAATAATAATAATCTGTAATTGTAACACAGGGGCTTTTTCCAGCTCATTTCATGTTACGTCGGAATGATGTTCCAGATAGAAAATCAATATCGCTATTTGAAGTACACATGTTCATCTCTTACAAGCAAGCAACCAGGAAGACATCGAAGCACTCGATCTTAGTGGTGGTAGAAAACTTTAGGAATATTCTGCAACAATGTATGGCGAAAATAGGCCACCATTTGGAGGACGGGATTTGCAAAATCAAATGAAGGAAAACAGTTAACTCTTTGTTTAAAAAATAGTGAAATTAATACTAATTATTTCGGTCTTTTTGTCAACCTTTAAAATATGGAGGAGTATTCCTCCCGAACACATGCTTCTGTGTGGGATTTTCTTCTAATTTATTCATTTCAGCATAGAAAAATATTTGTAAAGAAAGTATATGTATTCTCTCGGGAAAAACAATTATCGTTGATGTTTTCCTATTTCTGAAACACTTATGATTTACACTTAAGATCTTCCGTAGTGAAAATCACCAATGGCTTAAAATGATGACAAGGTTTGTTTCCTCCGAAAAATTTTAAAAATTCAAGAAACGTTGTAGTTAATCATTGTTTATGTATGTGGTTATGTATGAAAGAGTGTGTGAGTGAACAAGTGAGAACGAAACGATATAAAATTTCAAGAAACGTTGTTTTCCTTATGAAATTAAGCGTGCCATTGAGAAATATCAGAATGTCTTCATTTGAGCTGCATGCCAAAGTCTGCCCAGGAGTGAACTATGTTGTTGGTGAATTTGGTGACATTAGTAATTTTATGTTCAATCCTGGAGCTAGGACAGACTTCGTCTTTGTAGAAACATGGTGGGTAATAAAATAGCAGTGTTGTAGATTTAAATGAAGAGATTCAGTTCACAATTCCTATCTAACTCCTGCTGCCATCATCTATCTTTATAAGAACCACATCAGAACAAGCATGGAGTATCGCAGCCTTATCTTGGCTGGTACTGCCCAGTCCTGCTGTCCAGCCAGCTAAAAAAATGTGATTATGTTCCCTTGTCGGTGATGAAGTATTTTCCACCCGGCAAACTCTTTACCCACTACAAAGTTACAAATTTCAAGAGACATTGTACTTAATCAAGGTTTACGTATATGTTTATGCATGATCATATGTGAGGGAACAAATGAGAAAGAAAACAAGGAAGCATTTTAATACACATTATTTTCCCGAGAAAACCAATCAGGCTACATATAGATTGCAGTTTATCCGTGAGTTTTCGACAGCCTTCTTCAGGCATCACTTTTGCCTATCTCCTGTATAATAGAGAACGACAAAGCATTGCATCCAGATGAAGAAGTAACTTAATGCAACAGAGATATATTTCTAGTGAACTATTGACTGGGTATGAGTGTAATGAGAACGTTTTAAGGGGAATGGGATAAAAGGTGTTTTTTTTAAAATAAGAATAAGAAAATCTGTTGAATTTTCTGGGTCCCATTGAGAGGAAAAACTATGTGAAAATCGAAGAAAAAAATAATCTTTAAATACAGCTCTACAACTTAGAACAAATACTTATTGTGTATAAAAATAATGTTTGCTTTCTTTTAAGATGAATGGAATAATTTAGAAATATTTTTATATTGCCTGATATTTCAACTCATTGTAGAGATTTCAACATGTTTTAATATAATCTCTCATAACATATATGTTGAAATCTCAACACAAAATCATTCTTGTTTCAATTCTGTGATTATATTATGGATTAAAAATCGTACTTCTTCAGGCGATGGTAAGTAACTGGTAAAATCAACTAGTAAATTACCATCGGCTGAAGAAGTACAATCATAGAATTGAAACAAGATTGCTTTTGTGTAGCGATTTCAATATGTTTTTATTATAATCTCTAGTAATAAAAATAATAATAATAATAATATATTGCTCTACATTGTATTGAAAACTTTACTTAAAAGCAAATGCTACGAACAGTGGAATTTTATTCCAACTCTTCTTTCTGTCATTCGTATATACATACATACATATATATATATATATATATATATATATATATATATATATATATATGTGTGTGTGTGTGTGTGTGTGTGTGTGTGATGAAAGGGAAGAAGCGAATGGTATTCAAGAAGAAAATGGCAATAAACTTTCAATACGATTATGTTATTTTTAATTAGGCCTTCGGGCAGATAAATTTATATTTCCAATTAGAAAACCTGATACGGATAAAACCTTAGAAAATCATGCAAAAAGAAGAGGCAAGGGGGAACATCAAAGGTTATTGCGTTGAAAACGTAATTACAGTTGAACCTCGGTGAGGCAGGAGTTTTGGAAATTTCCCAAAACTTCTCTCTGAAATGAAGTTTTCGATATCAAATTTTTAATTATTCCAATTGTCAATGAAAACATATCGAACTTCATTGCCCCAATTAACATTCAGGATTGTCTGTTCAATTCTGTTTTGCTTGATGTGAGATTCCATCACAAACAAACACACACACACACACACATTTATATATATATATATATATATATGTATATATATATTACAAATACACACATACATACATTTATACATATATATATATATGTGTGTGTGTGTGTGTTACAAATTACATTCATGAATTAGATTCAAACTGATAAAGGTGTTACCTTAACAGTCATTTACAATATTAAAAGATTGCTATCAGTAAACTGTTATATTTTTTTAAAAAAATTAATGTGTTCTCTATGAATGTGTTAATAAATACACTATTTAAATTATACTAAATCCCTAAATTATTTGTAAAAGAGTTAAATATTTAAATTGATAGCAAGCATCAAATTAATTTCTTCGTGGTTTCTTTTTTTTATTTATTGTTTTTGAATATTTAGATTACTATCAACCTTAAAATCTATTTTTTTACATAAATTGCTAAAAATATACCACCCATCTTCTTCCTACGTAAAACCTAATTACAGCTTCTTTCTCCCTACTTCCCCCTTCCTTCTTTTTTCTTTTTCCCTCTTCTCCCCTCCTATTTCAATATATCACTTCCCTTAAGTTAACCTTTTAAATAGGTCAACATCTGGTCCCTCCTCACCCAATACTAAGTGTGATTGAAAGACATATTTAAATAAACCCTCTCTAAACTCAACCATGTCTCTCACACCACTCCTTGTTACGCTCTCTGTTAAATTACATAAACTTAATACTACCCGTCAAAAGTGAGGATTTTTATTTCATCTTCCGTTTCATTTTTTGAAAATGTTTTCTGATGATCCAGCGTCCCTTAAAAGGGTTCTGGTGAAATAAAATATTATAATGGAACCTTAAAGTGGTTTGTTTTCCTTTAATATATATATATATATATATATATATATATATATATATATATATATAGTTTAAAGGTATGCTACATTTATGGATTATAGTACCGAAGAACAGGGATAGAGCGTATATAAAAATAAAAGTGAACATCGAGTTCAGCACCAAGTGGCGACAGTCTGTTCCATGCTTAAACGCAATCTTAAGCGCATCAGAGGTTGTCGCTTGCCATCAGTGTCTAATTTACATACATATATATATATAGTGTCATCCACAGACAGACAATTTCGCTGTATCAGAGCTCATCAGTGTGACTAGACGTCCGCTTGCCTCTAGCTAGGATCGAAACCTGGCTGAAATGGCGTCAGTCGGAGAATCTATCTCTAAACACAGCATGGATGAAGGTGAATTTGAGCGTATTTATTTTTAGATAAACACGCTAGTGACTGAGAGAACTCGATTGCATTAGTAGCAGAATTAGTCACTGTTTGAAATTTCACACTTACATATATATATATATATATATATATATATATATGAATATTGAAGTCACTACTCAGAGGCGACGGGCAGTTTAATGCTAGAAACAATCGTCAGGCCATGCATTCTTCGGAAAATCTGACGATTGCGTCTAGCATGAAACAGCCTATCGCCTCTAATTCTCGACTTCAATGTTCACTTTTATATATATATATATATATATATATATATAGTATTTTTTATAAATGCTTGATATTCCTATATATATATATATATATAATTATTTTAACTATTCTTTTAGCCATAATCGAAGGTGATTTTGATGTTTGTTTTTTTTTATTTTTAATTGAATGTAAGGATATTATTATGTATATCTACAGTTACATGAATGTTTTATTTTCCCAACACTGTCAGCATATTTTGGCCGTGTTCATTGTTATATTATTGGGTGTTGACTTTTTTCTTTTATTATTAGTGCTTCTATTATCATTAGTCTTTTTTTGACATGTAAAAGAGGCTATTATCCATGAATATTGTACAATTTCTATTGAGCAATAGTCCGAGAGCTGTTACTTGAGTTTTCTCAGTAGTCATAAATTGGTATGTCGAACATTATTATTTTTAGTGTGACTTGAGCAAGAACGGCGTTCTTATATGAAACCCATAATACACAATTCTTATGATACATAGGTACAGTACACCTATGAACGAAAACGGAGAGATAAGAATTCAACAATAATAATGTCAGTAAAAATAATATTTATTTTATATTATTCGGCCTTTTCGCCAAATACAAATATTATTGAAAATGTGCTAATGAAGGAATTGTGGTGTATATATATATATATATATATATATATATATATATATATATATATTTATATATATGTATATGGTGTATCAAAATTACTTTTCCAAGCATTTAGAGCGGGCTCGTCACACTAAAACAAGGACAAAAATGCATATAAATATATGTCCCAAATCATTCATTTTTTAATTATTAATGCACATGGTAGATGGCGTTCTTATGCCATGTCGACAATGTTATATTTGTCATTCGTGTACATTTGTGGCTAGTGTGTCTTCAACGTTTAAAGTGTGTAGAAGTGAGATAACTGTAAGATGTTCCGTTTAACAATGGCAAGATATTCATATCATGGTCAGGCAGATAAGAGATTTACATAGAGATATGTGGTTCATGCATGATAGGGCTGCAGCATATTTTAGTCACATTGTTCGCAATGCACTGACTGACACCTATCATGTGGAGTGCTATACAGAAGGCATCATTTACCCTGCTGAGGACAGTGATAATAATGGTTTCAAGAGAAAATACATTGGACGTGTTGAGGGCCCTTTCAAAGAGATTTTACAATCATGCTTAGTCTTCTAGGTTGAATAGCTATATATATATATGGATACAAATATAAACGGATTTGCAATCAAAAACCAAGGTCGGAGATGTATTTTTAAGCTTTTAGATATGCATTTTCCTGCAAATTCCTTATTAGCTAATGTACAGACGGGCCTTTCAAAAAGATATCTTACACTCATGCTTAGTCTTCTAGGTTGAAGAGCCATAGAAGTGACACCAAGCTGGCCGATTCTGCCTGGAAACAAAGAAAGAGCTATGTTAGAAGACCTTGTGTAAAGTGGGACATTATAAGGAGGGTAAAGACTTGCAGACTTCGTGACTGTTGTTGCCGGGTGTGCCAGGTAAAGAAATTGGACATTGTCACATATCATAATTAAGGTGATTTACTAAATAAGAGAACTGAGATCATGTCAGGGCGCAGACATTTAAGAAAATATTTTTAGGTACCTATGAATCCGGATAAGCGAAAAAAATTAATTAAATTTTCTGCCTCTTTTCATTACTTACAATTCACCCCTGTCTCTCTCGCCTCCCGCCATCGCCATAATTTACCCTCCCACTTACGGTGTTCTCTTATATTGGAGCAGTTTTCTTTGGCTTGTATCTCCTTCCACTTGCCTGAGGAGACCTCACTGTCGAAACCTGGGTTGCAAGTTTGGTTGGCATTTCTAATATATATATATATATATATATATATATATATACTGGGTGTACCAGGAAAATTTTCCAAATCATGAAACAGCAAAATTTTCCAAATAAATATGAACAATTGTATAATGATTAAAGATATCTTATACACATTCTACGAGGTTTTATAACACTATCATTAATCATAGATAAGGATTCGGAAGCCCATTAAGGCCTGAAATAAATTTCAAATATATATATAGATTATTCCAGGTTCATTTTCCATCTAACTCAATATGACCTTCGCCATCTTTAAACTTCTAAATTTCTGGTTTTAAGTAAGATGTTTCCTATATTTCACGTACCATTTCATTTTCCAGTCCTTTTCACGTTGGACTGTCATAGCTGAAACTCCTCTCTCGTGTGCCAAACGTTTTATGGATTGAGTTTGATATTTTCTATTATATCTCTTAAAGTCTGAGTTGAAAATGATGATCCCTGCTTCTATTGTGACCTCCTGATAAAGATTTCCTCTCTACTATTTCCTCTGTTTTAATCTTATTCGCCGTTCTCTTCATGGTTCCCGAATGGACTTTGAAGATGACGCCAGAGAATGACTGAAGGCCTGAATTATTTTTTCAACACCATTGCTTATTTGGGAAAGCAGTTTACCAAATATGTTGTGAAGAGGCCTCAACGTTATATCCGAAAACCTGGTAAAAAAAAACTCAATTGGTTTAGTGCTATTTTAAATATTAAATAATTTGTAGGATGGATAATTATGCTGTTGCACGATTTGGACAGTGTACACACACACACACACACACACACACACATATATATATATATATATGTAAGCAAATATATGGATATAGATCCGACAGTATGAAGAAAAATATACGGAAAAAAACAAACAAAAATCCTTATATACAATTATGCTGTTTTAATGTTAATATGTCAACGTCGGACGTTTCGGTTTAATAAACCATCTTCAGGACATATTCATAAAATATAATTAACATTATCAATTCAACATGACAAAGACGATAAACATAAGAACAAGTTGGTTAAGTTTTGTTCTTATGTCCATCGTCTTTGTCATGTTGAATTGATAATGTTAATTATATTTTATGAATATGTCCTGAAGATGGTTTATTAGACCGAAACGTCCGACGTTGACATTATATTAACATTAAAACAGCATAATTGCTTATAAGGATTTGTGTTTGTTTTTTCCGTATATTCTTCTTCATATATATATATATATATATATATATATATATATATATAAATATATATATATATATATATATGTATGTATATATATATATATATATATATATATATATATATATATATATATATATATATATAATATAATATAATATAATGTAATATAATATAAAAGGGTCAAATACTAATATTCCATGGTTATAATTTATTACATTGGAATCGTAATCAAGACCAATTCATCAGACTTACAAATCCCCCCCCCCGCAAAAAAAAGAAAAGAATAATTGTATCGTGATTACGATATACAATGTAATAAATTATAACGATGGAATATTAGTATTTGAGCCTTTTATATTATATTCTTAATCTGTCTTGTATATTGAGCTCTACCAGGATTTTATCCTCTTGGAAACATATATATATATATATATATATATATATATATATATATATATATATATATATATAGAACAATTGTGTGTGAGTGTGGCACAGATAAATCCGGAATTTCTACCTGGTAACAGCGCCGTGAGATCACTACTTAACCAGTTTTTGAGAGCGTCATAACGAAGTACTACACTTCAATAACTGTGTGGCCATTTCAGAATACGATCGCCGGCCTGCTGCTGTAGGGAGTTTTTGCGTAGGCCATAAAGCCAAGGAAGCCATTGAATATTTTAAATACCTTAAAACCATGTCTGCGACCTTGCAAGGACATATGAGACCTCAGACGATAAAGAACAATTACATGCCACAACGCCACATAGGAAGCTCTCTCGTACAGTACCTGCTTTTTAAGAACTCTGTCGAACCGTCTGATACTTCACTCAGTCTATTAATATTCTATGTCCAAAAAGCTCTAATCAACTTCGAATTGGTTAAGAATCTCAACAAATTATTTTAAAACCTCGGTTTAAATAGGAATTTAGCCATACTAATGAATACACTTTCTAAAAAAAAACCTTCTACGACAAAGTCCATACCCAAAGTTTTGATAAAAGAATAGCACAAAAAATAAAAATAAATAAAAAATAAAATGAATAAAAATAAAAACTAGCCTCCCACTAAAAAAATAATAATTAATAACAAGAAAAAAAATGAAATGACTAAGAAAATAAAAATATAGCACAAAAAAGCTGTCTACAACGAAATCCATAATCAAGAATTTGTTAGAAAAAAATAGTACAAAATTAGTAGATTTTATCATAAAATAACATGCAAAACAATCAAATCCCCTACGCCTCAAAAGGAACTCATCCCAGTCTATTTCAAACACACACACACGCACACACAGATTATATATATATATATATATATATATATATATATATATATATATATAGAGAGAGAGAGAGATTGATAGATACATAGATAGACACATAGATAGATAGATATAGATATAGATATATATATTAGGTTGGTGCAAAAATAATGACGTAATAATGTCGTTTTTTTTACGCATTTTTAACGTCAAAAAACATCATTATTCCTCATTATTTTTGAACCAACCTAATATATATATAAGTTATTTAACTAATAAATGTGTCGGATTAATAAATAAAAACGCATTACTTCTTTAGAAATTGGTTAGTTTACATTAGAATACGAAACTAAGCAGATCTAAATCTATCCTAAGTGTGAGACATATATGCCTTTATAAGAAACAATTTAACTTTGCTTCTTCCTCGACATATATATATATATATATATATATATATATATATATATATATATATATGACTTAAACGTTATTATATATGTAGTAGCAGCATGGTCCGGCGGTGCCCGTGCTTGATTCAAAAATCGTACGACTCATACAGCAATCGCTATCACTTGACTTAAAATATTTTTGCCCTTCCATGCCTTTAAACGAGTGCCCTTTGACGTGCTGATGTTGATACATGCCTTACTTCTTGCCTATCTCACACTGCGAATTTTTTTCTAAGCTCTATACTAAACATTAAATCTGTTACGAAAAAAGAACTAAACAAAATGAACACTGGTTTTTCCAGTTACGAGTCCTTTTTTAAAGATGATCGCATCTTTAAAAAAGGACTCGTAACTGGAAAAAACGAATGAAAAAAGAATGTTAACAACAAATACTTTTTCACACCAAATCCAGTTCTGCGGAATCAGAATCAACGTTGAGTTTAAGCAAGCGAATGAGCCAATTGGAGTAAAGTGCCATGCTGATTTAAATTTTTCCCAATTGTGACGACTGCATCTATCGTTTTTTTTTTTTTTTTGCATGCTAGCATGCTAGGTAACATTCGTGTCAGTCAGCTGTTGGCTCTCACGCTGGCCAATAGACTCTTCCTGCCTAGTCGTGGCAGCCAGTTATATGCTCTCACTCTGGCCAGTACAAAATGGGCGCAATCTACATGAAAACTGCCGTAGAAGCATGAAAACATCGATTATTTCCACTATTGGTGGGAGTTGGGAAATGCAAAGTCAGTCATAGCTTTTCTGCTGACTTGGAGCATGTGCATGTAAATTTTGGTGCAAATCTGTCGAAAATTGCGGCCGTGCATTCGTTACACACACACACACACACACACACACACACATCCTGCACTTTTATGGATAGAGATATGACTTAAACATTATATATATATATATATATATATATATATATATATATATATATATATTAATCCACAGACAGACTGTTTCAGTGTATAACAGCTCCTTAGTGCATCTAGATATACGATTGTTTCAAACCGGGATCGAAATCCGACCGATTTGTCATTAGTCAGAGATTCTACCCGCAAGATATCGTAGCACGGCAGGGAGAAAGGGAAATTATCACAGACGTCAGTGGGTAGGAGAACTCGATTCTAGTTGAAGAGCATTGCAGTATTACCAGCAGCCACTGTTTATATAATCACTCCTTCCTCTGCTAGAACTCAATGGAATTATTTAGAGGGAATGTATATATATATATATATATATATATATATATATATATATATATATATATATATATATATGTATGTGTGTGTGTGTGTGTATATATTTATAGTGAATAATGAGTATAACACCGAGCGAGGATATTCTGTATCATAACTGAACGCAGAATATTTTGTTTTCTACAAGGAGGAAACAAAGTGTTCCCTTGCCGAGTTGACCCCAAACTTCACTTTTATATTTACATCCCCACTATCGTTGAGATTGAGAACTTTTAGCCATAAATATAGCACGCCTGAGAAATATATATATATATATATATATATATATATATATATATATATATATATATATATATACTATAGGTGTGTGTGTGCTTCTGTGTGTATTTACGTGTGCATATATATGATTATATATATGTATATGTGTGTGTGTCTGTGTCCTCTGATTCTTACTCCTTTTATGTTTCCACTCACACATAGGCACATAATCATATATATATATATATATATATATATATATATATATATATATGCTTGTGTGTGTATGTGTGTGTGTGTATTGAAAGAGAAAGTGTGAGAAAAATTCCAAGAGAGAAAGAGTATTTAGCTTATATAATTATATCCAAACTACTCTACTCAATCTAAGATATTAATAGATAAACACAAACGCCATATTTATCATATCTGCGCCTAAAATAACAGCCGATAACCTCTTGTATATTCTTGTGTCAGTGGTGGGAAGCTAAGCCGTTCACCTTTTCATGTATTTGCTGCATTTCCTCTCACTTTTTCCCAGTTTAATTTGTAATGCCCAAGAAAATTACATTTCTTTCATTAATTTCTAATTTTACTAATTGTATTAAACACTTTGCAATTTTTCGTGTTAGGTTATTTTGAATTCAATTAGGAGTTAGGGAAAAATTACTTGCAGATTCATAATGAAGCTATTGGTTGAATTGCGGTGAGAGTGGCTCGGCCGAATTGGTTGAATACTTGTCTCTATGGTAAGTGGAAATCTTGTTAGTTAAGTTTTTTGTTTTTTTGTTTTTTTTTTCTGATAAATATGAGCAGGAGAATAGAAATAAAACAAATAAAGAAAATGGAAGGGGTGATTTTATAAGATTTCGTAGTTGACGACCAATGAGAATGTATTGCACCAGAAAAGATTCTAGTCTATTCCAAAGCTATGGAATAAATGAACCAGTAATATCAAGAAAATTATTTAAAAATTCATATATACACTAACGGTTTGAAAAAAAAGAAATGAAGACGACAGAACCGATATGGAAAACCGCTTGATAATACTATTATAATAATGTGAGTAATGTAAATGTGGATGTGCGGGTTCTTTAAATTTTGATGCGCCGTTGCTGTAAATTTTTATGTACCAGCGCTGTAAATTTTGATGTGAGTGTTCTGTAAATTTGGATCTACCAGTGCTGTAGATTTTCATGCGAGTGTGCTGTAATGATTGATGTACCAGCGCTGTAAATTTTGAAGTGAGTGTGCTGTAAATTTTGATGTACCAGCGCTGTAAATTTTGATGTGAGTGTTCTGTAAATTTTGATGTACCAGCGCTGTAAATTTTGATGTGAGTGTTCTGTAAATTTTGATGTACCAGCGCTGTAAATTTTGATGTGAGTGTTCTGTAAATTTTGATGTAC